>LR738710.1:375881043-375901306 GCA_902687465.1 Secale cereale
AGCTCCAGCGCGGGGGCAGCGGCGTGGGAGGGCACGGCCGGGCGGAGGCCGGCGGTAGCGGCGCCGCTGTAGGCATGCGGGCCATGGGAAGCGGCTACGACGGCGATGCGGGGAACCCACGTAGAGGATGCGCGCGAGGAGAATAGGAGAGGGAGGAGGTGCGTGAGCTTACCAAGGAGCTGTGGGCGTGCTCAGACGCGTCGGAGGAGGTCGGGAGCAGGCGAATCGGAGAAGGGGAGCTTCGGGGACCGGTGGTGCTGACGAGGTCGATCCAGACGAGGCAAAGCTCATCAGCCCGATCCGCAGCAGCTTTGGTTGGATGAGGACGACGATGGCGGAGCTCCCGGTGTAGTCCTAGGTGGCGGCGACGACAGTGGGCGCGAGGTTTGTGACGACGGTGGCGACGGAGCTTCGGCTTGTCGCGGGGAGGAAGAAAAAACGGCGCGAGGGGATGGGAATGGCAAGCTAGGGTTCGACAAGGGGGCTCGGGGGCGTCAAGTAGGCGCCGTGGAGGAGGATAGATGGCCGACGCGTGGCGATCGCCGGCATGGACGACGCAGGCGCGTCCAGCCAGCCCCTGATGAACAGAACAAGAAGAAGATGGGGATGGTGGGCTGGGCTGGTACTATAGCCAGTGGGCTCAAGTGCACAGTGTACTTTAGTCTTTCTCTCTTTTGTTAATTTTGTTTTTCTTTTACTATTTTTCTGTTTTATGTCTAGTTTCCTTTTATTTTAGTTTTACAAAATACACAAAGGGTTCCTAAATTGGTATTGCTATATATACTTCTGCCACATTAATTTGGGTATCTAAATAAAATCATTTAATATTTTATTTATTGTAAAAGGAATTCAACTAATTGCTTTCCCTACTATTAAAAGCATTTTAGAGTATTTAAGCCTCTTATAAAAGTGTGGTTTTTCCACCTTACTTACCTATGCATTGTTTGGCTCACCTCGAACATTTTAATTTTAATATTTGAATTTTTTTATTGTTTGCTTGATTTTGAATTTGAATTTGAATCGGTTTCGAATCAACGTGAGATTAACAATAGTAACCGTGGTGACGTGGCATCGTTAACATGGGATTACTGTAGCCTAATTATCCGGGCGTCACAATTCTCCTCCACTACAAGAAATCTCGTCCCGAGATTTTAAGCGGTGGAGTAAGGGGGGATAGGTGTTGGTAGCGAAAAGCTAACGAGTCTTCTCGGTCTTGACTGTCCTTTCGAAGAGGTTGATACCTTTCGTTGATGTCTTCATTTCTCTACTTCAAGTCATCCTGAACAAGCCGTCATCCTTTCTTCGGGATCTCCATCGTCCTACGAACGCGAATAGGGGGGAAACTTTGGAGGAATGTATCTCTACGAAGTATGTGCATCCGACGGCGAATCCAGAAAGTGGTACACGAAGTACCATACGAATAGTATTTCAGTGAATGCATTGAGAACAATAAGTGATGGTACCAAAGTTTCAATCGGTTAGGCAGTCATTCAATGCCTAACCAGAAGCTGGAATGGGGTCTTGATCAATGAGAATAATATGGTGTTTGATACCAGGATGAAACATGGTATAATTTAGCTCGTGAACTACACACGAAGCCAAGTGTAAAGAATACATTAGAATCCGGGTTGTAAAGAAGAGTCGGGTTTCGATCCAGTGGACCTATGGGTTATGGGCCCACCATGTGGGTTGAAGTAGGAAGGGTGGTGACATCTTGCACAGCCACGACAGGGAGGCATGTGAGTGGATAGCTTGTCAGCTATGTCAGCAACAATGTCGGTACCAAGGACGGGGAACGAAGAGAACCATTTTCCCGTTCGTTGAAACGAGGCCAACCAATAGGCAAAGTTCTCATCCATCGATGGTTACCGGAATGTTATTAACAATAGAATCAAGGTCGTACTGACAGAGTTGTACAACGCGGTGTTTACATAAGCAGAGAATTATTACTGCTTAGATTATATGTAGATCAAGGAAAGGTTAAACAAACAAATGGAAAGGAAAATTGTGATTACACACAATTATTAGGAGTATATCCATCCCATGGACAAGAAGAATCATGGCAGACAGGGTAGGAGGGCAAGTACCCAACCATTCAGATAACGGGGCAAGTATTAATCAAGATGTTACCCATACAACGGTGTTTGGATAACTGACCAAGAATCATTTAGCATCGTGCCTCCAATGTTCTTGTTGATGAGCGGGGGTGTCATAGTCATGCTTCGAGGTAGCAATGATATGGTGTTTCAAGTAAGGGCCAGACTTTGGATACACAAATGATCCATCAGGAACAAGTTATAAAATAAGTCTTACAATTTCCTCCTAGAAGAATGTCTATCCTTGCAAAAGAAATTATAATGATAGGTCCTCCAGCCAGGGGTGCTGGGCATGACATCATATTACCGGGTCATCAAAGGACCAATATTATAAATTCTGGAAGTTGTCCCAACCATCATATCTGACCGAGATTCAGATCCGATTGGTGTCGTTTTACCTCAGACTCGGGATGTTCGAGAAGAAGAGGTGCAACACCAATCGATGAAATGACATTGCAAGATTATCGGGAAATGAACTATGGGAGCGGGTTCCAAAGCAATAGTTCATCATTAAACCAAGGAGAGGATGAGGGGGTGGCTGATGGGCTCAACGACAATTCATCGACAATCCCAAACGGATGGATTTCCTCAATAATGTGAACAAGAAGATGACACTTGTCAATTTAAATGATATAATGTTGTATGCTCGAGGAAAACATACACCACTAATCATTAGTTGAAAGGTGTGCCCGAAATATGACCTTACGCAGCAAGATCAATGTTAGAGTGACGATTCCATAACCAACAGTCTAAGAATGACCTGTCGATCATTAACTTCAAAGCCATAGGGTTTCTAGAAGTACAGAACTCAAGCAGCATCGTTAGCATATTGGTATCCCGGTTAAAAACAACACGGGGAACAAGGAAGAATGGTGATGGTGAGAAGTATCATCGTACCGAGAATTTCTAAGAGGTGGAGCAATTCCCACAACATTCTCGACGTAAAAGACAGTAATACTTGCAGAACACAACACTAGCTTGAGAGCAAGTTGTATTCATAATGTGGACAAGTCACAATGAAAGGAAGCCAAGGGTGTTGTCGATGATAATAAAATCACCGAGAGCAAGGAGGGTATTTCTCATCATGAACTCAGTTGACATCTCGGAAGAAGTCAAAGTGTTGAAGGTGATCACGACACATTTGCCGGAAGGGTTTCAAGGGGATGCAATCAAACGGCAACGGCAACAAGCAAGGGAATGATGAAGTGGCAAGTTATAGGATCAATATATAAGATGCAAGCTCGGAACCAAAGTTGCCTTTCAGGACAAGCAACATGATGTTGAAAGCCCGACGTAAGTCGTGCTCTCACACTGAAGAATTCGTGCACCAGAGAAGGACGAGGTAGCACAGTCAAAGATAGCAAGACCAGGATGCAGCCGACAGTCTAGGAATAAAACCAGATTGAGTTTAAAAATTTCCCAGTAACATCTACTAGGGGTGTCGAATTTTTAGAGCGGATTTGATTTACTAAACGGTGTCCTCGGTTGACGGCAACCTAGAACCCGTAGAGTGATTACGACAAGCAAATGTATTACTTCATCAAAAGCTCAAAAGGTGTAGTGCAAAGGCATGATATCCTCGAGATATCAGAGGGTTAAACTCAAAGGTAGAACACGATAGAAGTTGAACTAGGTCATTGACCTATGACAGTAGATGCTTTAACCTTGTCAAAAATTGACGAGGCCTGGAATGGATTTATTCCAGATATTTTGAATAAGGACATCATGGTCGGAACCATAACTGCAAGGGATCAAATTTATTGACACCGAAAGAATTATTTAGATGTAAAAATCATTCTGCAAGAAGCTTCCGAGACGGTCTACATCATATTCATGGGCATGAACACAAAGTTCAAGGTCGACTCCCACTTCTCTAATGCATATCATTTCATCCACCTCTCGCTTTGATAAAACTGTAGTGTTGGAATTTTATTTGGTAGAACACCGAAAGAGTATGACTTGTGAAAACTTTCGGGTTCTCATGGATTAGGTGAAGTCATAGGTTCAACCCATCGGGCATCTTAGTAACATATACCACAAGTTTCAAAAGTAAAAACCCAAGCTCGAAAGCAGAGCATGGTTGGCCAAGCAGAGGATACAATTTACCAAAGGCATTATGTATCAGGGGAAGAACTCTCAAGGTGATTGAATAAGAAGGACACTGTCGGTAATAATCCAACAATGGATCGGGCGATCCACAACAGAACTGATGTGAGTATCGGTACTCACTCAGAGGAAGAAAGAATGCAGAGGCATCAGATTCAATAATCACATGATTAGTCTGATGCTTAATTAGAAAGAAATTATGATTTCCAAGATGAAGGATCAGAAGCAGATGCTCTGATCAAGGATGGATAAGTTGAAAACACTTAGCTGGGCAATCAATAAAGGTTTGAATTGCCGAGAACCAACTCATGTCCGGAATGACGTCTGAGCCGAAAAGATAATTTTAAAAAGGATAACCTGATGACTTCGTGCACACGCACACATTGAATCAATAGGTTCAAAAATAGCTAAGTCAAGCGATAATGATGAAGACTACTAGCCATATGGAATTAACCATAATGCAAGCAGGCAAGAATTACAAGAGTAACCTGCTGCAGAGGATTTTCGAAAGATCGAAAAGTATTTCGGAGAATATTGTGAGACACATGATCAATTGAGAAGAACGGATCCTCAATAAAAGTGAGGAAATAACCATAAGGGTTTTCATGTGAAGTAAAACTGCAAGACAGTAACTCAAAGGATTCTCGGAACAACGGAGAATATTTCGAGGCATCTTGTACCAACAAGAGCGACGAGGAATGATCATGAGAACGGCAAGTGCATGCAGATATCCATAGGGATATATCGGTGGCAGTGAATTGCAAAGGTGATGAGCACAAGTTCTCGAGTTAACAACGGAGAGTATCTTCAGGGTCTTCTGGTGCAGCAGACGATCATCGGTAATAAGGTGCTCTCCGGGTGAAAGTGATAACGAGATCCTAATGTTAGAATTTGCAAAATCCATTTATCCTGAATAGAAGAGAGATCAGTGTCCCAGAGTATAGACGAGGAGTAAAAGATCCTAATACCACCCATTGGTGTTGTGGGCCCGTAAGCCACACAACAAGTTAGTAATTTGTTTTTCAAAGACTAGACTCAACTTCGGCCAAGGAGTTGGAAAGGGGGATTCCTACAGGCAGTCGGCTCTGATACCAACTTGTGACGCCCCGATTTGTCCGTATACTAATCATGCACGCAAATGTGTACGACCAAGATCAGGGACTCACTGGAAGATATCACAACACAACTCTAGACACAAATTAAAATAATACAAGCTTTATATTACAAGCCAGGGGCCTCGAGGGCTCGAATACAAAAGCTCGAAAACTCAAGAGTCAGCGGAAGCAACAATATCTGAGTACAGACATAAGTTAAACAAGTTTGCCTTAAGAAGGCTAGCACAAATATAGCAACGATCGAAAAGGCAAGGCCTCCTGCCTGGGTCCTCCTAGCTACTCCTCGAAGCCGAACTCCATGTAGAAACATCCTCGGGATCATCTGGCTCCTGGACTCCACCACCTGGTTGCATCATCCGAGAAGAAAGGAAGAAAGGGGGAAAAGGGGGAGCAAAGCAACCGTGAGTACTCATCCAAAGTACTCGCAAGCAAGGATCTACACTACATATGCAATGATATCTGTGCAAGGGGGTAATATTTGTGGACTGAACTGCAGAAAGCCAGAATAAGAGGGGGATAGCTAATCCAAACGAAGACTACGCTTCTCGTAACCTCCATCTTGCAGCAGAAGATGAGGGTAGCTGGAAAGTAACAAGTATCCTCGCTTCTAGCGGCCTCCGTCTTGCAGCAGTAGAAGGGAGTAGATGGTAAGTTCACCAAGTACATCGTATAGCATAATCCTACTCGGCGATCCTCCCGCACATCACCCTGTGAGAGAGCAACCACCGAGTTGTATCTGGCACTGGTAAGGGTGTGTTTTATTAAGTATCCGGTTCTAGTTGTCATGAGGTCGGAGTACAACTCCGGGTCATCCTTTTACCGAGGGACACGGCTATTCGAATAGATTAACTTCCCTGCAGGGGTGCACCACATATCCCAGCACGCTTGATCCCATTTGGCCGGACACACTTTCCAGGGTCATGCCCGGCCTCGGAAGATCAACACGTCGCAGCCCTACCTAAGCACATCAGAGAGGTCAGCACGTCGGTCTAAGTCCTAAGCACACAGGGGTCTGGGCCCATCGCCCAATGCACACCTGCACGTTGCGAGGGCGGCCGGTAAGCAGACCTAGCCTCTCCTAATACCAGAGTAGGCTTCCAGTCCAATCCGGCGCGCGCCGCTAAGTCGCTGACGTCAAAAAGGCTTCGGCTGATACCACGACGTCGAGTACCCATAACTATTCCCACGTAGCTGGTTAGTGCGTATAGACCAAATGGCCAGACTCAGATCAAATACCAAGATCCCGTTAAACGTGTTATTATGAAATAACCGCGGACAACGACTAGGGCCAGGCCCACCTGTCTCCTAGGTGGTCGCAACCTGCCCTGTCGCTCCGCCACAAAGTAACCATCAGGGGACTGTCGGGAACCCAGGCCCACCACTACCTGGGTGGAACCACCTGCCCCTTCAGCCCCCATCTCCGAACCATCATCATGTGTATGTATATGAGTATGTATAATATACCCGTGATCACCCCCAAGTGATCACGGCCCGATAGAATAGCAGGGCAGACGGACAAGGGTGTAGGGCCACTGATGGAATACTAGCATCCTATACTAAGCATTTAGGATTGCAGGTAAAGTATCAACAGTGGTAGCAACAATGACAGGCTATGCAGCAGAATAGGATTATCGAAAGCAGTAACATGCTACACTACTCTAATGCAAGCAGTAGAGAGAAGAGTAGGCGATATCTGGTGATCAAAGGGGGGGGCTTGCCTGGAAGCTCTGCAGACGAAAGGAATCTTCGGAATCGTAGCCGTAGTCGAACACCGAAGCATCATCGGTCCCGGAGTCTATCACAGTATCGGAGTCTACCGAAAATAAGCAACGAAGGGGGGAACAAATAAATAACAGAGCAAACAATAGCATCACAAAGCATAACATGGCAAAACGCGGTGCTACGTGTGACCTAACGCGGTGCTCGGTGATACAGACGAAGAGGAATAACATCCGGGAAAGTACTCCCGGTGTTAGGCATTTTCGGGCAGATGAAACGGAGGGGAATGTCGCATGTTCGGTATGATAGAGATGTGTGGCGAACGAACGGACCGCGTATTTGGATTCATCTCGTCGTTCTGAGCAACTTTCATATATAAATTATTTTCATCCGAGTTACGGTTTAAAAGATATGATTTTCTAAAGTATTAAACATTTTCTGGAATTTATTTAATTAATTTAATAGAACATTTGAAAGTGCAACTAATCCCCGGGTGGTTTTGGTAATTAATAACAACATATATATCATTGAACTAATATTCTCTTGAGAATCATTTCAGAAAAGTTCGATGATGTGGGTATGGAAATGTCTGAAGAAGTGGACCCCTCAAAATGCTAAGACAAGCATTGGCAAAAGCTCAAGACTCTATTTGTGGTTTAGTGATCAAAGATCACATTGAGTCCATAGGAAAAGCCAATACTATTAAAAGGGGATGAGGTTGTGTTAATGTTCTTGTTGCTCAAGTGCTTGGTGATCTAACTCCCTCAACTATCAGCACTATTCACTACTTAACACACACCCATAAGTAATCTCGGTCAAACCAACTCAGTCCCACCGAGATGAAGTTATTTCTACAAACCCTAACATCTCGGTCACACCGATTTCTCCAACTCAGTCCCACCGAGATGAACCACTTTAGTTGTTTCTCCAAACCCTAGCTTCTCGGTCAAACCGATTCTGAGTTTCGGTCCCACCGAAAAAGGGCTGCCAACCTTCTGTGGTCAGTTGACATAAATTCGGAATATCCGAGTTTATATTTTCGGTCTCACCGAGATGGCAAACCCTAACCTTTGACTCACTTCGGTCTCACCGAGATGGTATTTTCGGTCCCACTGAAAATCCCAACGTTCACTATATTTGAACTTTCGGTCTAACCGAGTTTTCACTTCGGTCTGACCGAGATTGGTCAAATGTGTGTGTAACGGTTGGATTTTGTGTGGAGGCTATATATACCCCTCCACCCCCTCCTCATTCGTGAGGAGAGCCATCAGAAAGTACCACCACTTCTACCATACACTTTCTGAGAAGTGAACCACCTACCCTTGTGTTGAGATCAAGTCATTCCATTCCTACCATATGAAACTTGATCTCTAGCCTTCCCAAGTTGCTTTCCACTCAAATCTTTCTTCCACCACAGCCATATCAGTGAGGAGAGTTGAGTGTTGGGGAGTTTATCATCTGAAGCACAAGAGCAAGGAGTTCATCATCATCAACACCGTCTATTACCTTTTGGGGGGTGGTGCCTCCTAGATTGGTTAGGTGTCGCTTGGGAGCCTCCGTCTTGATGATGTGGAGTTGAACCAAGAAGTTTGTAAGGGAAAGGAGATCGCCTACTTCGTGAAGATCTACCCCGAGTAAGGCTAGTCCTCCGTGGGCGTAGGCCGTGATGGAATAGACAAGGTTGCTTCTTCGTGGACCCTTCGTGGGTGGAGCCCTCCGTGGACTCGCGCAGCCGTTACCCTCCGTGGGTTGAAGTCTCCATCAACGTGGATGTACGATAGCACCACCTATCGGAACCACGACAAAAATCTCCGTGTCACCAAACTGCGTTTGATCTTCTCCACCTCTCTTTTACATGTGCAATTTACTTTCCGCTGCATATACTCTAGAATTGCATGTGTAGGGTGTTACTTGAATTGATCTTAATTGTGAAACTGCCAAAAACATTGCATGATCTAAAGGCAGATTTTTTATTTTGTCAAGTAGTCTAATCACCCCCCCTCTAGACTTACTTTCGATCCTACAAGTGGTATCAGAGCTTTGGTCTCCATTGCCTTGGTTTCGATTGCATTGGACTCCATAAGCTTGGTTTCACAACCTAGGAGAGTATGGCGTCTAGTGAGGGTAATTATCGTAGAGGTCCTTACTTTGATGGTACAAATTTTGCTAGTTGGAAGCATAAAATGAAAATGCATATTCTTGGTCATAACCCAGCCGCATGGGGCATTATTTGTGTTGGTATGCAAGGTGACTTCTTTGAAGATGGAAAAGTTCCGGATCGCGAAGCTACACCCGAAGAATTGAAGATGTTGCAAAACAATGCTCAAGCTTGTGACATTCTCTTCAATGCCTTGTGTCCCGAAGAGTTCAACAAAATCAGCCGTCTTGAGAATGCTAAAGAGATTTGGGATACTTTGGTTGAAATGCACGAGGGTACTGAATCTGTTAAGGAATCAAAGCTAGATATTCTTCAAGGTCAACTTGACAAGTTCAAGATGAAGGATGGTGAAGGAGTCGCTGAAATGTACTCTAGGCTTGCTCTCATCACAAATGAGATTGCAGGCTTAGGAAGCAAAGAAATGACCGACCGATTCATCATTAAGAAGATTCTCAGAGCTTTGGATGGAAAGTATGACACCGTGTGCACTTTGATCCAAATGATGCCAAACTACAAGACTCTCAAGCCAACTGAAGTCATTGGAAGGATTGTTGCTCATGAGATGACACTTAAGGATAAGGAAGAGCTTCACAACAAGTCAAGTGGTGCTTACAAAGCTACAAGTGATGCTCCTACTACCTCAAGTGACAAGCAAATTTCCAATGAAGACATAAGCCTAATGGTCAAGAACTTCAACAAGTTCTACAAGAATAGAGGCAAAGAAAGAAGCTCAAAGTCTAGATCATATGATGGAAAGAGATCTTCTAGTCGTGATCGAAACTGCTACAATTGTGGACGACCCGGACACTTCTCAAACGAGTGTACGGCTCCCCACAAGAGAAGAGAAGAATCTCCAAGAAGAAGAGCAAGAGATGAGTCACCTCGGAGAGAGAGAAGGAGTAGAGATGATCGTTATGAACGAAGACCCTCTCGGAGAAGCAAGGATTCGGAGAGGAAAGACAAGTCATCAAGGAGCTACACAAGAAGAAGACATCAAGCTCATGTTGGTGAATGGGTCTCCGGCTCCGACTCTGACAGTCAATCCGATGGAAGCTATCACTCCGACTCCGACTATAGTCAAGATGAAGGTGTTGCCGGACTTGCACTAGTATCCTCCAACTCCAACTCCTACGACTTATTTGATTCACCAAATGAGGGAATTGGAAGATGCTTCATGGCTAAAGGCCCCAAGGTAACACACCCTGAATTCATTGACTTTGATAGTGATGAGGATGACTTACTTGGTGAAGATGAGCTCTTGCATGATAAATCTAGTGAGCTTAGTAATGAAAATGCTAGTAGTCTTTATAGTCGAGAAGAGTCGAATGACAATGCTATGAAGGAGATTGAGCGTCTAACTAAAGAACTAAACACTCTTAAGTTAGCTCATGAAACAACTCAAGAAGATCATAGAGAGCTCCTAAGATCTCATGAGAAGCTACGCTTCGAGAAGCTCACTCTAGAGCAAGAACATGAGTTTCTAAAAGCGATCAATGACGATCTTCGAAAGAAGAGTTCTTCATATCTTGCCAAACGACTTCTCTTGTCTAATTTCTTGCCACCTATTAAGACTAAGCATGACAAGCATAAGAAAAATTCTTCCTCTAGTAGTAACAATAACAATGCTAAATCCAATATTGTTGCTTCTAGTAGTTCTCTTGATTCCACTAACAATGTTTCAAGCCAAGTTACACTTGAGCAAGAAAATAGCCTATTGAAGGAAATCATAGAGAAAGGTGTCTACAAGAGTCTTGCCGGAAGCAAGAACTTTGAGGAGATTGTTCGCAAACAAGGAAGACACCGGATGAATCAAGGGATTGGTTTTGAGCGAAAGTTCAACGCCAAAGGTGTTGAGTGGGAAGAAGGTCAATACCCTACTCCACAGTTTGTTTCACAAAAGGAGAAGTATGATCCTACTTCTTCCAATGTGGAACAAGCTCAAGATGACCTTCCACCACAAGACCACAAGCTAAAGGCCAAGGACAAGCTTCAAGAGGAGATTGATGCATTCATTGAAGCACCACAAGCCATGGTCAAGTGGGTTCCCAAGGACACATCAAGTTCTACTTCGTCAAGCTCAACTACAACACCAAGGATTCCCATCAAGATGATGTGGATCCCAAAGAAGAAGAACTAGTAGGTTCTTGAGGGTGACTCCGCCAACAAACTTCACTCATATTCATTTTGACAAGAACTTGTGCAATCAACTTCCACATCATGCACTTGTTCATGGAGTCACAAACCCTCTTGTTGGTAAGTCAAGGGACAAGGTAATCATTGCTTTCATGGACATCATCTTTTGTGTACTTCACTCTATGTCTATGGATATTCTTGTTTGTTCCTTGTGGGACTAACCCATGTAGGTATTGAAAGTGCCCTAATTCAAAGGATTGCTCCTAACTCATGATGATCTACATCAACATTGAGCATCCACGTCTTCAACATCTACATGAAGTCTTCTACGACAACCCAAGGTTAGTTTGACCCTTTAAAAGGGGTTCTCACATCTAGGGGGAGCTTTGCTCTAAAAAAAATGAGCTAAAGCATCTTCTAATGATGTGAACACATAAATGCTTTATGTAAAAGTGGTAACCCCACTTGTGCTTAAACGATGAGTATGACCTATGATCAAATGTTCTCATTTGACTCCTAAGTCAACATACTCATATATAGATGACCTAGTCATCGACAAATTGTGTGCTAGTAGCTAGAGTGATTGGTTGTGCATGTTTGACACATATTTCATTTGCTATCTTATTGTGTGAGCATGTTGAATGCATGATTTTATCCATTCAAGGACATCCATTTGTGGTTTTGATTGTTTTGGTTTCTTCTTCTGGCCAAATGGATGGACAAGAATGCCTAAGCACCTTCCCTAGCTATCTATGCTTTCTTGTCTCAAAAATTCTTTTCATGCTCATATCACAACTTTGAACAAGTCTTTTTCGGACAGTCCAAGTGAGGAGCACTCGGAACCACCGATTCGTCTAAGGCTGACTTCCAAAACCTTCTAAGTCCATTTCGGTCTGACCGGTTTCTCAATCTCGGTCCAACCGAAACACTTAGATTGATCTAGGTTTCATCTCGGTGAAACCGAGTTCAAAATCTCGGTCTGGCCGATATGCGTAACTGCACTGCAATTATGCATCTCGGTGACACCGAGTTTTTCAACTCGGTCCCACCGACAGCACGGGGTTATATATACTGAGGGCTGCGCGCGATCTATTCCTTTCAAACCGTTCGCCCTCCAAGACCCCTGCTGCCGTCGCCCTGATCTAAGGATCGTCGCCTTCGTCGCCTGTGCGCCCTCGCCGCAGGTCTCCGCCGCCGTCAACGGTAATCTTCTCCGCCGTTGCCGCCGTAGAGGGACACCACCAAGTTAGGGTGTGTCCCGATCCCTTTCATGCTCCACTTCTGATTCTTGCATGATAGGACTGCCCTGATTCAATCCACGTTTGATATGATCCCAATACATTGTTCAGATCGTTTAGTTTCGAGGAAAATTCTTAGGTTTAGGTTTCCACGGAATGCATCTCGGTGAAGCCGATTCCTGAAACTCGGACTGACCGATTTGGTCTCTGACCATTGCACTACATAGTTCGGTCTGACCGAGTTGTGAAAATCGAAATGTCCGAATTAAAGTTTCTGTGAAACCCTAAGTTTTCGGTAGGACCGAAACCCATTTCGGTCTGACCGAAAGTGGTGTGTAGGTTCTGTTGAACACTTCGGTTACACCGAAACTTGAAATCGGTTTGACCGAAATACATTCTGTGAAAACTCAAAACTAAGTTTTTGAACTCATTTTTTTTGCAAAAACTTCTGCAGTTGTGATAACTCTTCTACTCTGCCTACACCTTATCTATTCACAGGTCTTTCAGCCATGTCAGATGTCAGTGACAGCCAGAACAGGTCCGAATCACCGTTTGCTGAGATTCCAGAGGCAGGTACAAGTCCTGAGGCTAGCAGCTCTAGTGATGATGGTGAGAGGAGTACCCCCAGTGGTCTGCCTCCTGCTGCTACGAGAACCAGGAAGAAGAGATCGTCTGATGATGAGGATTCCGAATTTGTTGCTGAGGAAGTTACCTCCAAGCCAAAGAGGCAAGTGGTTGCCAAAGAGCTCCAAGGGCAGCAGCTAAAGAAAGGCACAAGCAAAGTGAAACAGTCAGCAGTTGCTAAGAAGCTCAACTTGGAAGAGCCAGCTCCAAGCAAGGTGAAGAAGACTTCCAAAAGGAAGAGAGTTGTATATGCTGAACCTCAAGAGGTTGCTGAAGAAGAAGAAGAAGAAGATGCACCCCAGCCTCCTCCTCAGAAAGCTAAGTTCATGGGTGATGCTATTCGGGCTCAAGCCTCCTCCAAGCCCAAGAAGCCTGCTCAAGCTAAGGCAGCTCCAGCCAAGCCCAAGAGAACAACCAGAAGCATTCCAGCTTCTGAGAAGAACAAAGGTGAGATGCCACCTTCTGAGTCAGATGAAGAGCATGTGTTGCTCAAGCTCCGTCCCAAGTTGCCACTCCACAATGATGCTCATCCTCAAGTTGAGGATATGAAGGCAAGAAAGGACAAAGGTCTCAGGCTATGGAGACAATCTGATCCATATGCCGTAAGAAGAAGGACTGCTGTGGACCCCAGATTCCACACCAGAGAGCAGCAGGATTTCTATGAGACCGTGCTAATGGATAAGAAGCCCATTGTTGCTGACACCAGGTATGTCGACTAGAAGTATATTGACAGCAGAGAGCATCGGGACTTCTTTCCCCATGTGCATGAGAGCTTTACTGCATGTGGAGTTGCTGACTTTGTGGGTCAAGAACTGACAGCCTGGAATGACGAGATGATCATGCAGTTCTATGCCACAGCCCATTTCTATCCTGATGGCAAGATCACCTGGATGACTGAAGGTCAAAGGTTTTCTTCAACTGTTGCAGAATGGGCAGAACTTCTGAACGCTCCAGTGCAGAGAGAGGACGATATTGATGTCTATGGGATTCCTAAGAAGAGTCATGATTCCATGAAGAATATGTACAAGGAGATCCCAGCTGCTGATTTGGAGGGATGGAAACTCGGCTCAGTGTATTATCTCCAGGCAGGTCTGACCACCACTAACACTATCCTGAGGCATACTTTGATGCCTAAGTCAGGTGACCACCGGATGATACGAGGCTATTCTATCAACATGCTGCACATTCTCGATGAGAAGGCACCTTTTAAGGTGATGGACTTGATGGTAGAGACCATCAAGAGGACTGCAGCTGACCAGAAGAGGTCGTGTGGGTTTGCACCGCAGATACAGATGCTTATCAACGCCAAGTTTGGCACGGGCAAATTCATGTTGGATAGGAAGCACTTGCCACTGCAGCCAGAGCATGAGGACAACGTGGTTGTGATGGATGAAGAGGATCCTACCTCTGTTGAAGGACAAGCCAAAATTGAAGCTGCGAAGAAGGCTAAAGCTGACAAAGAGGCAGCAGCAGCAGCAGCTAAGCCAAAGAGCTTTGGAGAGAAAATTCTTGAAGCTACCCAGAGAATTGAACAACGCCTGGCCAGCATTGAGCAATCTCAGGAGAGCCTTGAGAGGATTGTCGAGGACAAGATCCACGCTCTGGACGTGAAGCTGACTGAGATTCAGGTGTCTGTCAACAAGCTTGAGGCAGACATGGAGGAGACTAGGCAGGAGAGAGCAGAGCTTATGCAGGATGATCTAGTCCAGGACTCTCATCGCCAGACTGCTCCGGTTCCCAGAGGATCCAGGTCTGCAGCTATCCCAGTGACAGACTCCAGGGCTACCACTTCAGCACCAGCTACAGCTCCAGCAGTTCCTTCAGCTCCAGCATCCACTCCTCCACCGCAGACTTCAGCAGAAGTCTTCGCAGATGCAGCCATCTCTACACCGACATCGACCCAGACGGGAGCCGCCAGCCGAGCCCGCAGTGACGTTTAGCTCTATACCTTTTCGAACTTTTTGGTAACTTGTTGCCAAAGGGGGAGAACTTGTTATAGATCATAGGGCTTCGAGAGAGAGAGTGCTCTTTCGTCTTTTCGTTCTTTTGCCGGTTTTCCTTGAGATACTTTGGTTTCTTTTGGTTCCAGATACTTTAAGTGTGCTTGCTACTACGTTTGATGCTACCTTAATGAGTGCTTAGTCATACTATGCTTTAATGTGTGCTTATTGCTTATCATGTGCTATTCCTTATTGTATGGCTATTTACTTTTGTCTTGGTGATTAAGTGCATGTTATTCATTCTTATCATTTTGTGCGCTCCACCAAGATGTATGTGACATGGAAGAGTGACCCATAATCCTAATCGATTGTGCATTTGCATTCAAACGCAAATTTTAAATAATGCACAAATTTAGGGGGAGCTCTTGTTTATCACATACTTCTCAAAGCGACGATATTATTCATTGATTATATCTTTTGTCGAAGCTTTGATCTATATGTTGTCATCAATTACCAAAAAGGGGGAGATTGAAAGTGCAACTAATCCCCGGGTGGTTTTGGTAATTAACAACAACATATATATCATTGAACTAATATTCTCTTGAGAATCATTTCAGAAAAGTTCGATGATGTGGGTATGGAAATGTCTGAAGAAGTGGACCCCTCAAAATGCTAAGACAAGCATTGGCAAAAGCTCAAGACTATATTTGTGGTTTAGTGATCAAAGATCACATTGAGTCCATAGGAAAAGCCAATACTATTAAAAGGGGATGAGGTTGTGTTAATGTTCTTGTTGCTCAAGTGCTTGGTGATCTAACTCCCTCAACTATCAGCACTATCCACTACTTAACACACACCCATAAGTAATCTCGGTCAAACCAACTCAGTCCCACCGAGATGAAGTTATTTCTACAAACCCTAACATCTCGGTCACACCGATTTCTCCAACTCAGTCCCACCGAGATGAACCACTTCAGTTGTTTCTCCAAACCCTAGCTTCTCGGTCAAACCGATTCTGAGTTTCGGTCCCACCGAAAAAGGGCTGCCAACCTTCTGTGGTCAGTTGACATAAATTCGGAATATCCGAGTTTATATTTTCGGTCTCACCGAGATGGCAAACCCTAACCTTTGACTCACTTCGGTCTCACCGAGATGGTATTTTCGGTCCCACCGAAAATCCCAACGTTCACTATATTTGAACTTTCGGTCTAACCGAGTTTTCACTTCGGTCTGACCGAGATTGGTCAAATGTGTGTGTAACGGTTGGATTTTGTGTGGAGGCTATATATACCCCTCCACCCCCTCCTCATTTGTGAGGAGAGCCATCAGAAAGTACCACCACTTCTACCATACACTTTCTGAGAAGTGAACCACCTACCCTTGTGTTGAGATCAAGTCATTCCATTCCTACCATATGAAACTTGATCTCTAGCCTTCCCAAGTTGCTTTCCACTCAAATCTTTCTTCCACCACAGCCATATCAGTGAGGAGAGTTGAGTGTTGGGGAGTTTATCATCTGAAGCACAAGAGCAAGGAGTTCATCATCATCAACACCGTCTATTACCTTTTGGGGGGTGGTGCCTCCTAGTTTGGTTAGGTGTCGCTTGGGAGCCTCCGTCTTGATGATGTGGAGTTGAACCAAGAAGTTTGTAAGGGCAAGGAGATCGCCTACTTCGTGAAGATCTACCCCGAGTAAGGCTAGTCCTCCGTGGGCGTAGGCCGTGATGGAATAGACAAGGTTGCTTCTTCGTGGACCCTTCGTGGGTGGAGCCCTCCGTGGACTCGCGCAGCCGTTACCCTCCGTGGGTTGAAGTCTCCATCAACGTGGATGTACGATAGCACCACCTATCGGAACCACGACAAAAATCTCCGTGTCACCAAACTGCGTTTGATCTTCTCCACCTCTCTTTTACATGTGCAATTTACTTTCCGCTGCATAAACTCTAGAATTGCATGTGTAGGGTGTTACTTGAACTGATCTTGTTTGTGAAACTGCCAAAAACTTTGCATGATATAAAGGCAGATTTTTTATATTGTCAAGTAGTCTAATCACCCCCCCTCTAGACCTACTTTCGATCCTACAGTATCTCATGGAATCTTTTAGCTTAAGGGGAGAAGACTTAGAGGAATCTTCACAATTGATATCCTATGAAAAGCAAAATCTCTCAGAGTTCATTGAAAATCTTTTAGCTTCGGAGACATGTTTGCTGATTCAAGCCTGTGCTCAAATATGAGACACTCTTTATACATGTCCTCCCTGGCTTGGTACTCTTGATGTTCTTGCAGTTGGTTGAAGGAATACTCTTGTGTTATCTAACCTTGTTTTCTCAAGTTTATCCCTTCAGGTACAATGTCAAGGAACCTCAAGGTAAGTATATGCATCTTGCAGAATGTGCATGATGGTGACTTGCTTGTAAATACTTGTTTGCAAGAAATCACCATGCACATATGCATTATCACTCAATTCCTTTTCTTCTGCTCTGATGCATATAGCCAAGCTGCATGTAGCACATCTTGCTTATCTCTCTTGTGTGCTTGTGGTAGTCCAAAACCATAATATATGAAAATCTTGCACACTTGTAGGGGGAGCCTGTGTACTACATGCTTGTCAAAGCTTTTATGATAATTCTGTCTTTCTTTCAATAAGCTTTGATGTTTTGTTTAAGTATAATTTTAGTGTGTTGCCATCAATTACCAAAAAGGGGGAGATTGAAAGCACATTTGCTCTCCGGGTGGTTTTGGTAATTAATGACAACATACTTTGTGGTTGGACTAATACTTTTATCAAGTATGTTTCAGGAAACCCAATCACATTGGTATGGCAAGATGATTGAAGAAGTGGACCCCTCAAATGCTAAGGCAAGCATTGGCAAAAGCTCAAGACTCCATTTTTGGTTTAGTGATCAAAGATCACATTGAGTCCATAGGAAAAGCCAATACTATTAAAAGGGGATGAGGTTATGTTAATGTTCTTGTTGCTCAAGTGCTTGGTGATCTAACTCCCTCAACTATCAGCACTATTCACTACTTAACACACACCCATAAGTAATCTCGGTCAAACCAACTCAGTCCCACCGAGATGAAGTTATTTCTACAAACCCTAACATCTCGGTCACACCGATTCTTTCAAATCAGTCCCACCGAGATGAACCACTTCTGCCATATTCCAAACCCTAGAAAAATCGGTCTTACCGAGTTTGAGATCGGTCACACCGAAACTGAACTGCCAACCTTCTGTAACCACTTCACATCATATCGGAATTTCCGAGTTTGCATTATCGGTCTCACCGAAGTGGGCAAGGTTCTGCCTTGACTCAAATCGGTCGCACCGATAATTCATTTTCGGTCAAACCGATTCTGGCATGTTCCTACTCTTTCTCAAATCGGTCCAACCGAGTTTTCTTTCTCGGTCTCACCGAAATCTCCAACGTTCATATCAGATACACTTTCGGTCTCACCGAGATGGTATTTTCGGTCCCACCGAAAACCCCAACGTTCACTATATTTGAACTTTCGGTCTGACCGAGTTTTTACTTCGGTCTCACCGAGATTGGTCAAATGTGTGTGTAACGGTTGGATTTTGTGTGGAGGCTATATATACCCCTCCACCCCCTCTTCATTCGTGAGGAGAGCCATCAGAAAGTACCACCACTTCTACCATACACTTTCTGAGAAGTGAACCACCTACCCTTGTGTTGAGATCAAGTCATTCCATTCCTACCATATGAAACTTGATCTCTAGCCTTCCCAAGTTGCTTTCCACTCAAATCTTTCTTCCACCACAGCCATATCAGTGAGGAGAGTTGAGTGTTGGGGAGTTTATCATCTGAAGCACAAGAGCAAGGAGTTCATCATCATCAACACCGTCTATTACCTTTTGGGGGGTGGTGCCTCCTAGATTGGTTAGGTGTCGCTTGGGAGCCTCCGTCTTGATGATGTGGAGTTGAACCAAGAAGTTTGTAAGGGCAAGGAGATCGCCTACTTCGTGAAGATCTACCCCGAGTAAGGCTAGTCCTCCGTGGGCGTAGGCCGTGATGGAATAGACAAGGTTGCTTCTTCGTGGACCCTTCGTGGGTGGAGCCCTCCGTGGACTCGCACAGCCGTTACCCTCCGTGGCTTGAAGTCTCCATCAACGTGGATGTACGATAGCACCACCTATCGGAACCACGACAAAAATCTCCGTGTCACCAAACTGCGTTTGATCTTCTCCACCTCTCTTTTACATGTGCAATTTACTTTCCGCTGCATATACTCTAGAATTGCATGTGTAGGGTGTTACTTGAATTGATCTTAATTGTGAAACTGCCAAAAACATTGCATGATCTAAAGGCAGATTTTTTATTTTGTCAAGTAGTCTAATCACCCCCTCTCTAGACTTACTTTCGATCCTACAACATTATCCAGAATAGTGCCTGCTGACGTCATCATGACGTCAGCATGACGTCAGCGGTCAACTGTCTGTTGACTAGTCAAACTGACACGTGGGGCCTACTGTCATACACTAAGACTAATTTAAATAGATTAATTAATCTAACAGTAATTAGGTTAATTAAGATTAATTAATTAAGTTAATTAATTAATATTATTATTTTTTTAACATTTTTTTTTTTAAAACTCCTTTTTTTTAAGGGGCTGGGCCCCACTTGTAAGTGGCCCAGGGGGCCACGGCGGTTGCGGGCAAACGGGCGCTGGCGCCCAGCCCGAATGGGCGCACACCCAGTTCGGCGAGGGCGGGACGCCAGCCATGGCGCGTCGAGGCCTTGCCGCCGGAGGCGGCGGGGGCTCCGGCCCGACGGAGGAGGGCGAAGCGGGGCACGGGCCGGCGGCGGTGGGGTGGTCGCGGCCCGGCGGGAGCAGGGGAGATGAGGCCAGGCGAGGCCACACGCTAGCGCGGCCGGGCGCACTCGGCGGCGGTGGTCCGCGCGGGAACGGGGGGGGCAGCAGCGCGGGGCGAGGACTCGCCGGAGGTAGCGGCGGATGCGGCCGGCACGGCGGGTCGCCGGCAGCTAGGGGAGGCGCGCGCTCGCGGCGGGAAACGGCAGTAGTAAAAGGAGGAGCATGCGGGAGCAGGGGCGGTCGACGCGGCGGGGGTGAGAGGAGCCAGGCGGGCGACCAGGGAGGCGCCGCGGCAGAG
>LR738710.1:375901340-375970459 GCA_902687465.1 Secale cereale
GCAGCGGCGTGGGAGGGCACGGCCGGGCGGAGGCCGGCGGTAGCGGCGCCGCTGTAGGCAAGCGGGCCATGGGAAGCGGCTACGACGGCGATGCGGGGAACCCACGTAGAGGATGCGCGCGAGGAGAATAGGAGAGGGAGGAGGTGCGTGAGCTCACCAAGGAGCTGTGGGCGTGCTCAGACGCGTCGGAGGAGGTCGGGAGCAGGCGAATCGGAGAAGGGGAGCTTCGGGGACCGGTGGTGCTGACGAGGTCGATCCAGACGAGGCAAAGCTCATCAGCCCGATCCGCAGCAGCTTTGGTTGGATGAGGACGACGATGGCGGAGCTCCCGGTGTAGTCCTAGGTGGCGGCGACGACAGTGGGCGCGAGGTTTGTGACGACGGTGGCGACGGAGCTTCGGCTTGTCGCGGGGAGGAAGAAAAAACGGCGCGAGGGGATGGGAATGGCAAGCTAGGGTTCGACAAGGGGGCTCGGGGGCGTCAAGTAGGCGCCGTGGAGGAGGATAGATGGCCGACGCGTGGCGATCGCCGGCATGGACGACGCAGGCGCGTCCAGCCAGCCCCTGATGAACAGAACAAGAAGAAGATGGGGATGGTGGGCTGGGCTGGTACTATAGCCAGTGGGCTCAAGTGCACAGTGTACTTTAGTCTTTCTCTCTTTTGTTAATTTTGTTTTTCTTTTACTATTTTTCTGTTTTATGTCTAGTTTCCTTTTATTTTAGTTTTACAAAATACACAAAGGGTTCCTAAATTGGTATTGCTATATATACTTCTGCCACATTAATTTGGGTATCTAAATAAAATCATTTAATATTTTATTTATTGTAAAAGGAATTCAACTAATTGCTTTCCCTACTATTAAAAGCATTTTAGAGTATTTAAGCCTCTTATAAAAGTGTGGTTTTTCCACCTTACTTACCTATGCATTGTTTGGCTCACCTCGAACATTTTAATTTTAATATTTGAATTTTTTTATTGTTTGCTTGATTTTGAATTTGAATTTGAATCGGTTTCGAATCAACGTGAGATTAACAATAGTAACCGTGGTGACGTGGCATCGTTAACATGGGATTACTGTAGCCTAATTATCCGGGCGTCACAGCCTCTGCGTGAGCATTGTCCTCCACCTCCTCTTGAAGCAGCGCCAGAGCGCAGCCCGTGTCCAGGTCCAGTGGTTGCTCCACCATGACCACAGCTCGAATATCCGCCCGCAATCCTTCCACAAAGCGCGTGAGAAAATAAAATGGGTGAATTGAATCTGAATACGAGCTTAAGTGATTCGTGATCAATTCAAAACGTTCAATAAAATCCGCCACTGTAGACGTCTGTTTAACAGTGTAAAACTGGCAGATGAGAAGTTGGTGGCGATCACGACCGAATCGTGTGGTTAACAGAGCAGAAAATGACTCCCAATCGAAGCTGTTGAGCTTCTTTTGGACAGACTGCAACCAAATGGCCGCTGTTCCTGAGAAATTGAGGGCGGCCATAGGAACCCAAAAAGTTTTGTGGATGCCAAACATGGAAAAATACTGCTCGCACATCGTCTTCCACATGTTTGGGTTCTCCCCTGAGAATTGGGGAAACGAGATGGAAGGATGAGCTTGTCCTAAGCCATCGAGCATCTGACTAGCGTGTGGAAAAGGAGGGGACAGGAGTTCGATCTGACCGTTGGCCGGGAGTGGCGGCGGTGTCTGGAACGACACCACCGGCCTCCCCCGTTGTAGATTATAGTCGCCGTGGTCCTTAGACCCTTGCAGAGCGTCCTCATCGCCTCCCGCCAGGCCCAGGTTGGTGGGCAGCTCGGGCGGTGGCGCCATGGTGCGTAGCGGCGGCGCGCCCCCGCTGGTGTCGGTGGTGGGGTTCGGGCGCGCCTGCTGCAAAGCGGTGACTGCGTCGCTCAAATCGAAGACGTGGCGCTCCAGATCCGGCCGCCATGCGACGAGATCATCGAGACGGGTGGTGACCGCTGTGAGGGCCGCGGTGTTGGCCTCCATCGTCGCTGTGAGCTTGTCGAGGTAGGCTTTTGCGGCAGGATCCATGGTTTCGACAATGTGGCGACCGTGGTGAATCCCTCGGGTTTCAATGAGATGAGCCAGATCGACTGCGAGGAAGGTGAATTTCTGGCGACTGATACCAGATGTTAGGGACAAGTTAGAAGGGGAATCAATCTACTCTTTCTCAAGGTGGCAATTTAGTCTGATACAAACTGAATTACAAGAGGGATCGATTAAGAGGAACTAGGGTTCGCCGCCGCCGGGTTCGTGATCCGTTGGATATCCCGAAAGGAGGAGGAGCGATGCCTTATGTAGCTGGAGTAGTTGGGCTGGGCTTGTTGTGCCACTCTGGGCCGTAGAAGCGGCTGTCGCTGCGTCAGGCACGGCTGGGCCGCGCCAGTGTCTCCTTGGCCGGTGGGGTCGGGTTGTCAAGGGCGTTAACAAGAAATCTCCCCCAAAACGAGAGCAAGGAACCCCCTACCTACTGTGTGCGTGTCGTCGCCATTGCCACCGCTCGAGAGATTCCTGAGATTGTAGAGAGGGAAGGGGCCACGACCATGTCGTCCTTGGGGACGTCCAAGGGGATCCTGGAGATCGCCAAGTTCGGGGTGTACGTCGCCGTCCCCGTTACCCTCACCTACCTCGTCGCCACTGACTCCAAGGCCATCAAGAACCTCATGGGACTCGTAAGGATTCATTCCCGCTGCTCTCCCAATCGTTCAGTTGTTAGATCAAGCATGGATCGATAACGTTGCCTAGTTCTTAGGCCCTGACATCCTGCTGCGGAATCGAGGGGAATAAAATACTACTCCCTCCGTTCACTATTATAAGATGTTTTAACTTTTTCTGATTCGGATGTATATAGATGCAATTTAGTGTGTTTGTTCACTCATTTCAGTCTTTATGTAGTCCATATTGAAATATCCAAAACATCTTATTTTTGTGAACAGAGGGAGTATTATTTAGAGGCTATAGGTTGTAGTGTGGTTCTTGACTATGACTAGAGTTTAGGAAAAAGTAGGCAGAGTTGGCTCTGTAATTTCTGCATTTAAGAAAGCTTAGGCTCTCACCTGTGTCAAGCACTTCATGGCTGCTAGGTTTGCATCTGCAGAAGGAGAATCTGTTGATAGGTAAAGGGTAAAGCTGCATTATCTTTGCATGCTAATTGAATTACTGCATTATATAACCACGCAGAAAGTAACGATGTGGGGATTAAACTACTATTAAAGTGTTGTTTCATGACCCATAAGATGAAACGGTGCATCATGCGTTGATAAGAGACTTCAGAACTCTGCTGAGAAAAACACTTGAGACCTTCTTTGGGGACACTCTCCTCTCTAGCTTCATCAAATCCTTATGGTATCTATTTGTAATCAGTATACCTTGGTGATACCAAGGAATGCAGCAAGCAAAGATTTGTTACTGAGTAGGTGGAATTCATGGACTTTAAGAATAACAAGAAAGCATAGGCGCTCTGCTAGATTAGTAGCTGCTAGAAATATTTTTGTTCATTTGTAAAGCATAGAGAAGATTATTTTTTTTGAACCGGGCATAACCCCTTTCCATTACTCATCATAACGGAAATACATAAGTTCCAACAAAGTTCATAAGGAAACTAGAAAGGGGAAAGCGAGTTCAACACATCTTTGGGAAACCCACTATAAGCACTCGTCATTGAGCAGCTTACCGTGGGGCGAAAACCCAAAGACACCAAAGAACTACCAAACCTAACAGGGAACAGAACAGTTTTGACCACGCACAGGAAACAAAAGGCTCACACATGAGCAGAAATAGAAGGTGCTTGCAGGAGCAGTATGGCAAAAGTAACAGCCAGGGAGGATAGGATAAACTTTTGTGAAGCGTCGTTCGGGATCCCAATGAAGTAGATGAGTTCATTAGTCTTCCGCCGCCCCACCTGGTGCCGCGCATATCCTCATCATGGTCAAGGCGTTGGTCCTTAGCATCTTTGCTCCACGTTCCATCGCCTCACGATCAGCTCCATTCATCAAACCTGCCCAGTAAGTTATATAGCCACAAGCAGAGAACACAATGTCAAAAGGAGTTCTCATTTTTTTCCCTTCAAAGGTAGCTTGGTTATGGCAGTTCCATATCGCCCAACATATGGCCGCCAGCCCAAATGTGTAGAATTTTGCCCCATCAGGCAGAAAAACATAGCACCAAGAGAAGTACTGCCAAATGTTGTTTGGGCATAACTGAGTGCCCAGAACACAGCCCACCGTTCTCCAAATCACTCTAGCTACAGGACAAGTGAAAAACAAATGTTGAGACGTCTCCATTTCTCTGCAGAACAAGCATTTTGGGTTGCCTGCCAATTTCCGCCTGTTCATGACGTGTCTTGTCAGGACAGCGTCCTGGAAGAGTTTGTCAGGACAGTGTCCTGGAAGAGTTGCCACAGGAAGATTTGAATTTTTAGAAGAATTTTCGCTTTCCAAATCCACTTATAATTTCATCCAGCTAAATTCCGCTCCAAATACTCATAAACCGATTTAGTTGTAAAAATAATCTTATTACCCAAATTCCAGATTACTTGGTCTGGATCCTCCGAACTAGGCTATGAAGCTATAGCAGCTCGAAGCTTCTCCCGCTGCTCTATCAAAGGAGCGTGGAGTTGTCTACGAAAGAAGTCACTACTCACCCCATTTTTGAATTTTGCCACCGTAATTTCTTGATCATTACAAATGTTATATAACACAGGATACTTGAAGCATAGAGAAGGGTTACTATTCAAGGAGTCATTCCACACTCTAGCAATGTTGCCAGAGTTCAGCACCACTCCCCTACCAGCCAGATAGTACTCCTTAACTTTCATGATAGCTTTCCAAATAGGGGAGTCACCAAACTTGCCTTCACTGAGGTTATAGTTGTTAGAGTTATAATATAAGTCATGTACCCCTTTGTATTTATCCCGTTGTATAAGGGGTTTCCTGCATATGTTCCACACCTGTACATGTATATATATATCGGCCTATGGCCTCATGGGAATACAAGTTGCTTATTCCTAACATGGTATTAGAGCTAGGTCAATTTTTTGCACGTTGCAACTCGTGCGTTTGATCTGTTTTCTACATCCCGATCGATCTCAACCCCGCTTGATCTCTCTCTGTCCCGCTCGATCGAAGTAGGTCTCGCTCGATCGCAGCAGGGGACTCGTCCCGCAGGGCCCCCGATCGCCTCTCTTACCGCTCCCGCTCGAAGACTTCACCAGCCGCCCCCCCGATCTCCTCTCCTGCCGCTCGATCGAAGCAGGTCTCGCTCGATCGCAGCAGGGGACTCGTCCCGCAGGGCCCCCGATCGCCTCTCCTGCCGCTCTCGCTCGAAGGACTGCACCAGCCAACCCCGATCTCCTCTCCAGTCGGGCCCCTCCGGTTCTTCAGATTGACTGCCTGCTGCTCCCCGATCCCGTTCCCGATTCTGTTGCTTCAGATCGACTGCCTGCCGCTCCCCGATCCCGTTCCCGATTCTGCTGCTTTCGGTAAAAAAAAAGTCTGTGCATCGGGCTATGTTGCTGTCCCTCGCTGTCCGGTGATCTTTGATGGTACTAACTACACCGAGTTTACTGGCTTCATGCGCATTCACATGCGTGGCATCTGTCTCTGGGGTGTTCTTTCTGGCGAGGTCTGCTGTCCGCCACGTCCGGTTCCTCCGGTTGCCCCTACTCCGCCGACTCCACTGGTTCTTCCTACGGATGCTAATCAGGCCGCCAAGGATGCGGCTAAGCTTGATGATGCGGCTGCTGATCGTGCTTATGATGAGAGGGTTTTGGCTTATGAGGAGGCTCTTCAGACGTATCATGGTGCTCTGTTTGTTTACACCCAGTGGCTTGATGATGATGCTCGTGCTGCAGCTGTTCTCACTGCTAGTGTTCTGCCTCAGTTTGCTTCTGAGTTTCTGGGTCTTCCTACTGTCTTTGAGATGTGGACCCGTCTTCGTCAGCGCTATGAGCCCTCTGGTGATGCCCTGTACCTTTCTGTGGTCCGTCAGGAGCATGCTCTTCAGCAGGGTGACTCTACTGTTGATGACTTCTATGCATAGAGTTCTGCAATCTGGCGCCAGCTTGATTCTCTCCGCAGTGCTGGTTGTCGTACTTGTCCCTGTTGCCAGGCTATCCAGGCCAATTTGGAGTTTCATCGCGTCTACGAGTTCCTGTCTAGGCTTCGTAAGGAGTTTGAGCCCCGGCGTGCTCAGTTGTTTGCTCGTGGCCGTATTTCTCTCATGGAGGCTCTTTCTGAGATTCGTGCCGAGGAGACTCGCTTACGTGGTGCTGGTTTGCTGGAGGTTCCCTCTATGCTCGCTACTCGGTCTTCTTCCACGCCACCCGCTGCACCGACCCCTTCGCGCTCGAGTGCTCCGTCACTCTTGCCCACTCCTTCTGGAGGCTCAGGTCGTCCCCGTCCACATTGTGACTACTGCAACAATGATGGTCATATTGAGTCCCACTGCTACACGAAGAGGAAACACCTGCGCAAGGCGCGATCATCATCTTCAGGGACTTCGTCATCCACCTCGCCAGCTTCAGCCATTGCTTTGACTGAGCAGGATATTCTGAGACTTAAGCGTCTGCTCGCGGCTTCAGGTTCTTCCTCGACGAGTACTGCTGGTTCTGTGACTGATGCTTCCCGCCCTGAGCAACCGTCCTCTACACAGTCAGGTACATCCCCATGGGTTCTGGATTCTGGAGCTTCTTTTCATATGTCTTCTCATTCTTCCACTTTGTCCTCTCTTCGATTGCTGGATTCTCCTGTTCATGTCTTCACTGCTGATGGTACTTCACTTTCGGTTGCTAGTAGAGGCAATCTTTTCACTCCTTATTCTGTTCCTGATGTTGCTCATGTTCCTCGACTTACCATGAATCTGTTTTCTGCTGGTCAACTTACTGATTCTGGTTGTCGCGTCATCCTTGACGCTGACTCTTGTTCTGTCCAGGACCGTCGCACGCACACTCTGGTTGGGGCTGGCCCTCGCCGCCGTGATTCTCAGAGTCTTTGGGAGTTGGACTGGCTTCATGTTCCTTCCGCTGCCACCACCATCGCCAGTTCTTCCGCTTCTGTCGCCTCCGTTACTGGTTCCTTCCAGCAGTGGCATCATCGACTTGGTCATCTGTGTGGTTCTCGGTTGTCTTCTTTAGTTCGTCGAGGTCTTCTGGGGTCTGTCTCAGGAGATGTCTCTTTAGAGTGTCAGGGTTGTCGTCTTGGCAAGCAGATTCAGTTACCATATTCACATAGTGAGTCAGTGTCTAAGCGTCCTTTCGATTTAGTCCATTCTGATGTATGGGGTCCGGCTCCTTTCGCTTCGAAAGGTGGTCATAAATACTATATTATTTTCATAGATGATTTCTCTCGTTACACATGGCTTTATTTCATGACTTCTCGTAGTGAGGTGTTGTCTATTTATAAGCGTTTTGCTGTCATGGTTCATACTCTGTTCTCTTCACCCATTCGTGTTTTTCGTGCTGACTCCGCTGGCGAGTATATCTCTAAGATGTTGTGTGGTGTTCTTGCTGAGCAAGGGACTCTCTCAATTCTCTTGTCCTGGTGCTCATGCTCAGAATGGTGTGGCTGAGCGAAAGCATCGACATCTTCTTGAGACGGCTCGTGCATTGATGATTGCTGCCTCTCTCCCGCCTCATTTTTGGGCTGAGGCCGTCTCCACCTCCACCTATCTTATCAATATACAGCCTTCTGCTGCTCTACAGGGTGGTGTTCCTTTCGAGCGACTTTTTGATCGTTCTCCCGATTATTCGATGCTTCGCTTGTTTGGTTGTGTTTGCTATGTTCTTCTTGCCCCTCGCGAACGCAACAAACTGACCGCTCAGTCTGTTGAGTGTGTCTTCTTAGGCTACAGTAATAAGCATAAGGGCTATCGTTGTTGGGATCCTATCGGTCGTCGGATGCGTATCTCTCGAGACGTGACTTTTGATGAGTCTCATCCCTTCTACCCACGCCCATCTTTTTCAGTGCAGGATATCTCTTTCCTCACTTTCCCTGACTCACCTATCACCCTCGTCGAGCCTGTGCCTATTCGTTCCACTTCCTCTCCTCCACCTCTAGTTGATTTGCAGCCACCATCCTCCCCGGTCTCCTCGCCTAGCATGTCACCGGGTTCTCCACCTTCATCTCCGGTGACTTCCTCCCCGGTTTCCTCTCCTAGCATGTCACCGGATTCTACACCTTCATCTCCGGTGACTTCTTCGTCACCACCCCCCGATTCTACCTTGGCGATTCCTCCTTTTATTGTTCCATCTTTTCCTCAGCATTACACTCGTCGTCCACGACCTGTCGATGCCTCTGTGGATGAGTCGTCATCTTCCTCTCAGCCTACTTATGGCTTGCGTTCTCGTCCTCGTCCGCCCGTTGATCGCTTTGGCTTTCCCACCGCTGGTGCTGCTGTTCTTGAGCCGACTTCTTACCGTCAGGCTGTTGTTCATTCTGAATGGCAGTTTGCGATGGCAGAGGAGATTGCTGCTTTTGAACGCACTGGTACCTGGGATCTTGTTTCTCTTCCTCCCGGAGTCCGTCCGATCACTTGTAAGTGGGTCTACAAGGTTAAGACTCGCTCCGATGGTTCTCTTGAGCGTCACAAAGCTCGTCTTGTGGCTCGTGGTTTTCAGCAGGAGCATGGTCGTGATTATGACGAGACTTTTGCTCCTGTGGCCCATATGACCACTGTTCGTACACTTCTTGCCGTTGCCTTTGCACGCCACTGGTCTATATCTCAACTTGATGTTAAGAATGCCTTTCTTAATGGTGAGCTGCGTGAGGAGGTGTACATGCAGCCACCACCTGGGTATTCTGTTCCTGATGGCATGGTATGTCGTCTTCGTCGCTCTCTCTATGGCCTTAAGCAAGCCCCCCGCGTCTGGTTTGAGTGTTTTGCCTCTGTGATCACTGCTGCTGGTTTTTCAGCAAGTGCTCATGATCCAACATTGTTTATTCACCTTTCTCCTTGTGGTCGGACTCTTCTTCTTCTCTATGTTGATGACATGATCATCACTGGGGATGACCCCGAGTATAGTGCCTTTGTAAAGGCCCGTCTCAGTGAGCAGTTTCTTATGTCTGATCTTGGACCTCTTCGCTACTTTCTTGGGATTGAAGTCTCTTCTACCTCTGATGGCTTTTTTATATCCCAAGAAAAGTATATCCAGGATCTTCTTGCTCGTGCTGCTCTTACTGACGAGCGCATTGTTGAGACTCCTATGGAGCTCAATATTCATCTCCGTGCTACTGATGGTGATCCTCTCCCTGACCCGACGCGTTATCGTCATCTTGTTGGCAGTCTTGCCTATCTAGCTGTCACTCGTCCGGACATCTCTTATCCGGTTCATATTCTGAGTCAGTTCGTCTGTGCTCCCACATCAGTTCACTATAGTCATCTCCTTCGTGTTCTTCGATATCTTCGGGGCACGATCTCTCACCGTCTATTCTTTCCTCGCTCCAGTTCTTTACAGCTTCAGGCCTATTCGGATGCTACGTGGGCTAGTGATCCTTCAGATCGCCGTTCACTTTCTGCTTACTGTGTTTTTCTTGGTGGTTCTCTCATTGCCTGGAAGACGAAGAAACAGATTGCAGTTTCCCGTTCGAGTGCCGAGGCTGAGTTGCGAGCAATGGCTCTTTTGACGGCAGAGGTGGCTTGGTTACGGTGGTTACTTCAGGATTTTGGTGTTTCTGTCACTACACCGACTCTGCTCTTATCTGACAGTACAGGTGCTATTAGCATTGCACGTGATCCTGTGAAGCATGAGCTCGCCAAGCATATTGGTGTTGATGCTTTCTATGTGCGCGCTGGTGTGCAGGATCAGGTTATTGCTCTTCAGTATGTGCCTTCCGAGTTACAGTTGGTGGATTTTCTGACGAAGGCCTAGACTAGAGCACAACATGGCTTTTATCTCTCCAAACTCAGTGTTGTTCCTCCACCATGAGTCTGAGGGGGGGTGTTAGAGTTATAATATAAGTCATGTACCCCTTTGTATTTATCCCGTTGTATAAGGGGTTTCCTGAATATGTTCCACACCTGTACATGTATATATATATCGGCCTATGGCCTCATGGGAATACAAGTTGCTTATTCCTAACAATAGTATCCCTTTTAAGATATTTTGCTCGAATCACATCTTGCCACAAGCCTTGCTGTGTTTCAAGCTTCCACCACCGTTTAGTGAGCAAGCTAATGTTTTGTCTCCGAAGGTCTTTCACCCCCAGCCCCCCTTTACTCTTAGATCTGCAGATTCTAGCCCATTTCACCAAATTGTATCTCTTGCGTCCCTCATGCTCTTGCGAGAAGAAACGTTTACGGTGTTTATCCAATTTATCGATAATCATTTTAGGAATCAAAAACATGGACATATAGAAGTATACAATACTGGTAAGGGAGGAGCTAAGGAGAATAAGCATACCACCGGATGAGGCTGCAGTACCAATCCAAGATTCACAGCATTTCAGGAATCTTTCCACAAAATTCCAGTTCAGGTTACGAAATTACTTCCACGGCCAAATTAAACAAAAAAAGGAGAGAAGGGGTCACCTTGGCGCACCCCATCAAGCATAGAGAAGATGAATGTCTTTATCTCTTTGGGATCATGAACTGAATTAGAGGCTTATAACAATATGTGGTGAATAATGGTGTGTCCTTGCCCCTTGGAAGTGCTGATGCCTAGTTTGTTATAGGCAACCAACACAACGCTCCATTACATGTATTGCATACTTTTCTTGATGGGGACTCTATGATGGTGCCGACTAACAAGAGTTATTATGTCACCTCTTTCTAGTTTTAAAAACAAATCATGTAGGATCAGTTCGCCCTAGTGGTATGAAAGAATTGAGCAAACAAGAGTTATGATGTCAAGCAAGTAAGTTCAATCATCTTATTTGCTTATGCGCCGGTGGCAATTTGCTCTATTTACAGGCAACGCGGTTATCTTGTTTGTGTCGGTGCCAGTTTGCTTTATTTGTAGGCAAAGGCAGTGATCTTATTTGCACGCATCTGCATTTGCTAGTATGTGGTTCCTCAACACGTGAGCTCATAATGTTTTTAATGGTGGTCATACTTGCTGCAACTGTTTCTTGTTCTGTTGCATCACAAAGTTATCAGAAGCATACCTTGTTAGTCATGTGCTTTCATGTATCCATTTTTGTACATCCCCTTCCACTCCCTTTCCTTCCTTTGGGCGCTTTTACAAAAGCTTGAATTAAAACTATATTTTTCTCCCATTGCAGCGTCCTTATGTGGTTTACCCTCCAGAAGGCCCACGACCACCACCGCCCGAAGAACTTCGTGAAAGGGCTCGGGAGATAGCTTGCAGCAGAAGGCAAGAATGAACAGGTGGACCATGATTGCTCCATATAGTTTGTACTCAGATCATCTTCTGCATGATACTAGGATCCGCCCAAAAGATTCATGAAGCCGGGACACAAAAACTTCGACTATCAGACATGCTGTCATTGGTGTATGGTTGTCAAATAACATGATTTCACTTTGGAAGAAACCCACTTGACTCCGTTTATTCCGTTGTAGTGTTTCTGGTTGTTGATGTAAAATTATGAGATGTTTGTGGGTTGCGACGAAGAGTAATAAACCGATTTCACCCCTCGCATGATCTGTTTGATTGCTGATGCCATTTCTAACATCATCATCATCTCTCTCTCATACCGTGTTTATTTCTTATGTGATGAAGATGATTTATCCAATTTGACCTGTGTACTGATGAGCAGTACGATTGAAAATGCCAAGCAGTGAAAGAGTTGTTTTCTGGATCTTGATAAATGATAAGTGTCACATGTGTGATCCGAACACATGGTAACCCTGAATGGTTTTTATGGCAAATTTAGTGACGCAAGGATGATAACTTTAGTTCTTTTCTAATGACAAGTTTTGATTTATTTTTTTGTATTTTTTTCCAAATGACAACTTTAATTGTAAAAAGCCATCAGAGCTGGAGAGCTTTATGTCACACGTGTGGCATTATTCTTTGCTTTCATTGGCACAACTACACATCTGTGCTTTTCTCAACTTACCTTATAAAGATATCTGCATTTCACATCAACCTGTTGGCAAATCACGAGTGGCATACATGTCACGTTCGTAAAATTAGCGGCGTAACCTTTGAACCAGAACATTATTACTATTAACCAATGAATGATGCCGTAAGAGCTAAAGGAAACTCTAGAGCGGCTGGGCGTGAACATCTCTCAAATGTCGAAGGGGTTAATCCGTCTCGGGCGACTGGAGCTTCTGAAAGATCCATTGTACAGGAGTAACAAGGAGCAATCCGCCTCGGGCGATTAGGCTTTGATTTCCAATTTTTATTCATAAAAAAGAAAAGGTGTTTAAACCTAGTTCTACATCATTACCTACTTCAATGAGTATTTTACTTTATTAGATATAAAAAACAACAACAAAATAAATAAATACGGGTGCCAACTAAGACATTACCTGAGTGGTGCATTCGACAGGAGGAAACATGACAGCACCGGAAGATGGTGAGGACAATTTTTGTCCTAGTCCTATGGGAACTTTGGACACACCGTAACGCCGTGATCTTTGACGGAGTGACGCCATCTACACAGAAGGTACTGCAGCGCATCAGGAACAAGGCCCGTGCATGAAAGCAGGCAGGACTACTAAGAGGGGAAGTCGAGGCGGTTTTCACTGGCCTCGCATCGCGAGATAGTAGCGAGTAGTTGACCATAGCGACCTAGACAAGTGGAGTGGCCATTGTGCCACTTGTACATACTTTTGCAACTTCGAATGTGGAGGGAGTCTTCCCTATCCCTTTTAGTATATGATACGCACACTCGTGCGTATTCGAATGTGGAGGGAGTCTTTCCTACCCCTTTAATATATGATACGCACGCTCATGCGTATTTGAATATGGAGGGGGTCTTTCCTATCCCTTTAATATATGATACACACACTCGTGCGTATTCAAGAAAAAATATATAGAGGATTGGCTCTGCATGCTGTTGACCCACATGATTAAGATTGGAAGTTGATCTTGTTGGAAATATTAGCACTTTTGCGACTAATCTAATCCACGAGTAAACAATAAGCATGGCAGATACGATATGTAACTCATACCGAACATAAGTATACTAGCACGTACAATACATAGAATCGAACCATCTATGACCAGAACATAAACGGCTGGCACATGTACGAGTAAATGAGGGATGAACATATCATACCCTTCGGTTGGCCAGGCAATGCGGCGGCGGCGGCATCAACAGAATCGACATCGTTTGTGACCTTCTTCTTCGCGGCGTCATCGATGCAGGGGAAGTAGTGGAAGCATAGGCTGGTGGAGACGGGGACGGATCGAGAGCAGTTGTGTCGAGACGCTCCCCAAAAACCTTATTGCCGTTCTCCCGGGTAGGATCTCAAACTGCAGGGTTCCGGAGGCACCTGCTCTCCCGACCAACCGTCCACACGATCGTCGGGATGGAATCGCCGGAGGCAGCACAGAGCAAGGAACAATAGATGACAGCTAGGTTACACGAGAGGGAGCGAGTGAACTGAACTAGGTCACTCCACTAGCCATATATATATATATATATATATATATATATAGGGTCGAGCTATTCGTCACCCTGGGTGAGGAATTCTTATTCCTCACCTCACCCTGCCTGGACATCTGACCTACAACCTCACTCGTCACTGACCTAAGCAACGACCGTAAATTTACGGCAAGCAAAGAGAGCCCAACCATCCGCACGCACATGCATGCGATGATTTTTTTTAGTGTGATGTTAACTTACGGCACTAGTCCATGCTTAACTGTTAGCCAACATAAGATTATGGTTTGACTCTCCGTTAAACCAACCAACATTTCTAGACAAGGTAATTTTTTTTACTTGTCGTGGTTTTAGTTCAAATTTGAACTAAAACCACAACGAGTAAATCGGAACGGAGGGAGTACATTTTTGGAGGCTCCATGAGCCAAGTACCACCAAACTAACGTACGATCCACCATTACTCTTTAATTTGTAATATAAGGAGCCATTGTACACATGGGGCCAAGTATATTAAGACACAATTTTAAGATGGGCTTCACGCAATTTTCTTCAAAAGGTTTTGGCATATTATGGGGAAGGAGTTGACGGATGAGGTGCTGAACACTGTCCATCACAAAAAAATTCCTACAGGATGGAACTCAACGAATGTCACTCTCACACCTAAGGTAAACTCTCCTGAGTTGATAACCCAATACAGATCAATTAGCCTTTGTAACGTGGTTTATAAAATCATTTCTATGATGATTGCAAATAGACTTAAGCGAATCCTCCCTGATATTATTTCTCCAACACAAAGTGCCTTTGTGTCGGGAAGATTAATCACTAACAATGTATTGGTAGCCTATGAGTGCTTCCATGCAATCAAGAAAAAAACTCATGGATTGAGTGGGCTATGTGCAGTAAAGTTGGATATGAATAAAGCCTATGATCGTGTTGAATGGAGCTTTTTGGAAAGCATAATGTTACAGATGGGTTTTCATGCTCAATGGGTGGAGCTCATCATGGAATGTGTGTCAACGGTGACTTACATAGTCAGATTTAATAACACTGAAACTGATGAGTTTTCTCCCTTCAGAGGACTGAGACAGGGTGACCCAATATCACCGTATTTATTTTTGCTGTGTTCAGAGGGCCTCTCAAGTCTGCTTGCTCTTGAGCAATAAATTGGTGGACTAGATGGGGTGCGGGTATGTAGGAATGCCCCTCCAATCTCACATTTGTTATTTGCAGATGACTCTTTGATTCTCGTGAAGGCTGACAACTATAATGCAACTACCTTAAAAAGAGTCCTGGAAACCTACTGTTCTAGTTCAGGGCAGCAAATCAGTAATGCAAAATCTATTATATACTTCAGTCCGAATACTATTGTCCAAACCAAGGAGGACATTTGCAGAGAGTTGAATATTGTGACAGAAGCTCTATCGGATACATACTTGGGCCTACCTACTATGGTGGGAGTGGTCAAAAGTGACTGTTTCCAACACTTGATAGATAGAGTATGTCAGAGGTTGAAGGGGTGGAAAGAGAAGACACTCTCAATGCAAGGTAAAGAGATTTTGGTGAAATCGATTGCTCAAGCAATTCCTTCCTATGCAATGTCAGTTTTCAAACTTCCAAAAGGTATATGCAAATCGATTACTGATGAAATTGCTGGTTTTTGGTGGGGAGATGATGAAGAGAAAAAGAAAATGCATTGGTTTGCGTGGTGGAGGTTGTGCATACCAAACAAGGAGGGGGGATTGGGTTTTAGAGACCTGCACAGTTTTAACCTTGCTTTATTAGCAAAAAAGTGCTGGCGAGTAATCCAGAACCCAGATTCTTTGTGTGCTCAAGTTTTGAAGGCAAAATATTACCCAGATGGGGACATTTTGAAGGCTGGCCCCAAGAAAGGCTCTTCTTACACTTGGCAAAGTATTGTTGCATGTATTCGGACTTTCAAGAGAGGTTGCATTTGGCGTGTTGGAACCGGATCAAACATCAGTATTTGGAATGATCCTTGGATACCAGCTAGTGTCACTAGAAAACTGATCACAAATAGAGGTGCAACAATGCTATCAAAGGTTGATGAATTGATAGACCCATATACGGGACAGTGGGATGAGGAGCTAATCCGGGACATCTTTTCACCGGTTGATGTTCACAGGATACTGCAGATCCCTTTAAATGCTCACTTGGTGGAAGATTTTGTAGCTTGGAACTTCACACGGTCAGGAAATTTTACTGTGCGTTCAGCTTACCATAAAGAGTTCGAACACCAGTATGGTATGAGGTGGAGGCGAACTGATGGGCAAGGTTCAGAAAATGTTAATCTAGTGTGGAAGGACATGTGGAAGCTAAAGACACCTGGGAAGATAAAACACTTCGGTTGGAAAGTAATGCATGGTTCACTCCCTTGTTTGGGTGTATTGGCAAATAGACATATTCCATGCACAAGGCTCTGTCCGGTTTGCAAAACTGGAGCAGAGGATATACAAGACTGTCTATTCTTGTGTCCGCGAGCACTAGCAATATGGAAACAGCTGGGTCTTGAACATATTGTAAAAGAAGTGGTTGCAGAAGACAGATCAGGCTCCATCACCATGGAAATCCTATCTAAATTGCAGGGCGATGATCATGAGCTGCCTAGAGCAGAACTGTCACTGGTTACGGCATGGTATATTTGGTGGCAGCGACGGCAGATCGTGAAGGGAACAACGGTCCAAGATTCAATGAAAACAGCCCTAGCGATCAGAGTTCTGATGACGAACTACTTGAGATCGATGGTTTCTAAGGGCCCAACAAGGACAAGGGATCAAATATGGAAGAAGCCAGGTCTTGGAATATTAAAGATTAATGTCGATGCTTCTTTCCATTATGAGACACTCTCAGGTGCAAGTGGTGCAGTGGCTCGTGATGACTGGGGTGATTTTGCTGCAACAACAAATTGGTATATCCCAATAGTAACCGGGGTTGACTCTGCAGAGCTAATAGCTATCAGGAACGGCCTATACCTTGCAGGCAATATTGGTTGTAACAAGGTTATTCTGGAGTCAGATTCTTCTTTCGTGGTGGACTCAATGAACCAAATTCAAGAATATTTGGGGCCGGAAGTAGCCATCATCACTGAGTGCAAGCAACTCATGCTGGACTTTGCGTCAGTATCTTTCAGTCATTGCTATAGAGAAGCAAACCAAGTGGCGGATGAACTAGCTAAGAACTCTTTTATGAACAGAGGTTCTGGTTTTTGGGATGTAATTGCTGACTTTATTTCTCAAACAATAGACTGTATAGCTTATTGTGCAATTGCAGTAGTATAAATCATGCAACATAAGAATTATCAGCAAGACCTTGCACACTCTTTAAATCATAAAGTACGATGTACTCCCTCCATTCCCAAATATTTGTCTTTCTAGAGATTTCAATAAGTGACTACATACAAAGCAAAATGAGTGAATCTACACTCTAAAATATATCTACATACATCCATATGTTGTAGTTCATTTGAAATGTCTAAAAAAGACAAATATTTAGGAACGGAGGGAGTAAGAAATATTGACGTGGTCTCGGGAGCCCATAAAAAAGTGTGTAAATTCGTTCAATGTAAAGTAAATGACATGAGCTATTATATATACTGTGCAATGGCACTGTACAACTAAATGTGTCGTGTTATCTGCACGACTACATCGGTGCCTCCACATACTTTTGTCTCCAAATCGCTCGGAAAACAGATTTTTCCGCTCCCACGATTACATAGCAGAAGCCTTCGTTTATCATTTTCCTGATAAATTCACAAAAAGTAGATCAAGTGAGATTATTGGTGAACAACACTTGCTATTCGGATAAAATCATTACTCAAATTTCAAAGATACCAGTTTCTTCACTCTTGGGATAACATATCTAAAAGTCTCACCAAAATGATCCCTACAAGACATAAATGTGTGCAAATGTGGCCCTTATCACCCAAGAGAAAGCAACATGAAATGACAACCGATGCTATTCAATATCTTCTCGTTGCCCTTATCGAAGAAATTTGCTCGCAAGCTTGACATTATTCCTTTTTGGCGTCCTCTATATTCTTTTTTATCAGCATTATGGTAGCCTCCTTACGATATTGCTAAAACAGTTTTCCCCTTCCAAATAATGTGATCCAGGAATTTAACATGTATAGCTTTACAAGCAAGAGATCAAATTAATCATAAAAATAGGAGGTACTATTTCGGAAAATACTAAAAGTTTAGAACTTCCATTATAAATACTTCAATGTGAACTTAAAGGAACTATAGAGTACCTGCTTGGATATAAACCAAGATGAACAACATAATGTTGAGTGGAATATCTCAGGCATAACAAGAAGGCACTAAATTTACCATAATTTTCGAAATGTTACATCAAAAGACTGGACAATTAATTATCCCCAATCTCCAGAATTAGTATAGTACAAAAATCTTTGGAATTTGCCTTGAATGACGGAATTATAATATGAGAAGAACAAACACCATAATGCTGACCAGGCATGCTTACGGTACTGGCTAAACGTATATGTACCCATCCCTAAACTTACAAAGAAGAGTATATCTATAAAGATAAAGGAGTATAAAACTTCAACGGGTTCGGGCCTCCTGAGGATAATTTTGTTTCCTTGGACGAATCGAGGGTAGACGATGTACCTCAGCTTGTAAATGAGGAGAACGAGATATTGACTGCTCCTTTTTCGGAGAAAGAGGTGTTTGACGCCATTGCCCAAATGAAAAATAACAAAGATCCTGGCCCGGATGGTTTCCCGGCGGAGTTTTATAAAAAGTGCTGGCATATCATTAAGGGAGACTTGCTTCGGATGTTACAGGACTTCTTCTTGGGACAATTGCAGGTGTTCCACTTGAATTTTGGAACGATAACGTTGCTTCAAAAGAAAACAGAGGCTGTTAGAATTGAGCAATTCAGGCCGATCTGTCTTCTTAATGTTAGCTTTAAGATTTTCACAAAAGTTGGGACTAACAGACTTACTCAAATTGCACATTCAGTGGTGCATCCTTCCCAATCTGCGTTCATGCTAGACAGAAACATCCTAGAAGGGGTGGTGGTACTACATGAAACGCTGCACGAAATCCATACAAAAAAATTGGACAGGGTGGTTTTTAAAGTGGATTTTGAGAAAGCGTATGACAAGGTGAAATGGCCTTTCCTGCAGCAGGCATTGCGTATGAAAGGATTCGATCAAGCCTGGAGAGACCAGGTCGATTCTTTAACGCAAAAAGGGAGCATTGGAATAAGGGTCAATGACGACATAGGGCATTACTTTCAAACGCATAAAGGTTTGTGACAAGGAGATCCGATGTCGCCAATCCTATTCAATATTGTCACAAATATGTTGAGAATTCTCATATGGAGGGCGAAGGAGGCTGGGCAGGTAGGGGGCCTGGTTCCACATTTAGTTGACGGGGGTGCATCCATCCTACAATACGCTGACGATACTATCATATTTATGGAGCATGATTTGGCTAAAGCTAGGAACATGAAACTAGTGTTATGCTTGTTTGAACAATTGTCGGGGTTAAAGATCAACTTCCACAAAAGTGAATTGTGCTGCTTTGGAAGAGCTAAAGAAGAACAACAAGCTTACAAAGAATTGTTTGGCTGCGATTTGGGGTCTCTACCCTTCACGTATCTAGGCATACCGATTCACCATCGTAAGCTCACTAACAAAGAGTGGAAGAGCATTGAAGATCGATTTGAGAAAAAACTAAGCTGCTGGAAGGGCAAGCTTATGTCATACGGAGGACGATTGATTCTCATTAATTCGGTCCTTACTAGTATGCCTATGTTTCTATTGTCTTTTTTCGAAGTTCCGATTGGAGTACGGAAAAGGCTAGACTTTTATCGATCACGGTTCTTTTGGCAGAGTGATGAATCCAAAAGAAAGTATAGACTCGCTAAGTGGGACATCATTTGCAGACCGAAAGACCAAGGGGGTCTAGGTATTGAAAACTTAGAGGTGAAGAATCGATGCTTACTTAGTAAATGGTTATACAAGTTATCTTGTGATTCGAATGCCACCTGGGCACAGATTCTTCGCAATAAGTACCTGCAAACCAAAACTTTGTCCCAGGTGACGGTAAGACCGACTGACTCGCCTTTTTGGAAGGGACTTATGCGAGTGAAATCTACCTTTTTCAATAGGGGGAAATTCATAATTGGAGATGGTACTTCAACTAGATTCTGGGAGGATACATGGCTAGGGGAGACACCTCTGGCACTTCAATATCCATCGCTTATAATATTGTTCAATAAAGAGACGCTTATGTTGCAACGGTATTACATTCAACCCTGCTTAATATCCAGTTTAGAAGGACGTTAGTGGGAAACCGGTGGGAAGCTTGGCTACATCTTGTGAGACGACTGATGGATGTCCAACTTTCTCAACGTCCAGACCAGCTGAGCTGGAAACTAGCTCATAATGGGGTGTTCTCAGTGAAATCCATGTATCTGGATGTTATTAACACTAGTGTGATTCCTAGCTCGAAACATGTGTGGAAAGTAAAAGTACCCCTAAAAATCAAAGTGTTTATGTGGTTTGTACATAAACGAGTCATTTTAACTAAAGATAATTTGGCAAAAAGGAACTGGACAGGGTCTAAAAGATGTAGTTTTTTTGTGATCGTGACGAATCTATTAGACACATCTTCCTTGATTGCCCTATGGCCAAGATCTTATGGAGGTCGATACAGATAGCCTTTAATATCAACTCCCCGGTTTCCATTCACACGCTTTTTGGGACGTGGCTGCATGGGATTGATGTAGTAACATCAAGACATATCCGAGTGGGAGTATGTGCTTTACTATGGGCTATTTGGACTTGCAGAAATGATTTGGTTTTTAACAGAACAACAAATATTCACTTCTTCCAGGTTATTTTCAGGGCCACTACTTTTATCCATATGTGTCGCTACTCACTCAGACGGCGGCCAGGGATCATTTGGTTACTGCGTCTATCCGCTCGGAGACGGTAGCTCGGGATATCTACAACCGGTTTAGATGTCGGTCATGTAACAGGATATGTGTTTAGTAGCTTATCTGTCTTTTGCCTGCCGGCTGTGGCGGTCCTGTGTCCCTTTGTATCCGGAATTTGTATGACTTTTGTTGGATTGTTTGACTTTTAATAAGATGGCCGTATGCATCATTTTGATGCAGAGGCCGGGGTCCAAGCCCCTTTTCGAAAAAAAAACTACATACTACTATGTTGCACATTTATCTATGTGGATTGAAATGTGGCACGCATGGTGATGTCTCTGGTGATATAATTTCTACTTTTTGCCTAGTTTTTATATGAAAATCAATGACACAAGCGGCTCAAAAGATTCTCTACAAGTACGTGAGATACGTACTTCAACTCCAACAGAAGGTATATCTACTTTAAATGCAAAGCAAGATGATAGGAAACACTAAGGCATTGTAAATAGAAATCAATTACATAATTGAAGCCCACACATAGTTTTTTATTTTATCTCTAGCAGGAAATGTTAGCAGTACCTCCACAATCATTATGAAGTATTAAGTTGTAACATTACAACAACGTTTAGAGTAGCTACTAGCTGCAGTGAGTATGACCCTGATTGACAGAACAAAAACTTCTATGGATAATAGATGTGTATTTGCATATGGTGCAGTTGATGAACCAAAATTACAACCAATTTTTAAACATGAAATAACTATTTGCAATCTCTAAAAATTAGAAATCCGACAAATGTGACTTGGTTGCAGAAACAAATGGTGATGTATGTACGACAATAAGGGAAAAAAATTCAACAATTCAGTCCATGAAGGATCAGAAATTATTCCATGGTTTAACAATATGAAGCAACGCATGAATCAACCAAAAGTTCTACAACCGGGAGGCAAGTTTCTACTAACTGTATTTCTGCGACGAACCAGAATGGGGATTGAAGCAAATGAAAATTATTTGAGCTGGCAAGGATGACTACATAGGACATACCCACATAACCCACATGGTTTTTTTTAAATGGAGGTTTACCCCCGGCATCTGCATCATAATGATGCATGCAACATTCTTATTAAAAAGTCCCGAAAGAGTACAAAGTCATAAAGGATATTACAGCTCGCAAGCGGAGCAAAACAAAGGAACAAGAGTACAAAGACTCCAAACAAACGCAACCGGTAAAACAAAATAAGGATAAACTCCCTAGGCTCCTATCCTGTTATGGGACCGCCATCCAAACCGGTTGAATATAACCCACATGGTGATGTGTGCTAGATAAATGATTAGTGGTAGAGCTTGAGGACGCTAGTAGTGGTGGCCTCCCGCTTGGTCATGTCCTTATCCATTGGGGCCCCTTCAACTCCACCATCAGGAGAACCCAGATCCACTAACTTGTAGTCAAATAGGGACCTCGAGGGGCATCGGAGGGAGCAGATCGGGAACATTCAGATGCATGAAAAACAATTTCGAAAGAGAATGACGAAGATAAATGAGATAATTGTAATTTTAGAATGGAAATCGACATAACTGGGGTTGCTCACCTCCTCGCCTGCACTCACACCCAACCAAACTTCAATCCAAACATCATAGATATAGTCATATAGCAACCCATGGAGCGCCGCCGCAATCAGCAGCAACTGCGCCGCCCAAGACCTAGGCAGACGCCGTACCAGGCCGCCGTTCGCCGTCGACTATCCAAACTACTATTTACAACTCCTTTTTTCTAATATAAATAAAATAAAAACCGTCCATAGCAGATTAGGAAAAAACAGGGAGGTGCGCTGGTTCGAGTATCGAGTAACTTACCTCGACCCCGTCATAATCTTATAGCAAAGGACGGTGGGCTTCGTGCTTCTTTTTCCATTGGCTGGATTGGCTGCACACACACACACACACATACCCACACGCACACACACACGCACGCACACGCACATGCACGCGCACGCGCACGCGCACGCGCACGCGCGCACACACACACACACACACACACACACATAGGCCGTCGGGTGGGAAGTCATGGGCCTGGGTTGTGATGCCCCGATTTGACTATACACTAATCATGCACGTAAATGTGTACGACCAAGATTAAGGTCTCTCGGGAAGATATCACAACACAACTCTAAACACAAATTTAAGTCATAGAAACTTTATATTACAAGCTAGGGGCCTCGAGGGCTCGAATACATGGGCTCGAATACATAAGCTCGAATGCAAACGAGTCAGTGGATGCAACAATATCGGAGTACATACATAAGTTAAACAAGTTTGCCTTAAGAAGGGTAGCACAAAGTAGCAACGATCGAAAAGGCGAGGCCTCCTGCCTGGGGACCTCCTAATTACTGGTCGGCGGCGACCATTATATCTGACTCATGGGATCCGAAATCTGATCACAATATCCGAAAAGTAGAAAGAGGGGGGGGGGGAGGAAACAAAGCATCCGTGAGTACCCATCCGAAGTACTCGCAAGACTTGCATCAGATTTATACTAGATATGCATCGGTATCTGTAAAAAGGGGTAGTAATATCTATGGGCTAAACTGCAGAAAGCCAGAATAAGAGGGGAAAATCTAGTCCTATCGAAGACTGATGACCCACAAGTATAGGGGATCTATCGTAGTCCTTTCGATAAGTAAGAGTGTTGAACCCAACGAGGAGCAGAACGAAATGACAAGCGATTTTCAGCAAGGTATTCTCTGTAAGCACTGAAATTATCGGTAATAGATAGTTGTGTGATAGGATAATTCGTAACGGGTAACAAGTAACAAAAGTAACTAAGGTGCATCAAGGTGGCCCAATCCTTTTTGTAGCAAAGGACAAGCCTAAACGAACCCTTATATAAAGCAAAGTGATCCCAAGGACACATGGGAATTGTTGTCAAGTTAGTTATCATCATGCTCACATGATTCACGTTTGTTACTTTGATAATTTGATATGTGGGTGAACCAGAGCTTGGGTGCTGCCCTTCCTTGGACAAACCTCCCACTTATGATTAACCACTCTCGCAAGCATCCGCAACTACAAAAGAAGTATTAAGATAAATCTAACCATGTCATGAAACATATGGATCCAAATCAGCCCCTTACGAAGCAACACATAAACTAGGGTTTAACCTTCTGTCACTCTAGCAACCCATCATCTACTTATTACTTCCCAATGCCTTCCCCTAGGCCCAAATAATGGTGAAGTTTCATGTAGTCGACGTTCACATAACACCACTAGAGGAAAGACAACATACATCTCATCAAAATATCGAACGAATACCAAATTCACATGATTACTTTTAACAAGACTTCTCCCATGTCCTCAGGAACAAACGTAACTACTCACAAAGAATATTCATGTTCATGATTAGAGGGTTATTGAATAGTATTAAGGATTTGAACATATGATCTTCCACCGAATAAACCAACTAGCATCAACTACAAGGAGTAATCAACACTACTAGCAACCCACGGGTACCAATCTGAGATTTTGAGACAAAGACCGGATACAAGAGATGAACTAGGGTTTGAGAGGAGATGGTGCTAGTGAATATGTTGATGGAGATTGAACCCCTCTCGATGAGAGGATCGTTGTTGATGATGATGGCTTCGATTTCCCCCTCCTGGAGGGAAGTGTCCCCGACAGAACAGCCCTGCCGGAGCCCTAGATTGGTTTTGCCCAGGTTCTGCCTCGAGACGGCGACGCTTCATCCCGAGAGCTTCCTTCTGATTTTTTCCAGGTAAAAACACACCATATAGCAAAATATAAGAGTCGGTGGCCTGCCAGGGGGCCCACAAGGACGGGGGCGCGCCCAGAGGGGTTGGGCGCGCCCTCCACCCTTGTGGCTGGCTGGTGGCCCCCTCCGGTGCTTTCTTCGCCCAATATTTTTTATATATTCCAAAAATATTCTCCATGAAGTTTCAGGACTTTTGGAGTTGTGTAGAATAGGTCTCTAATATTTGCTCCTTTTCCAGTCCAAAATTCCAGCTACCGACATTCTCCCTCTTCATGTAAACCTTGTAAAATAAGAGAGAAAAAGCATAAGTATTATGATATAATGTGTAATAACAACACATAATGCAATAAATATCAATATAAAAGCATGATGCAAAATGGCCGATATCGAAAAATATGTCCACATGTTTAGAGACAGAGGTGTCGATAAAAAATAAAATACGGACATGAGGGCATCATGATCATTTTTAGGACAACAACATAATTTATCATATAGGTTCTTATGTTAAAGTAACAATTTATTCACAAGGTAAAGTATGAATCAGAAACTTCATTGATAGCCAACAAACTATGATCTGAGTCACTGAAGCAATTACAATTTATCATACATCGGAAAGAGTCAAATATAAGAGCTTTTGAGCAAGTCCACATACTCAACTATCATTTAGTCTTTCACAATTGCTGACACTCACGCGATACTAATGAGTTCAAAGCTTCAATCGGACATAGAGAAAGATAGGGGCTTATAGTTTCGCTTCCCAATGATTTACCTCAAGGGTAATGTCAACAATAATAGTTCATGGCTTTCTACATCCGCGTGGGTATATATACCTAGATCTAGCTCCAACATATTGTGCTTGCCAAAGTATAAAAGTAAAAAAAGAAAAGGTGATGAACACCATGACTCTTGTATAAGGGTGGGAGATAAAAGTAAAGGATAGGCCCTTCGCGGAGGGAGGCAGAGGTTGTCATGCGCTTTTATGGTTGGATGCACAAAATCTTAATGCAAAAGAACGTCACTTTATATTTCCACTCGTGATAAGGACCTTTATTATGCAGTCCGTCGCCTTTATTTCTTCCATATCAAAAGTTCATATAAAGCTTATTTTATTCACACTAATAAATCATACATATTTAGAGAGCAATTTTTATTGCTTTCACCGATGACAACATACTTGAAGGATCTTACTCAATGCATAGGTAGGTATGGTGGACTCTCATGGCAAAACTAAGTTTAGGGATGTTTTTGTGACACCCCGAGACCGATGCGCCAGGTGTCAGCCAGTTATTCGTCGTCGTTGCCATGTCATCTGCTTGCGTGTTGCACTTTGCCTTGTCATCATGTGCATTGCATCATCATGTTTTCAAAACTCGCATCCGGCCGAACACCCTCGTCCTTTCCGTCGTCCGTTCTGAGCCCAGACACACTCGCACGCGCCCGCGGCACCTCAGAATATTTATTTTATGAGTGGCCGGAAAATGTTCTCGGAATGGGATGAAACTTGGCGTGCGATCTTATTATAGTGTAGAGAGACCGCCTACCAAATTTCATCGCATTCGGAGCTCCTTTGATAGCCCAACCGTTAAACTATAGCGACACTAGTTGCCAGTTAATTCGTCGGACGTTTTCGGTCTCCGAAAACCCCGCGGGCCTCTTTTCCCTTCTCTCCTCGCAGCCCAAGACCTCTTTGCACAGCCCACTATCTCCACCTAGGCCCAACGTACCCCTTCATCTGACCGGAGCCGTCCGATCGGCATCCGAGGGCTCCGAAACGCCCCCAAACCCTAGTCCTAACCCCCTTCCTTATATAAGCACCTCTGCATGCCATTTTTGGGCATCCTAGCCTTCCCCTACCCTAGACCCCCTCCTCCTCGGGATCCCCGCAGCCGCCAGCCACTAGCCACCTCCACCTCAAATTTCGGTGGCAGCCACCACCGTCCCGCCACGTGGTGCGCAGTCACTGGCCGAGCCGCGCCGCTAGCCCCGTTATGGCCAACCACCGCAAGCCACCTGGCCTTCCCACGTCATCAACCGCGCCAGATCCGCCGCTACCCAGCAGGCCCACAGGAAGCCCGAACCGGGCCGCGCCGGGCACCAACCGGCCCGCTCCCTCGCTCCTTCCTTGCTCTGCCCTCCCGCACCCCGCCGCCAGTCTCCCCGCTCGTCCCCGTCGCCGTTGCAGAAGCTCGCCACTGGCCCGACCGTGTACTCCCTGCTCCGATCTGGGCACCCAGGAACCGGATCTGCCGCCGCCGCCCTCGACTGACCTCCTCCCGACGTTGCCGCCTCGCCGGCGTTGCCCAGCCGCGGCACCGGCGCCGTCCCGTGCCTGTCTTCGACCCCGCGTCACCGGATCCGGTTGCCTCGTCGCCAATCCTCCCATCCCCGGCATGCCAAGCCCAGCCGGAGGCCCTCTGTTGCCGCGCCGCCGCATGCCTCGTCCGCCGCCGGCCCTGCTCGTGCGGGCACGAGGGGGATGAAGCCCCTCGCCCCTCTCACTAACGGGTGGGGCCACGCGCCAGCCGACGGACACGTCCGTCCTAGGCGCGGATGCGTCCGAACCCCCCCGGGCCCGCTCGTCAGCTTCATCGCGCCGGACATGTCCGACCTGACACCGGACAGTGTCCGTCCCTGAGGTCGTTTTCTTCTCTAAGTCCCTGAAAGACAACGTTATGTGTGCATCTTTGTGTGGTTGTAACTTTTTGCATGATTGTCCAAATTGAGTGTATAATATGTCAAAATGTTCGTCTCGTGATGCTCTTCATATTGTTGTACTATGGCATGCATCTTGATGCCCTAATCATCGTTGCAAAAGTGCTAAATGTTATAAACTGCTAATAACTGTTAATTTGTTGCATGCTTGTGGTGATGATATCTTTCTGCATGTTTATCCAAATGAAGCATATGATATGTCAAGATGTTCATTGTGAAGTGCACTACATGATGGTTGCTATTGCATTCATGTTAGGTGCCATATTGCCATGTTAATCTTTGTTGCAAAAGTGCATGTGGCTGTTAAGTGCTGAAACTTGTTATGAGATGTTGATTTGTTATTTTTGTATCTTTATGTGTGATTTTTGTTTGAGCAACATGTTAATATGTTTTAGAAGCACAATCATGTCATCTTTGCTGTGGTGCAATCCACTTTCCATAATATGCCTTGTGGTGATTGCAACAAGCTTGCAAAGTGACCTACTCGCTGTTGGCTGTTTTCTTACACTTGTTAAAAACTGCTAAGTCTAAATCTGTTATAACCTGATACCATGTTTGCTTGATGCCCCACTCAAATCCATGCATGTTTTAGTATGTAAAATGATCATGTCTTGTTGTCCATGTTATGATCTATCCATCCATGCCCTTGTTTGCTCTTATGGCTTGCTGTAGCTTGTTGTTTTCATGCTCTCAAGTTGCTATAAAATGTTTCCGTCAGCCTGTTATCAGCAAGTTCAGTTTTGCCATGTGAATTGCTAGTGATCTATGCATCATATGACTATGTTCTTGCCATGGGTAGCTTCATAAACATGTCTAATTGCTGTTGGTTATCTTCACATGCCATGATATGCTTTGAGATGAGTTGCACAAGCTTGCAAACATGCCTACTTGTCGTTGTTGCTGCCATGTCTAGTTTATTTTCACTAAGTATGTGAATCTGTAATCTTTTGCAATCTTGCCATGATGTTTTGAGCATGTTCTAGTGGTGTTTTGTAGTAGCTCATTAGTCATGCTTGTAGTGCTAGACATGTATGTTAGGATTAAACACGACATCTTTGTCTGTGTCCGACTGGTGCATATATAGGTGCATGTGTCCGTGTAGGTTTCTTAACCTTCACCGAGTAGGATTAGATTAGTTGGCAGGTTAGCTAGCTAATATAAATACTCATGTACCCCTGTACTCTTTGTATCGAGACCATGAAGCAATAAAGAAAGAAAAACAGGCTCGACACGAGCCTGCGTGGCTATCAATCGATTATCGTGTTTTGCCGTGTACGTGAGCTAGCTAGACAATCATACATGTTGATTGATTCTGACTAGAAGTACTTGTGGGTGCTAGTACACGTCCAGGTGAAAGAATCGATCAGGAGCCAGCTAGCTTGGGCTAGCTTTGCACTGCGGTGCATCTTGGCATAAAGTAACTTCGTTGAGTTCGTCAGCGAGCTTTGTTTGTCATCGTTGTTCCTCATTGGTCATATCATCGTCGTCGGAAAGTACTCGGAGTCGGGACTGGGCCAACAATTGGTATCAGAGCTTGGTTGATCTTCTAGTAACGGGAGGTCATGTCGGATGACGAGAAGAGAATTAGCAGCTGGCGGAATACTCCGGTGCGGCTAAAGTAATTGCCACTCCGACGAATTCATCGTACCCACGGTTTGATCGCGAGAACTTTGGAGTTTGGAAGGCCCTCATAGAGTGTGGTCTCCGCGCCAACGAGCTATGGGACACGGTCGATCCAGGAGGCGACGCGTTCAAGAAGGAGGGAGCCGAGCACCGGAAGGATCGGCAGGCGGCGTCGACGATTTACTCGGTGATGCCGATGGATGTCCTCTAGCACCTAATCGCCAAAGAAACGACGAAGGAGGTATGGGATACTTTGAAGCTCATGTTCGAGGGACACACCCACATCAAGCAAGCCAATATCCAAACTCTCATAAGGAACTATGATACTTTGGTCATGGGCGATGATGAGTCCGTGGACGCGTTCGCTTCATGGGTGGCAACTCTCGTAAATCGGATTCGCGCACTTGGAGAAAACCTCACGGAGGCCTCGGTTGTTCGTCGGTTCTTGCGTGCGGCCCCTCCCCGGTACCTGCAAATTGTCACGGGGATCGAACAGTGTGTCGATCTCGCGACTCTCTCCATCGATGATCTTGTCGGACGGTACAAGGCTCACGATGAGCGGATGCGGTACAGTCTTGGGGACGGGAGGAACGACGAGCTTGTGATGCTCACAAGGGCGCAGTGGGTCGCTTTGTCAAAGGAAACGCAAGGCGGATCCAAAAGCAGCATCAACAAGAAGGGGAAGCAGCGCTCGGTGAGAAAGAACTTCGCCGACTCGAATGACGAGGATGCGCCTGCACCACCGAGGAGGAAGTTTGACATCAGGAAAGTGAGGTGTTATAACTGTGGCCTCCTCGGTCACTTCAAGGCTGACTGCGAGGAAGCACCGAAGCAGAAGGCGTTCATTGCCCAGCAAGGAGATGATGGTGACATGATGTTGATGAGTGAACTTGTGGACGAGGAGAATCCAGACTCACAAGCGTTAACTAAAGAAATTGTCGAGCTTGTGGAAGAAAAAGTTTGCTATCATGATCATGGTTCGAAAACTCGCGTCGATGCTACAAATGCGGGGGGTGATTCCGAAACTTATGTCAGTGCTATGGATGTAAGTGCCAACTTTAATGGAGCGGATAAAGCAATAGTTGCGTGTGTGCGACCATGGAGAAGTAATCTTTGTGCTGTTCAGAGGTCCGTAGGTGGCCATAAAAATAGCACTGGACATGGTGTCTCGCCGAGTAGGCCAAAAGCACCGGCCACATGCACCAAAGCTGGATCCCTTGTGTGGAGTAAGGGCGCTTCGCACCCAGCATGGAGTGCTGCACAAGGAGCCTCCAAGACAACTACGTGTGGTGGCCTAGCCAGAAGACAAGGCTCGTGGGCTACAAACAAGTTCAGCAGTAGGGCTTGGTGGCTCACGTGGTGAGCTAGGGCCATCTACACCTAGTGACGTTGCAAGTGATCCAGGAGATATGCAAGGTCCATTACTAGCACATGTACGTACAGTTTTGCCATGCTTGGACACTATAATGCAAGAAGATGGGAACGACAAGGTAACGTCCGTACCCGGGGATGGAAGTCTAGCTTTGCCAAAAGTAATGTGCGAAGCAAACGACGAGGAGTTACTCCCGAAGGTACAAGGAGCCATGCAAATAATGTCATCTCCGAAGGCACAAGAGACGAGGACAACACCACCTACACCTCTACTGCTACAACCGGTGTTACACCCATATCCGGAGAAGACTCTTCAGACGATTGACCCGGTAAAAGTGAAAGGGAATGGGCGATGGTGTCTAGTAAGCGCCGAGGAACCGGCGTGTTTTGAAGACGCAAATACGAAGGAGTGTTTGCGTCAGGCTATGAAAGGAAAGTTGAGATCTATCCATGACAATAATTCATGGGAGCTTGTGGATCTTCCAAACAATGAAAAGGCTATAGAGCTCAAGTGGGAATTTATGGTCAAGAAAGATGTTGAAGGGTGCATGAAGCACAAGGCAAGGTTTGTGGCCAAAGAGTATGTACAAGAGAAAGGCGTTGACTTCGAAGAAGTGTTCGTTCCCATTGCAAAGATGGAGTCGGTGAGATTACTCATCGCTCTCGCAGCTCAGGAATCATGGAAAGTACATCATATGGATGTAAACTCTGTGTTTTTGAGCAGCGAAATAGAAGGAGATGTGGATGTGAATCAACCACCGGGTTTCATCACAGAGGGAGAAGAGCACAGAGTACTGAAGTTACACAAAATCTTGTATGGGCTATGGCAAGGACCTTGGGAATGGAACATCAAACTTGATCAGATGATGATTTCTCTTGGATTTGAGAAAGCCCTACTAGAGCATGCGATGTACAAGAGAGGTGAAGGAAGGGATCGTCTACTAGTTGGCATCTACGTCGACGACCTATTGATTACTGGAGCAGATGAAGAGGTGATTGCAAAATTCAAGCTACAAATGGAAGAGCTTTTCAAGATGGATGATCTCGGTCTTTTGAGCTACTACCCCGGGATAGAGGTACATCAAAAGACGGAGGGGATCACTCTACGCCAGGAGGCATACACAAGGAAAGTACTTGAAAGCCGTGGCATAAAATATTGCAATCCAGTTGATGCTTCAATGAAACCTTGTCTTGAGCTGAGTAAAAAAGAGCAAAGCACCCGCAGTTGATGCAATAGAGTATATTGCAGTGGCCGCTGCGGCGTGTCAAGGTGTGTGGCTAGGAAGGCTACACGGTGGTCTCATGAATCGAGATTCGGAACAAGTGGTGCTCAGTATTGATAGCAAGTATGAAAATTTTCTACGCGAGGATCGAGTGCAGCGTGATAGGAGCAAGCACATTGATACGATGTATCAATACATGAAGGACTGCATGGAAGAAGGTAAGATGAAGGTCAACTACTTTTGCACCGACGATCAGCTGGCGGATATGCTAACCAAGGCTTTGGATTGAGAGAAGTCCTTGGAGAGGCGAAGGATCGGCGTCCGAGCTGTGACATGACGACGCCGTGTTTAGGGGGGTGAATGTTAGAGTTAAACACGTCTAGCAGTACTAGTCCGAGTAAGTTTAGACTTTATGGCCGTATCCTACTTAGTTTGGTGCTAGCAGTGTATATAAACATACATGTACCCCTAGGCTTTTTAACCGAAACACAGAGATTAATACAAAGCAACCAGGCACGTTATGTGCCTGTGGCAATCAATCTGATTTGTGTGCGTGCGTTGTTTGTTGTTTCCGGCCGGATCGATCAGATCCTGGCTGTTGCGTTGTTGCGTACATTCATATTGAGAGGCCAACTTTGTACTTGTGGACCGAGCCGGCATGGGGCAGGAACCAAGACAGTCAAGACCGCTTCACTTCGTTGTTGTTCGTCGTAGGTCGTATCGTCGTCATCGGAAAGTACTCGGCGTGGGCACTGGGCCAACACTGTACATGCTTGGCATGCCCTTTGTTGCCATGAAATGTTATTGTATCATGTTGTTCTGATGTCAACTAAGTGCCATGTTGCTGTTTTTGGACAGCTTGTTGTTATATCTTGTTTCATGTGTATGTGTTGAACCGTTGCTCCGTTTTGAGCGTGTCCTATATGAAACTTGTGTGTTTTTGCATGTAGATGCATAATAACATGTTGTATACCTGTTTAAAGTGTGTTTGTTTGATGTTTGGATGCATCTTGCATCTTTGTCATGCTTGACTTGTTTTGCTCATATTCTAGGCCGTAGCTCCGAATTAAATAAACTTTATATGAAACTTGACTAGAATTTCGAGTAGATCATCTTGGCGCATGTTAACTTGCTGTTTAACAACTTTAACTTAATGTTTGTTCAGTTCTGGACCAATTTTGAAATATGCATATGAGGACTTACCGGAATTGTTATAAGTTATTTCCGGCCTCATTTAAACTTGTTGGGTTGTGTTGTTCTTGTATGCATCATCCCTTGCCATGTTTTGCATCATATATACTTGTCTTGCATAATACTTGGTTGAGCATCTTGTCATGTTCTTGAGTGGTGTGTTTACCATGTTGTGTGCTTCTTCCCGCTAGTTCATATTCCGTTGCGATCGTGAGGATTCGTTCGTCTACACGTGGTTCGTCTTCGTGGCTTCTTCTTCGTCTTCTTCATGGACTCATTCTTCTTCCTTGCGGGATCTCAGGCAAGATGACCGTCTCCTTGGATACCTTTACTATCATTGCCATGCTAGTTGTCTCGATGCTATCGCTATATGTCACGCTACCCACTATTTGTTGTCAGCCTCTCCTTGTTGCCATGAAACCTCTAACCTTTGACACCATGCCAGCAAACCGTTGTTTGGCCATGTTACCCGCTTGCTCAGCCCCTCCTATAGCGTTGGTAGTTTTAGGTGAAGATGAAGATTGCTCCATGTTGGTACTTGGTTTTGGGTGTATCACAATATCCATGACTATAATTAACACAGCTATATACTTGGCAATGGGTGGAAGGCTTGGCCTTTTGCTCAATGTTTTGTTCCATTCATACCGCCTTAAGAACCGATAAACCAGTGTTATGTTCCTTGATTTTGTGTCCCTAACGCGGTAGGGTATATGGGGACCCCTTGATAGTTCGCTTTGAGTAAAACTCCTCCAGCAAGGCCCAACATTGGTTTTAATTTGCCTCATAATAAAAACTTAATAAGTTAATTAAATTGCATAGGGGGTCGCGTCCCCGAGGATTCTTCTACATACAGGGGGGCCAGTGCTGATTGTGTTGGTCCCAAACTAGAGCCACTTGCGGTGCCACCCAGTTATCTGGGGTCTTCGTTTGCTGTACGTAGTGCTCATCCAGACATGGCCTAAGACGAGATACGCACGGCTACTATCAGGGTGTCGGCATGCCGGGAGGTCTTGCTGGACTTGTTTTACCATTGACGAAATGTCTTGTGTACCGGGATTCCGAGCCTCATCGGATTGTCCCTAAGATAAGGGGTAATACTTTTACTTCTGCTGATCGTGAGAGCTTGTGATGGGCTAAGTTGGGACACCCCTGAAGGGTTATGATCTTTCGAAAGCCGTGCCCGCGGTTATGTGGCAGATTGGAATTTATTAATGTCCGGTTGTAGAAAACTTGATAGAGGATCCGAAATAAAACACACAACCGCATGAGTAACCATGACCGTCTCTTTTCACTTTGAGAAGAGAACACGGTGGGGTTATGTTTGACTCATAGGTAGTTCAGTATCTTTAGCGATCATTACTAGTTTGCGACTGTTTGCGTAGATGCTCATCTTATTCTTGTACTCGTAAGTTAGCCACCATACTTATGCTTAGCCGCTGCTGCAACCTCACCACTTAACCTCTTTCTACCCATTAAGCTTTGCTGGTCTTGATACCCATGGTTATGGGATTGCTGAGTCCTCGTGGCTCACATATACTACAACACCAGCTGCAGGTGCAGGCTTCCGATGACTTGACGTGAGAGCGATGTTACCTTTTGCTGGAGTTCTTTCTTCTTCTTCTTCGTCAGTATTGGGATAGGTTCCGGGTCGGCAGCCTGGGATAGCAGGATGGATGTCGTTGTGTTTTTCATGTTTGCATCCGTACTTGGATGTCTTGTAATGATGTTGTTGTCTTCATGTGACTTGTATGAATTATTGTATCCCCATGTATTTATGTAATGGTACGATGTAATGATATCCATCTTGCTAAGCGCCCGAAATGCGGCTGTGCCCCAATCACGAGGTGTATCACGTGATCGGGATAGAATCGCATCTTGGGCCTGACGAGTTGATATCAGAGCCTCGACCGACCATAGGAGCCCTCTTGATTGATCGTAGCTTGGCCATTGTTGAGTCTAGCAGAAATTTTTTTTGGAGTCTAGTTATATCGGAGAGTAGGAATTCTTTTTACTCCTCAGTCCTTCGTCGCTCTGGTGAGGAATCTTGACGTAGGTGTTTTGAATTACTCCTCTTCCCCTTCAAATTTTTTAGGATCATGCAGTTAGTTTTCCGATCGTTGCAATGTCTGTTCTTTTCATCCGGTGCATTTCTCGTCAAGTTGATTCAATCCTCTTCCTCTTTTGCAAGCTCATTCCTTAGTTTCTTCTCAACCGATGTTGTTTCCCCTTACGAAGTTGTCTTTCTTTTTCCCACCCGCCCACCCTTTTCTTCTCGGAGCCGGAGTCCTTAATCGAGTATCCATCCTACTCGTGTGAAGTTTTTGAATTCTTTCGTCAATTATTTCAACTGGTGAATTCTCGTCTAGTTCGTCATCTTTCATTTCTTTTCTTCTCCGATGAATTCTCCTCTCGTTCGACATTCCTCATCTCTTTTCTTATCTGGTAGATCCAATTCAAGTTTTCGGTGTTCTTCATATTCTTTTCCTTGGCTCAAATGTTTTCCCTTGCTCGTTTACCTCTCGCCATTTAATTATTCCGTAGTTCTGAAGAAATCTCAGGAGATTCATATGTGTTCTCATTAATTCGAGGTTGTCACCTCATTCAAGTTTTTCAATTGTTCCAGTGCATCATCTCCTTTGCAATCCTTTCCAACGGTGTTTTCTCTTCAGTGGGCTCATAACCCACAGGTCTTTTCCCAGGATCTTACCTGACTCTTCTAATTTCCCGGAGTGTTCCAAAATTATTTTCAAGTGTGACATAAGTATGGATTCCATCAGTCATATGCCTTTTCCAAGATCGCTTTGAATTCTTTTCATCGTTGGTTCCACCTTTTCTCTCTTTTCATACTTGCGGAGTATCTCAATAATTTTGGTGGTGTTTCTCCTCGTCATTTGAAAAGCGAAGAAGAGTTTCTCTCCAATCTTGTCCGTTCTATTGGAGATTCGTGCTTCTAGCTTAATGCTACCCTCTCAGATTATTCCGTTTGTCATAAATTCATTTCCTTAACCATCCAAAGTATTTCATCAGTTCTTTCTATTGTGATCCTCCGAAGGCCATCATTTCAGAAGAATTCTTCGTTCTCAGTTTTCAACTTCGTCCTCCAAATATTCTTCATTGATGCCTCTTCGTTCGTCTCACATTCGTACGGTGCTTCGTTCAAGTATTCTTTAATCAGTTCGCGATCTCTTCGTTCTCGTGTATCTAAATTCCCCAAGTGCTTTATTCTTCCCCGTGATTCATTCTTTTGTATTCACTCAATTTCAATTTCTTCCCGGTGGTTCGTTCCTTTTGTTCACTCGGCTTCAATTATTACGATGGTTCGTTCCTTTTCTTCACTCGGCTTCAATTCTTACGGTGGTTCGTTCAAAATTCCGTGTCCTTTGTTTTCATATCAATTCTTTTGCTCTCTCCAATCCTACCGGTGGGTCATGAAGACTTTCTCATGTTCGTGCTATATCTCCCATTATTTTTTTCTAGCGAATAAGTAGTATGCAAATCCATTGCTTTCATCAATTTAATAGATGAAGGATGAGCATACCATAATTCTTATTCATTCTCGTCAAGTTGATTTATTCCTTCCTTCAGAGTTTATTCTTGATGAATAAATTATAGTTCCAAGTGTTTTTTTATCTTTTCTTTCCCGGAGTTCAATGTTTTCTCGGCCATCTCGTCGGTACTCCCGTCTAAATCATCGCATGACTTATTCTTATTCTTGTAATCCTTCAATTCTATCTCATCATCTTTTTGTTACCGGAGTTCTTCATGGTGGTTCTCCACGATCTAATTCATTCTTCAAGTGTTCTTCAAAATTCTTGCAGAGCAGCTCAAGTATTCTTCTTCTTGCATCTCGAAGTGCAAATAATTCTCCGTATTCTTTTGAAGTGGAGTTTTGCATTCTTCGCTCTTCTCAGCTCATCAATACTTTGGTTGCGGCATAATATCACCTCAAGTTTCGGGATGATTCCCATAAGTCCACAACAAGCTTATTCTTTTGTTGTTGATTTTCTCAACAACTCCATTCAACCTTTCCTTCTAAGGATGCCTTCAAATTCATTGTGCTAGAAGATGTGTTCTTTCCCCTTTTCTTCTCATTCCATTCTTTAATTCTTCCGGAGGCAGTTGTGTTGTTTCATCTCGTCAAGTATCCTTTCATCTTGTCAAGTTCATGTTCTATTCCATTCTCGCGCAATCGGAGTGCAGCCTAATTTTTTTCTTGTTCTTATCCCTTGTCTATCTTGCTTAACCGGAGTGGTTCCAAATTCATTCTTGTTCCTTCAGCTCCTCATTGTCGTCTTTCTACCGTCAAGACTCTCGTACTCTTCCTTGTTCCTCCTATGTAACGGAGCTTCTCAATCTCGTTCATCTCCGTTGTGTTCTTCCTTTCAAGCGGCTCAACCTCTCAAGGTTCTTTGGTTTCACCTTCTTCCTTTTTCACTCCATCTCGTTCCTAAGATCTCGGGACGAGATCTCTTGTTAGTAGGGGAGTGTTGTGACACTCCGAGACCGATGCGCCAGGTGTCAGCCAGTTATTCATCATCGTTACAATGTCATCTGCTTGCGTGTTGCACTTTGCATTGTTATCATGTGCATTGCATCATCATGTTTTCAAAACTCGCATCTGGCCGAACCCCCTCGTCCTTTCCATTGTCTGTTCTGAGCCCAGACACACTTGCACGCGCCCGCGACACCTCCGAATATTTATTTTATGAGTGGACGGAAAATGTTCTCAGAAAGGGATGAAACTTGGCCTGCGATCTTATTATAGTGTAGACATACCGTCTGCCAAATTTCATCACATTCGGAGCTCGTTTGATAGCCCAACCATTAAACTATAGCGACACTAGTCGCCGGTTAATTCGTCGGACGTTTTCAGTCTCCGAAAACCCAGCGGGCCTATTTTCCCTTCTCTCCTCGCAGCCCGAGACCTTTTTGCACATCCCACTATTTCCACCTAGGCCCAACCTACCCCTTCATCCGACCAGAGCCATCCGATCGGCATCCGAGGGCTCAGAAACACCCCCAAACCCTAGTCCTAATCCCCTTCTGTAATGCCTAGGATGGGACTAAACGTCCTACGTGTCGAGGCACGACTTAAAGGTATAAGCCCATCCTAGAATGATCTCAAGTTTGGTATCTTTGCACGACTCACGTAAAAGAGGGATTAAATTGCAAAAGGAGATAGTTGGCTTACACTCGCCACTTCAAACAATACATTACATAAGCAAAACATCATTCAAAACATCACAACCCGACTACGGGTGAAGATCCAAAGAAAGATACCAAAACAACATAAAGCCACATGTCAGGATCGAATCCTAGTAGAAACCACTACTGATCGTCGAAACGTCTCAAGCAAACGGCCACAATCTTCATTGAGCTCCCTGAAGAACTTGAACCAGCTCCTGCATCAAACTCGGCTGAACCTGCATCTGGTGTTGTAGTATCTGTGAGCCACGAGGACTCAGCAATCCCATAACCATGGGTATCAAGACTAGCAAAGCTTTATGGGTAGGAAGAGGTAAAGTGGTGAGGTTGCAGCAGTGACTAAGCAATATATGGTGGCTAGCTTACGACTACAAGAATAAGATGAGCATCTACGCAAACGGTCGCAAAAGTAGTGATCGCTAAAGATCCTAACTACATACGGTCAAGCATAAACCCACCGTGTTCTCTTCTCAAAGTGAAAAGAGACAGTCACGGTTACTCACACAGTTGTGTGTTTTACTTCGGATCATCTGTCAAGTTTTCTACAACCGGACATTAACAAATTCCAATCTGCCACATAACCGCGGGCACGGCTTTCGAAAGATCATAACCCTGCAGGGGTGTTCCAACTTAGCCCATCACAAGCTCTCACGATTAGCTGAAGTGATAAATATAATATCATCACTCCTTATCTTAGGGAAAATCCGATCAGGCTCGGCATCCCGGTAGCACAAGTCATTTCGACAATGGTAAAACAAGTCCAGCAAGACCTCCCGGCGTGCCGACACCCTGATAGTAGCCGCGCGTATCTCGTCTCAGGCCACGACCGGATGAGCACAGCGTACAACAACCGAAGACCCCAGAAACTGGGTGGCACCGCACACGACTCTATTTGGGACCAACACCATCAGCACTGGCCCCCCCTGCTATGTAGAATTAAGAATCCTCGGGTAGCGCTAACTCCCTATGCAATTTAATTAATTAATTAAGTTGTTATTATGAGCAAATTAAAACCAATGTTGGGCCTTGCTGGAGGAGTTTTATTCAAAGTCGAACTGTCAAGGGGTCCCCATTTCACCCATCGTGTAAGGAACGCAAAATCAAGGAACATAATGCCGGATTATCGGCGCCTAAGGTGGCATGAGTGGAACAAAACACCGAGCAAAAGGCCAGGCCTTCCACCCATGCCCAGTATATAGGTGTGTTAATAATAATTATAGATATTGTGATATAACAACAACAAGTTCCCTCCTGGAACAAACTTCATCTTCACCTGCAACTAACAACGCTATAAGAGGGGCTGAGCAAGCGGGGCTGAGCAAGCGGGTAACATAGCCAAACAGTGGTTTTGCTAGGAAGGTGTCAAAGGTTAGAGGTTTCATGGCAACAAGGAGAGGCTGACATAAAAGATGGGTAGCGCGACATGTAACGATAGCATCGAGACAACTAAGCATGGCAATGGTAGTAAAGGTATCCAAGGGTATGATCATCTTGCCTGGGATTCCGCAAGGGAGAAGAACAGATCCATGAAGTAGACGGAGCAACAAGACGAGCGAATCCTCACAACTCCGGAACGAAACCGAAGCTAACAAGAGAAGCAACCGGAAAGAAGCAAACAACACGGTAAACACACAAGCATAAGCATGGCATACGATGCACAAGCAAGGATGATGCATGTCCGGTTTAAATATGCATGGCATGGCAAAGTGCACAAACAACACTACAAGTTAAGTGGAGCTCAATATGCAACGAGTTGCATATTGACGAAACACCACATTTAATTATTTAGTTGACTCTCATTATTTACAAGACAAGATTAAATGTTTTTAACATGGCAAGAGGTGAAGCATAAAGAAACTACACTAATTAGGCATTTTAAATGAGGCTGGAAAAATAACAACAACATATCCGGAAAATCCCCATGAGCATGTTTAGTAATTTAAGCAAACAACAATTCACGCATTATAATGTTGTTAACATGATGCGGATGACATGATCAAGTTTATGCAATTTAAGTTAAAGGTTAACATGAAAAGATATGGAGTGTTGTCACCGTGGTGGAAGAAAAGGGTGCCACGGCAACGATCCGAAAATGATGCCACGCAACATATCGGTTCCGGTAACTCGTTGAGAGTCCGGTGCAAAAGAAAGAATCGACGTGAGCAAGTCGAACAAGATGAAAGTGGGTTGATCCCGTCACCGGGTTCCCACGAGTCGGCGACGAGGCAACCGAGGAACATGACAACGGACGAAACGGGCACGGAGCACACAAGGGCAAGCATTTCATACGACACAAGCATCACACGGGTCACGTCTCGGGGTTATACCTTCGAAACAATTGTTTCGGGGAGGAATTGAGTCGTCGAGGGACGTAGTGGAAGAAGAGGAAGTAGTCGTTCTCGAGGCGGTAGTTGTACTCGGGCGACGGTAGCAGAAGTAGTGGTACACGTTCGTTTCGGAGAGGGACTTGATGAACCCAACATCTTCGGGGCGACGGTAGTGGTACTCGCGGTCGTCGAACGTAGTGGTACTCGTTTCTTCCGAAGGTAGTCGTTCTCGTTCGTAGTCGTTCTCGTCCCCGAAGAGGTACTTGGCGCATCGCCGATCGTAGTGTAGGCGTTCCCGTTCGGTCTTGCCGGTCTCGTCTCGAGTCGTAGTTGTACACGGATTGTCGGACCGGTCTCGGGGTTGACGTACGCAGGTCCTCTGCCAAAACAGTAGCACAGAGCAACACAACAAAAAAACACAGTTGTCTCGGGACTCCATGGTCACGGTCACAAGGGGCGACGAGGCCATGGCAGGGATGCAACAGGAAGACGAACGGGGCAGCGCAGAGAGCTGCTCTGCTGCGGCCTCGGCGAGGAGGCGTGACCTCGGGCCGGCGCTGGGAAGGTGCCGGGCGCTACGGAGGAGGAGAGCCGCGGCGTGCTGGAGTCGCGCAGAGGCGGGGCGGCCTGTGCGCGCGTCGGGCGCGGGAGCCTGGTGCGACGCGAAGGACGGCGGAAGCCACGGGGCGATGGCGAGGCACTGGCTGGCCTCGGGGCGGTCCAGTGGCGCTGCTGGTGAAGCCTGGCGCGCAGCTTGAGGGCGGGCCATGGCGCACGGGGCTGGAGGAAGCGGCCGCGGGCCGGAGGCGCCATGGACTTGGCGACGGAGGGAGCCACGGGCATCTTGCGCAGGGAACGGAGCGCTCGGGGCCAGAGGCGAGGGAGATGGAGAGGGTGGCGTCCGGCTCCCTGGGAGAAGAGGCGCGGCGGTACTGGCGTCGACGTAGGAGGAAGGAGGCAGAGGCCTCGCTGGAGGACGGCGCGGGCTTGGGGCGGCCGGGCTGCTCCCGTGCGGGGAAGAGGCGACCGACGGGGCTGGCATGCGGGGCGAGAGGAGGGAGCTCGAAGGAGATCGAAGCAGGAGGGTTCGGGCGCTCGAGCGAACGAGGGGGGAAAGGCTGCGGGGTGAGCGAGGGAAACGTCTGGCGTGCGGCGGCTGAGGGGGGAGGAAGGAGCGATCGGATAGAGGGGCTAGGGTTAGCGCTAGGGAGGCCGCTGCGGGCTGATGGGCCAAGAGGACTTGCCTCGGCTGGGCCTTAGGGATGGCCAGAAGGGCTGGCCAAGAGGGAGAGATGGGCCAGGAGAGCGCTAGGGATGGTTCGGATGGTTGGACGCAGATGGGCCTGGCTGCGGCTGGGCCCCTTCTGCCTTTAAATTTCTGCCATCTCAAAAAAAAAACAGAAAAAATAGCCAAGAAGAAAAGAAAGAGAAGAAGGAGGGGGTTAGGGCAAAACTAGCACAAATGTTATCTTTTTGTCGGGCATCATAAAAAGAGCACGGTCCGAGAAAAATAGAAAAGGCGTGATCGGAAAATAATTCAAACATATTTGAATTTAATTCAAATAGTTTTGAACTAAGACTTGATTATTGAAGTGTCCAAAAATGTTCGAATTTTCGGAGGAACCTCGATAAATAGGAAAAGAATTATAGGGAGGGTTTTGACGGTGAAACTTGACTCGAAAGATGTCTGAAGAATAAATGCAAGTGTGTTGGGTTATTCCGAAGCAAATGGAATATTTTAATATAGCTCCCTAAATATTGAGAGGCTTTTATATGTTTTAAAGAGAAGACATTCTTCCCTCGATTTAAATGGACCGAAGGTCCACACAATTTATTTAGTTTGAAATGCAAAATAAAAATGACATGATGGCATGATGACATGATGCAATGCAAAAATAAATAACACAAGCTCAAAAGAAACACACGGGCAACCCGGAACATCTGCAATCTTTTGGAATCTTCTGGGACGTCGGTCTCGGGCGTCACAACTCTCCCACACTAACAGAGGATCTCGACCCGAGATCCTAGAGATAGCACCGGGTAAAAACGGAAGAGGAAGAGGTAAAGCAAAGTTGCTTCTTTGACAGCCGAGTGAAACCACGAACCTTGAGAGGTTGAACAAAATGAAAGAAGAATACAACAGAGATGAACGAAGTTAAGAGCACTCCGGTAAAAAGAGGAACAAGGAACATAACAAGAACCTTGTAGGTTGAACGACATGAAACAAGAGCTTACGAACGAAAAGAATATGAAACCGCAATGGTATAGCCAAGGAATAAGAATGACAGAATTTGTTCAGCACTCCGTCTGAAAATGGAAGGAAATGAACAAAAACTTGAGGAGATGGAATGCTACTTGATGAAAACAACAACATATTGCCTCTGAAACAATTAAAAGAATGGCACAAGGGGTAAGAAAGATTCAGACAGCACTCCGGAATGAAAGAATAGAATATAGTTCAATGAAAGAAATGAACGGAGAAGAAAAAGACAACTTCTCTCAAATTGAATTTGAAAGAGCATCCTTACAAAGAAGGGTTGAACGGAGTTGTTGGAAAAATCAACAACGACAGGAATAAACTCGTAGTGGGCTTATGGAAAACATCTCAAAATTATGAGGTGACAACCAACCACTAACGAAAACAATTGATTGGATTGAGATCAACAAGGAGACGATAAACTTAACTCACCGGAATGATAAATGAAGAACGTGGGTCATTTATAAACACCATAATTAGCAACAAACCTTAGGAAAAGCTTTTAGGTGAAATATAACCCAAATCACTCCAACAAATAAATTGAAGAGTTGAAAAGATCTCGTGAACAAGGAAAAAATGATGGTTTTAAATATCTCATTCCTGACAACTCATGAATCATGAAACATGAAGGAATTGTCAAAATGACATAACACCATCTCAAAAGATAAGGGGGAAAGAATTGCACTTGGAATGCATGATGAAGAATGCTTGAGCTCCAACAAGAATCTTGATGAAAACTTCGAGGATGAATAAAATGATGATGAACCACCATGAAGAACTCCGGTAATGAAAACATGAGAAGTGAAAAATGAAAAGAATAAGATTCGAGGCCTGCGATGAATTAGATGGAGCTTGAAATGATATAATTGAAATAACATGGAGCTCCGGAAAACAAGATGAACAACTTGGAACCGAGGATGTGGTATGATGAACAAGCTCTGAAGGAAGGGATTAAAACACCTTGAAGGAATAAGAATAAGAATTATGTCATGCATATCCTTCACCAATTAAATTGATGACAACCAAGGATTTGGCATACTACTTATTCTCGTTGGAAAGGATTAAGAGAGATCTCGCACAAGCTTGGATAAGTATTCAACGAACCATCGGTAGGATTATGAAAAGAACAAATGAATTAAAACGATAACAACGGAAGGGTAAACTTGAATGAACCACCGTAAGAATATGGGGACGAACGAAGAGGCATCAATGAATAATATTTGGAGGACGAAGTTGAAAACTGAGAACGAGGAATCTTCTGAAATGATGGCCTTCGGAGGATCACAATGGAAAGGATTAATGAAATGCTTCGGACGGGTATAAAAAAGAATTCCTCACAATCGGAACAATAATGAGGATGGCAAGAAGCTAGAACCACGAATCTTCAAGAGAACGGTTCAAAATTTAAGAGAAACACCTTGAATAATTGCGAGATACTCCGGAAGAATGACAAGAGGAAGGTGCAGCAAAAGATGGAAATAATTGAAAACAAGCTTGGAGAAGGCGTGTGACTGATGGAAATCATTCTTATGTCACACTTTGGAAAGAATTTGAGTATAACTCCGGAAAATTAGAAGAGTCAGGTAAGATCCTGGGAAAAGACCTGTGGGTTAGGGCCCACTCAAAGAAATCACCGTTGAAAAAAGATTGCTTAAGAGATATTGCACTGGTTGAATTAAATGGCTTGAATAAGATGACAATCTCAAAATAGCTTGAACGGATTAAGAATGGAATTATGAATCTTCAGCACTCCGGATATGAATAGCAAGAGGAGAATGATTAATTGGAGCACCAGAATAAGAAAGCATTGTGAAATGAGGAAAAGGATAAGATCAACACCGAATTCTTGAATTACATCCACCGCCAGAATTATGAGAACAAAAGAATGATGAACTTGAAGCTCTTGAGCATCTTCACGATAAATCACCGGATAAGAACATTGAAGGAAAGAATGAAGAACCATCACATGAATAAAATGGATATTTCATTTGAGAATTTTTCCTAGAAGAAGAAGGGTGGGAGGATGGGGAAAACAAAGACAACTTGGGATGAATGAAACAGACAAATCTTCAGATTTCTCAACGACGTCCGTATGGAATAACTTGAAGAGAAGGCACACCGGTTGGAAAAGAATTTAACATGACCATCTTGATGGTCAAGAAGAATTAGCACTCCCATAGAAATATGAGAATACCGATTAAGAAAGGTATGGAATCAACATTTGACATCGAAGCAACTCGAATACCAGAATCAAAACAAAAACAAAGGATAGATGTGTAGCAGCCTAATCTTCACAATATCATTCGAACAGAGACTTGAACGAATGAATTCCGCAGGTACATCAACTTGTCGAGAAGCCACTTGGAGAACAAAAATAAATAAAAAGGAACAAGGAGCAGATGGAACAAATACAAGATAGAAGCTTCGTTCGACATCTTCGTGCTGAAAGCTCATGGAACGTGTTACAAAAGGGTTTTGCAATCCCCGGATCAGCATAGCCAAGGACCCTTTAAGATGCAACTCCCGATCAGAACAAGTCCATAAAACCACTTCACTCAATGTAGAACCCCGAACTTCATCGTGCATTCGTTGGAAGAATGCCTAGAACTACTAGATGAACCCACCTATTAATTTCCGAAAGTTTCCAGTTATGCAATCAGGTGTTGGGGATACACGGGAAGCACCGCGCAATCAACTCTAAACCTACATCCAGGTGTATCCATCCTTCAACACATAACCAGTCTTTCTCGGAAACTGTTTACCTCAGACCTTCGAAACGCATCCACTATACAAGCTATGGCAATACTCCCGAACTACCTCCCCAGTACTGGGTGATGTTGGGGTTATCTTGCCACTAACCGCATAGGAGAGTTTTCGATGTCGGCCGTCTTAAGTATTCTAGTACTGCCGCGATGGATTTGTGACGACAACACCTCGGAGCTCAACTCCCCGGGACACTGCCACAACCCCTAATGACAGGAGGCATCGAGAACAATGTTCTCGTCACAAAGACATCGAAACAATCCAAACAATACTCGCGAGATCCTAAAAAAAATTTTGGTGCATTTTTTTGAAAGTAGAAGAGGCAAGAGTAATCGTCAGGAGTCCTCACCAGAGTGAAAGGGGAAGAGAAGCACAGAATTCCTACTCTCCGATATATATATAGGACTCAAAACATTTTCAAGTGTGTGCCTAGACTCAACCGTCAACGATTCGATCAATCAGTGGGGGCTCCTAGGTCGGAGAAGGCTCTGAATACCAACTTGTAATGCCCAGGATGGGACTATACCTCCTACGTGTCGAGGCACGACTTAAAGGTATAAGCCCATCCTAGAATGATCTCAAGTTTGGTATCTTTGCACGACTCATGTAAAAAAGGGATTAAATTGCAAAAGGAGATAGTTGGCTTACACTCGCCACTTCACACAATACATTACATAAGCAAAACATCATTCAAAACATCACAACCCGACTACGGGTGAAGATCCAAAGAAAGATACCAAAACAACATAAAGCCACAGGTCAGGATCGAATCCTAGTAGAAACCACTACTGATCGTCGAAACATCTCAAGAAAACGGCCACAATCTTCATTGAGCTCCCTGAAGAACTTGAACCAGCTCCTGCATCAAACTCAGCTGAACCTGCATCTGGTGTTGTAGTATCTGTGAGCCACGAGGACTCAGCAATCCCATAACCATGGGTATCAAGACTAGCAAAGCTTTATGGGTAGGAAGAGGTAAAGTGGTGAGGTTGCAACAGCGACTAAGCAATATATGGTGGCTAGCTTACGACTACAAGAATAAGATGAGCATCTACGCAAACGGTCGCAAAAGTAGTGATCGCTAAAGATCCTAACTACATACGGTCAAGCATAACCCACCGTGTTCTCTTCTCAAAGTGAAAAGAGACAGTCACGGTTACTCACACAGTTGTGTGTTTTACTTCGGATCATCTGTCAAGTTTTCTACAACCGGACATTAACAAATTCCAATCTGCCACATAACCGCGGGCACGGCTTTCGAAAGATCATAACCCTGCAGGGGTGTTCCAACTTAGCCCATCACAAGCTCTCACGATTAGCTGAAGTGATAAATATAATATCATCACTCCTTATCTTAGGGAAAATCCGATCAGGCTCGGCATCCCGGTAGCACAAGTCATTTCGACAATGGTAAAACAAGTCCAGCAAGACCTCCCGGCGTGCCGACACCCTGATAGTAGCCGCGCGTATCTCGTCTCAGGCCACGACCGGATGAGCACAGCGTACAGCAACCGAAGACCCCAGAAACTGGGTGGCACCGCACACGACTCTATTTGGGACCAACACCATCAGCACTGGCCCCCCCTGCTATGTAGAATTAAGAATCCTCGGGTAGCGCTAACTCCCTATGCAATTTAATTAATTAATTAAGTTGTTATTATGAGCAAATTAAAACCAATGTTGGGCCTTGCTGGAGGAGTTTTATTCAAAGTCGAACTGTCAAGGGGTCCCCATTTCACCCATCGTGTAAGGAACGCAAAATCAAGGAACATAATGCCGGATTATCGGCGCCTAAGGTGGCATGAGTGGAACAAAACACCGAGCAAAAGGACAAGCCTTCCACCCATGCCCAGTATATAGGTGTGTTAATAATAATTATAGATATTGTGATATAACAACAACAAGTTCCCTCCTGGAACAAACTTCATCTTCACCTGCAACTAACAACGCTATAAGAGGGGCTGAGCAAGCGGGGCTGAGCAAGCGGGTAACATAGCCAAACAGTGGTTTTGCTAGGAAGATGTCAAAGGTTAGAGGTTTCATGGCAACAAGGAGAGGCTGACATAAAAGATGGGTAGCGCGACATGTAACGATAGCATCGAGACAACTAAGCATGGCAATGGTAGTAAAGGTATCCAAGGGTATGATCATCTTGCCTGGGATTCCGCAAGGGAGAAGAACAGATCCATGAAGTAGACGGAGCAACATGACGAGCGAATCCTCACAACTCCGGAACGAAACCGAAGCTAACAAGAGAAGAACCGGAAAGAAGCAAACAACACGGTAAACACACAAGCATAAGCATGGCATACGATGCACAAGCAAGCATGATGCATGTCCGGTTTAAATATGCATGGCATTGCAAAGTGCACAAACAACACTACAAGTTAAGTGGAGCTCAATATGCAACGAGTTGCATATTGACGAAACACCACATTTAATTATTTAGTTGACTCTCATTATTTACAAGACAACATTAAATGTTTTTAACATGGCAAGAGGTGAAGCATAAAGAAACTACACTAATTAGGCATTTTAAATGAGTCCGGAAAAATAACAACAACATATCCGGAAAATCCCCATGAGCATGTTTAGTAATTTAAGCAAACAACAATTCACATATTATAATGTTGTTAACATGATGCGGATGACATGATCAAGTTTATGCAATTTAAGTTAAAGGTTAACATGAAAATATATGGAGTGTTGTCACCGTGGTGGAAGAAAAGGGTGCCACGGCAATGATCCGAAAATGATGCCACGCAACATATCGGTTCCGGTAACTCGTTGAGAGTCTGGTGCAAAAGAAAGAATCGACGTGAGCAAGTCGAACAAGATGAAAGCTGGTTGATCCCGTCACCGGGTTCCCACGAGTCGGCGACGAGGCAACCGAGGAACATGACAACGGACGAAACGGGCACAGAGCACACAAGGGCAAGCATTTCATACAACACAAGCATCACACGGGTCACGTCTCGGGGTTATACCTTCGAAACAATTGTTTCGGGGCGGAATCAAGTCGTCGAGGGACGTAGTGGAAGAAGAGGAAGTAGTCATTCTCGAGGCGGTAGTTGTACTCGAGCGACGGTAGCAGAAGTAGTGGTACACGTTCGTTTTGGAGAGGGACTTGATGAACCCAACATCTTCGGGGCGACGGTAGTGGTACTCGCGGTCGTCGAACGTAGTGGTACTCGTTTCTTCCGAAGGTAGTCGTTCTCATTCGTAGTCGTTCTCGTCCCCGAAGAGGTACTTGGCGCATTGCCGATCGTAGTGTAGGCGTTCCCGTTCGGTCTTGCCGGTCTTGTCTCGAGTCGTAGTTGTACACGGATTGTCGGACCGGTCTCGGGGTTGACGTACGCAGGTCCTCTGCCAAAATAGTAGCACAGAGCAACACAACAAAAAAAACACAGTTGTCTCGGGACTCCATGGTCACGGTCACAAGGGGCGACGAGGCCATGGCAGGGATGCAGCAGGAAGACGAACGGGGCAGCGCAGAGAGCTGCTCTGCTGCGGCCTCGGCGAGGAGGCATGACCTCGGGCCGACGCTGGGAAGGTGCCGAGCGCTGCGGAGGAGGAGAGCCGCGGCGTGCTGGAGTCGCGCAGAGGCGGGGCGGCCTGTGCGCGCGTCGGGCGCGGGAGCCTGGTGCGACGCGAAGGACGGCGGAAGCCACGAGGCGATGGCGGGGCACTGGCTGGCCTCGGGGCGGTCCAGTGGCGCTGCTGGTGAAGCCTGGCGCGTAGCTTGAGGGCGGGCCATGGCGCACGGGGCAGGAGGAAGCGGCCGCGGGCCGGAGGCGCCATGGACTTGGCGACGGAGGGAGCCACGGGCATCTTGCGCAGGGAACGGAGCGCTCGGGGCCAGAGGCGAGGGAGATGGAGAGGGTGGCATCCGGCTCCCTGGGAGAAGAGGCGCGACGGTACTGGCGTCGACGTAGGAGGAAAGAGGCAGAGGCCTCGCTGGAGGACGGCGCGGGCTTGGGGCGGCCGGGCTGCTCCCGTGCGGGGAAGAGGCGACCGACGGGGCTGGCATGCGGGCGAGAGGAGGGAGCTCGAAGGAGATCGAAGCAGGAGGGTTCGGGCGCTCGAGCGAACGAGGTGGGAAAGGCTGTGGGGTGAGCGAGGGAAACGTCTGGCGTGCGGCGGGTGAGGGGGGAGGAAGGAGCGATCGGATAGAGGGGCTAGGGTTAGCGCTAGGGAGGCCGCTGCGGGCTGATGGGTGGACGCAGATGGGCCTGGCTGCGGCTGGGCCCCTTCTGCCTTTAAATTTCTGCCATCTCAAAAAAAAAAACAGAAAAAAATAGCCAAGAAGAAAAGAAAGAGAAGAAGGAGGGGGTTAGGGCAAAACTAGCACAAATGTTATCTTTTTCTCGGGCATCATAAAAAGAGCACGGTCCGAGAAAAATAGAAAAGGCGTGATCGGAAAATAATTCAAACATATTTGAATTTAATTCAAATAGTTTTGAACTAAGACTTGATTATTGAAGTGTCCAAAAATGTTCGAATTTTCGGAGGAACCTCGATAAATAGGAAAAGAATTATAGGGAGGGTTTTGACGGTGAAACTTGACTCAAAAGATGTCTGAAGAATAAATGCAAGTGTGTTGGGTTATTCCGAAGCAAATGGAATATTTTAATATAGCTCCCTAAATATTGGGAGGCTTTTATATGTTTTAAAGAGAAGACATTCTTCCCTCGATTTAAATGGACCGAAGGTCCACACAATTTATTTAGTTTGAAATGCAAAATAAAAATGACATGATGGCATGATGACATGATGCAATGCAAAAATAAATAACACAAGCTCAAAAGAAACACACGGGCAACCCGGAACATCTGCAATCTTCTGGAATCTTCTGGGACGTCGGTCTCGGGCGTCACACCTTCCTTATATAAGCACCTCTCCATGCCATTTTTGGACATCCTAGCCTTCCCCTACCCTAGACCCCCTCCTCCTCGGAGTCCTCGCAGCAGCCAGCTACCTCCACCTCAAATTCCGGAGGCAGCCACCATCGTCCCACCACGTGGCGTGCAGCCACTGGCCGAGCTGCGCCGCCAGCCCCGTTCTGGCCAACCACCGCAAGCCACCCGGCCTTCCCACGTCGTCAACCGCGCAAGATCCGCAGCGGCCCTGCAGGCCCACGGGGAGCCCGAACCAGGCCGCACCGGGCCCCGACCGGCCCGCTCCTCCCTCGCTCTGCGCTTCCGCACCCCGCCGCCGGTCTCCCCGCTCGTCCCCGTCGCCGTTGCAGAAGCTCGCCACCGGCCCGCCCGTGTCCTCCGTGCTCCAATCTAGGCACCCAGGCACCAGATCCACCACCGCCGCCCTCGACTGACCTCCTCCCAACGCCGCCGCCTCGCTGCCGTTCCCCTGCCGCGCCACCGGCGCCGTCCCGCGCCCGTCTTCGACCCCGTGTCGCCGGATCCAGTCGCCCCGCCTCCAATCCGCCCATTCCTGGCATGCCAAGCCCCGCCGGAGGCCCTCTGTTGCCGCGCCACCGCAAGCCTCGTCCGCCACCAGCCGTGCTCGTGCGGGCACGAGGAGGACGAAGCCCCTCACCCCTCTCACTAACGGGTGGGGCCACGCGCCAGCCGACGGACACGTCCGTCCTGGGTGCGGACGCGTCCGAACCCCCCGGGCCCGCTCGTCAGCTTCATCGCGCCTGACATGGCCGACCTGACACCGAACAGTGTGTGACCCTGAGGTCATTTTCTTCTCTAAGTCCCTGAAAAACAACGTTATGTATGCATCTTTGTGTGGTTGTAACTTTTTGCATGATTGTCCAAATTGAGTGTATAATATGTCAAAATGTTCGTCTCGTGATGCTCTTCATATTGTTGTACTGTGGCATGCATCTTGATGCCCTAATCATCATTGCAAAAGTGCTAAATGTTATAATCTGCTAATAACTGTTATTTTGTTGCATGCTTGTGGTGATGATATCTTTTTGCATGTTTATCCAAATGAAGCATATGATATGTCAAGATGTTCATTGTGAAGTGCACTACATGATGGTTGCTATTGCATTCATGTTTGGTGCCATATTGCCATGTTAATATTTGTTTCAAAAGTGCATGTGGCTGTTAAGTGCTGAAACTTGTTATGAGATGTTGATTTGTCATTTTTGTATCTTTATGTGTGATTTTTGTTTGAGCAACATGTTAATATGTTTTAGAAGCACAATCATGTCATCTTTGCTGTGGTGCAATCCACTTTTCATAATATGCCTTGTGGTGATTGCAACAAGCTTGTAAAGTGACCTACTCGCTGTTGGCTGTCTTCTTACACTTGTTAAAAACTGCTAAGTCTGAATCTGTTATAACCTGATGCCATGTTTGCTTGATGCCCCACTCAAATCCATGCATGTTTTAGTATGTCAAATGATCATGTCTTGTTGTCCATGTTATGCTCTATCCATCCATGCCCTTGTTTGCACTTATGGCCTGTTGTAGCTTGTTGTTTTCATGCTCTCAAGTTGCTATAAAATGTTTCTGTCAGCCTGTTATCATCAAGTTTAGTTTTGCCATGTGAATTGCTAGTGATCTATGCATCATATGACCATGTTCTTGACATGTGTAGCTTCATAAACATGTCTAATTGTTGTTGGTTATCTTCACATGCCATGATATGCTCTGAGATGAGTTGCACAAGCTTGCAAACATGCCTACTTGTCGTTGTTGCTGCCATGTTTGGTTTATTTTCACTAAGTCTGTGAATTTGTAATCTTTTGCAATCTTGCCATGATATTTTGAGCATGTTCTAGTGGTGTTTTGTAGTAGCTCATTAGTCATGCTTGTAGTTCGGGACATGTACATGCTTGCCATGCACTTTGTTGCCATTAAATGTTATTGTATCATGTTGTTTTGATGTCAACTAAGTGCCATGTTGCTGTTTCTGGACAACTTGTTGTTATATCTTGTTTCATGTGTATGTGTTGAACCGTTGCTCCGTTTTGAGCGTGTCCTATATGAAACTTGTGTGTTTTTGCATGTAGATGCATAATAACATGTTGTATACCCGTTTGAAGTGTGTTTGTTTGATGTTTGGATGCATCTTGCATCTTTGTCATGCTTGACTTGTTTTGCTCATATCTTCTAGGCCGCAGCTCCGAATTAAATAAACTTTATATGAAACTTGACTAGAATTTCGAGTAGATCATCTTGGTGCATGTTAACTTGCTGTTTAACAACTTTAACTTAATGTTTGTTCAGTTCTGGACCAATTTCAAAATATGCATATGAGCACTTACCGGAATTGTTATAAGTTATTTTTGGCCTCATTTAAACTTGTTGGGTTGTGTTGTTCTTGTATGCATCATCCCTTGCCATGTTTTGCATCATATAGACTTGTCTTGCACATACTTGGTTGAGCATCTTGTCATGTTCTTGAGTGGTGTGTTTACCATGTTGTGTGCTTCTTCCCGCTAGTTCATATTCCGTTGCGATCGTGAGGATTCGTTCGTCTACACGTGGTTCATCTTCGTGGATTCTTCTTTGTCTTCTTCATGGAATCGTTCTTCTTCCTTGCGGGATCTCAGGCAAGATGACCGTCTCCTTGGATACCTTTACTATCATTTCCATGCTAGTTGTCTCGATGCTATCGCTATATGTCACGCTACCCGCTATTTGTTGTCAGCCTCTCCTTGTTGCCATGAAACCTCTAACCTTTGACACCATCCCAGCAAACCGTTGTTTGGCTATGTTACCCGCTTGCTCAGCCCCTCCTATAGCGTTGGTAGTTTTAGGTGAAGATGAAGATTGCTCCATGTTGGTACTTGGTTTTGGGTATATCACAATATCTATGACTATAATTAACACACCTATATACTTGGCAATGGGTGGAACTGTGGAAGGCTTGGCCTTTTGCTCGGTGTTTTGTTCCACTCATGCCGCCTTAAGAACCGATAAACCGGTGTTATGTTCCTTGATTTTGCGTCCCTAATGCGGTTGGGTATATGGGGACCCCTTGACAGTTCGCTTTGAATAAAACTCCTCCAGCAAGGCCCAACATTGGTTTTAATTTGCCTCATAATAAAAACTTAATTAATTAATTAAATTGCATAGGGGGTCGCGTCCCCGAGGATTCTTCTACATACATGGGGGCTAGTGCTGATGGTGTTGGTCCCAAACTAGAGCCACTTGCGGTGCCACCCAGTTATCTGGGGTCTTCCGTTGCTGTACGTAGTGCTCATCCGGACGTGGCCTAAGACGAGATACGCACGGATACTATCAGGGTGTCGGCACGCCGGGAGGTCTTATGCTGGACTTGTTTTACCATTGACGAAATGTCTTATGCACCGAGATTCCGAGCCTGATCGGATTGGCCCTAAGATAAGGGGTAATACTTTTACTTCTGTTGATCTCGAGAGCTTGTGATGGGCTAAGTTGGGACACCCCGCAGGGTTATGACCTTTCGAAAGCCGTGCCCACGGTTATGTGGCAGATTGGAATTTGTTAATGTCCGGTTGTAGAAAACTTGACAGAGGATCCAAAATAAAACACACAATCGCGTGAGTAATCATGACTGTCTCTTTTCACTTTGAGAAGAGAACACGGTGGGGTTATGTTTGACTCGTAGGTAGTTCAGGATCTTTAGCGATCATTACTAGTTTGCGACCGTTTGCGTAGATGCTCATCTTATTCTTGTACTGTAAGTTGGCCACCATACTTATGCTTAGCCGCTGTTGCAACCTCACCACTTAACCTCTTCCTACCCATTAAGCTTTGCTGGTCTTGATACCCATGGTTATGGGATTGCTGAGTCCTCGCGGCTCACATATACTACAATACCAGTTGTAGGTGTAGGTTTCCGATGACTTGACGTGAGAGCGATGTTACCTTTTGCTGGAATTCTTTCTTCTTCTTCTTCGTCAGTCTTGGGATAGGTTCCGGGTCGGCAGCCTGGGATAGCAGGATGGATGTCGTTGTGTTTTTCATGTTTGCATCCGTAGTCGGATGTCTTGTATTGTTGTTGTTGTATTCATGTGACTTGTATGAATTGTTGTATCGCCATGTATTTATGTAATTGTGCGATGTAATGATATCCTTCTTGCTAAGCACCCGAAATGTGGTTGTGCCCCAACCACGAGGTGTATCACATGATCGGGATAGAATCGCATCTTGGGCCTGACGAGTTGGTATCAGAGCCTCGACCGACCATAGGAGCCCCCTTGATTGATCGTAGCTTGGCCATTGTTGAGTCTAGCAGAAAACTTTTTTGGAGTCTAGTTATACCGGAGAGTAGGAATTCTTTTTACTCCTGAGCCATTCATCGCCCTGGTGAGGAATCTTGACGTAGGTGTTTTGAATTACTCCTCTTCCCCTTCAAATTTTTTAGGATCATGCAGTTAGTTTTCTGATCGTTGCGATGTCTGTTCTTTTCATCCGGTGCATTTCTCGTCAAGTTGATTTGATCCTCTTCCTCTTTTGCAAGTTCATTCCTCAGTTCCTTCTCAACCGACGTTGTTTCCCCTTCCGAAGTTGTCTTTCTTTTTCCCACCCGCCCACCCTTTTCTTCTCGGAGCCGGAGTCCTTAATCGAGTATCCATCCTACTCGTGTGAAGTTTTTGAATTCTTTCTTCAATTATTTCAACTGGTGAATTCTCGTCTAGTTCGTCATCCTTCATCTCTTTTCTTCTCCGATGAATTCTCCTCTCGTTCAACATTCTTCATCTCTTTTCTTGTCTGGTGGATCCAATTCAAGTTTTCGGTGTCCTTCATATTCTTTTCCTTGGCTCAAATGTTTTCCCTTGCTCGTTTACCTATCGCCATTTATGTATTCTGGAGTTCCGAAGAAATCTCAGGAGATTCATCTGTGTTCTAATTAATTCGAGGTTTTCACCTCATTCAAGTTTTTCAATTGTTCTGGTGCATCATCTCCTTTGCAATCCTTTCCAACAGTGTTTTCTCTTCGGTGGGCTCATAACCCACAGGTCTTTTCCTAGGATCTTACCCATTAAGCTTTGCTAGTCTTGATACCCATGGTTATGGGATTGCTGAGTCCTCGTGGCCCACAGATACTACAACACCAGTTGCAGGTGCAGGTTTCCGATGATTTGATGTGAGAGCGATGTTACCTTTTGCTGGCATTCTTTCTTCTTCTTCTTCGCCAGTCTTGGGATAGGTTCCGGGTCGGCAGCCTGGGATAGCAAGATGGATCTCGTTGTGTTTTTCATGTTTGCATCCGTAGTCGGATGTCTTTTTTTTGACTATAAACAGTAGGGTAAAAACCCCACTGCAGCTTTTATTGAAAATAAAATTAGAACAGAGGTCTGTTGGGCTTGAGCTAAGCCCAACTAAAAGAGCTAAAGAAGAAAGAAACTACCAAAAAACTAAGCAACAACTAAGCAAAAGCTAGAAAAACTAAAAACTAAAACCTAAAAAGACTAAAGAACAGAACAGGGAAGCAAGGAGAACTAGACATATTACAACATAGAATCCAGCCAAGCAGAGAATTGCACTTCATATTTCTTCTTGATCCTGAGTTTCAGAAGCGTGAGTTCCTCAGTAAAAATGTGTTTCCAGCCTTGAAAGGAAGGAGTTATACCATCAAATATTTTGTTGTTTCTGGATATCCAGATGGCCCATGATCCCAAGATGATAATCTCCATAAATAAAGGGTATCTGAGTTTGTCTTTGAGGTCCTGAAAAGCTTCCAGAACCGACAAGTTTGGAGTTCTTGAAGGACAGATAAAGTCCCAACATCTGGAGGCAAAAGAACAACCCCAAAAGAGATGATGAAGAGTTTCCTCTTGAGGACAGTCCCTCACTACACAGTTGTAAACTTCCAATTCAAAGTTTTTCCTCCTTAGTAGATTTCTTGTGTTTACTCTGTCATGCAGGAGCATCCAGAAAAAAACTTTATGCTTGGGTTGACAGGAGCTTTTCCAGATCCATGAAAAATGTGGTGGGGTTTGTTTGTGCCCAATTAGCACATTATAAGCTTTAATTGAAGAGTAGACTTCATTGCCCCATATGTAACTCCAAGTATCCAGAGCATCCAAATATTCTGATTGTCTCATGGAAATGCACATGTCCTCCATTTGAATGAACTCCTCATATGCATGTGCAGTTAGTGGCAGATGGAATAAGTCTTGAAGATATTTAGTGTTGATTACTTGTTGGACACTTGTCTGTGGATTTCTAACAAAGGAATATAGGTGATCAAACTTGTGCTTGAGAATGAATTGATCCCACATACCATCCCAGAACAAAGCAGATTTACCATCTCCCACATTGCATCTTGCTATAGCTTTGAACTGATCAATGAGTGCAAGATTGGATTTCCACCAAAAGGAGCCCACTTTTTGATCTCCTGGAAGTTTCCCATTGTTGTAATATGTTTCCCAAATTAGATTGACCCAAGGGATGTCATGTCTATTGTAAAACTTGTGAAGTTTTTTCATAAGTAGAGTTTTATTATGTGTGAATATATCCAGAACTCCCAAGCCACCCTGATTTTTAGGTCTGCATACTATGTGCCAAGCCACCAGGGCTGGCCTCCTATCTTCCAAATCAGGGCTCCTCCATAGACAGTGCCTTAAGTACTTGATGATCTGGTGTTTAAAAGTAATGGGAATGTCCAGGCAACACATGAAGTAAACAGCTAAAGAAGCCAGCACAGATTTGACCAACAAAATCTTCCCTGCCTGAGTCATGAAAGTGGAAATGCCAGTAATCCTCTTAGCAATTCTATTCACCATGGGTAAACACTGCTCTACAGTTGGCTTATAAATGCCCGTAGGTACCCCTAGGTAGGTGAATGGAAATTGCCCTCTCGTACAGTGTAAAGTGTTAGTGAAAATTTCTACTCTGTCTTCTGCAATGTTTAGTGGCACCATGATTGATTTCCCATAGTTAACTCTAAGGCCTGTGGCATCTGCAAATGTGTTGAGTAGAGCTTTGAGGCAAACAAGCTGTTTAGCACTTGCTTGCAAAATGACAAGGGTATCATCTGCATACTGTATAATAGGGAAGTCTGGGCATGAGGTCACTTGTAGTGGAGGTGTTATTAGATCCCTAGTCATGGCTTTATTTAAAATTGATTGAAGGAGATCAGCAGCCAATATGAATAAAAGAGGTGAAAGGGGATCTCCTTGCCTTACTCCTCTTTTACAGTAGAACTTTTTCCCTGGCACCCCATTTAACATTACTGCAGAGGATGCAGAATGTAGTAACATGTGTATCCAGGTTATCCATCTCTCACCAAATCCCTTGGCCCTTAATATATCAATTATAGACTGATGCTCAATAGTGTCAAAAGCCTTTTCAAAATCCAGTTTGATAACAAGCAGTTCTTCTTTTGACTTATGGCATTGATGTATATATTCATAGGCCCATCCCAGACAGTCTTGAATTACTCTGTTCTTTAAGAATCCATACTGGTTGATATGAACAAGCTTGAGAATAACTTTTTGTAATCTGTTGGCCAGCAGTTTAGTAATGATTTTGAGCACCCCATTCAGTAGTGAGATTGGTCTAAAGTCATTAGGAGATATAGGTACCTCCTTTTTTGGAATGAGTGTGATATATGAAGTGTTAGTGCTTTCCAAATTCACATTACCAACATGAAAAGCCAAGATAAGTTCAGTAACATCCTGTTTGATAATGTCCCAGCAAGCTTTGAGGAACTCATTGTTAAATCCATCAGGGCCTGGAGATTTGTCTGTGGGTAAGTTTGTAACTACCTCTTCAATTTCTTCCTGAGAGAAAGGTCTCTCAAGGTCTTGGGATATTTGTGGATCCACTCTGTTGTCATACAGGTCCTGTAAATTGAAGTGCATTGTATGGCCATTTGATTGTCCCATTCTCTTCTTGAAAGCTTCCCAAAGAATTGCAGCCTTCCCTTCATGATCTACAATTTCCACTTGGTCCTCATTCATGAGCATTGCAATTTTATTGTGCCTGTGATTAATTAAAGCCTTTGTATGGAAGATTTTGGTATTTTCATCCCCAAATTTTACCCCCTTGATTTTACCTCTTTGTTTCCAGTAAATCTTCTGATTATTGAGGACAGTTAGTAGTGTTTCTTTCAAAAACTCTCCGCAGTTATGCTCAGATGTAGTGAGGTCTCTGAATTCCTCCAAGAAGTCCCATAGGAATATACATTCATTCAACTCTTCAATTTGCTTTTGAAGACAAGAAAGGTTTTTTGCCCATAGTTTTAGTGCTCTTCTCAAGTTCTTGAATTTAGCATTGATTTTCTTAGCTGGATCAGTATAGCCAACAGGTATGTTCCATGCAATTTGAACAGTATCTTTGAAAGAGTTGTGCTTCAACCAATAATTTTCAAATCTAAAAACCCCTGACTTAGGAATAGATGTGCCAATTTTAATAACACAAGGCAAATGGTCTGATATTGGTTTTGCAAGAGGCAGTGCAGTTGTGTCAGGATAAGAGGTCATCCATGGAGCAGAGGTAAAAAACCAATCAAGTTTTTCAAGAAGAGGACTTTGTTGCATATTGCTCCAGCTGAATTGTCTTCCTTTTAGAGGTAGATCAATTAATCCCAAATTACTAATGGCCTCATTGAAGAGTAACATCTGATTAATATCACCACCAGGCCTATTTCTGTCCTCAGGTGACCTGATGAAGTTGAAGTCCCCCATAACTATCCAATCAGCATCATCTGGCATTTGAATATTTGTAAACCAATCAATAAATTCCAATTTGTCTTCAAGATTGTGAGGACCATAAATGTTTGTGAGGATCCAAGGTTTGTTGGTTGAAGTACAAGTGAACTGCATGGAGAGTGAAAACTTATTCTGAAAAAGCAAATGTCCATTAAAAAGAGCCTCATTCCAAGCAGTTAAAATCCCTCCAGATGCCCCAATAGAAGGCAGGAATTCAAATTTATTGAATCTCTATGGACAAAAGTTATGGATATATGCCAGGTCAAATACTTGCTTCTTAGTTTCTTGGAGGCACAAAATACCAGCAACACTTTCCTCAATTTTTTGCCTAATGGCCAGCCATTTATCAGAAGAATTTAAACCCCCAATGTTCCAGTTTAAGATGTTCCAGGATCTGTTTCTACTCATGGTAAACTAGCTTTGGGGAAATTGTGATACCAGGCCCCATCTCCTGGTATGTTGCCATACATATGCAATACATAGTCTTTGTGTGAATGAGATCCAGCACAATTGAGGTGACAGATATCATGAGTAATATATGAAACACCACAGACCTGCTAGGAGGAACAATATTATCAAAGTCTTCATGGTAACCACAACTCTAGAACAAAGACAAGTAGATCATCATTGCAGTTGACAAGAGAGGACACCAAATATTCATTACAGACATTGAACATGTTCTGCTTACATCAGGCAAACCAGACATCATACATTCCACTATCATGCTATCCTTTCTCAAAATATTCCTGATACTATTAATTGCTGGGCAATTTATCCTGGCACTTCTAAGGGGTTGTATCTCCAGTGACCTTGGGGACCTTGGCCACATCCTCCTGGCCCTTCTTTTTGGGCCTCTTAGAGATCATGTCCTGTGCCTCATCCTCAGACACCTTGCAAAAAGTTTTTGTCAATTTTTTGACCACTTTATTATGCACAATGGGTGGAATAGCATTACAAGGTAAGCAAGAGCTAGTATCACATGATTTCCTCCTATACCCATTGTTATCTTTCTTAATTCTATCACTTCTTCTCACCTGGGTCTCCACAAGTGGCTCTTTATCCCTTCTTTTCCTTGAGACAGCTTCCCCTAGTGGCAACTGTATGTCTTTGTTGGGGGACACTTGCTTAAGTGGACTTCCAGCTCCACTTGAGGAATGAGCAGCAGGGCTTATACCCTCATTTTCCTTTCCCAGACCTAGCATTATTTCTTTGCAACTTGGAGCCTGTGAGGTAGCAGGTTTGTCATGTATATGGAATAAAATAGTCTGTTCAGTATCACAATTTGCAGTAAGCATTTTCCACAGCTCAGATTTCAACAGGTGCATCACCCAACCAAATTTGTCAGGGTTGAGGAGCAGGTGAATAATGAAGTTACACCAACTTATAGGAATGTCTATTTTAAAAGTGTTTGCTTCTCCCTGGGTAGCTGGAGCAAAGTGCTGTATCCACAAGTCCAGACCTTCCTCAGAAATCAAATGAGCACCATCAATAATATCCAAGGTATGATTTTGAACTAGTTCAAAGAACTCCAAAGAAGGTGAATTTGTTGAATGGAAACTGTCCATACCTTTACTTGTTTCACCAGTGGAGGTGCCAATCTGAGCAATAGGGGCTTCTACTTTGTCTTTTAACTCCAAACTGTGCTCTGTGCTTTGAGCAACCTGAATTCCTTGTGGCATTACATTGGCATCCACATTTCCTGTGCCCATAGGACCAACATTTTGCTGAGTGTCAGATGTAGAATTCTTTTCATTCCCCTCAACATGGACATTGACAGCACCCACAGGCTGAACAAGAGGCTCCTATGTCCCAATAATACCTTAAGTAACAGTAGGTACAATGACAGCCTCATTGTTTTGCCCAAGATTCTCCTCTTCCCCATCTGCCTGATAGGCATTAATAATATTTTGTAATCCCAAGCCCAAAGGGTTGTCCTGAGCCCCTTGGTTAACCTCCTCACTGACAGTATTAGTGTTGGACCAAAACCCATCTGAAAGTGAAACTGTAGTGGTAATGCTGCTATTAGGAGCACCATCCACTTGCAAGATAGGAATCTCCACTTGTGGTTGAGGTAGTTGGTCCTGAGGGTTATTTGCCAGGGGGAATGCCCAGTGACCTTCTTCCTCCTGCTCTTCCCAATCATCCCAGTTCTCCTGTTGAGCAGGTACATTGTGAATTGGGGCCGGATGGAAGCCAGGGAAATCATTTGCATGTTGTGGAATAGGATGAGGGTCCACTCCAGGAGGTGGAATAGGATCTTCATCAGCTGGACCACCTCCCAACATTTCTTCTAGAAGAATCTCCACCGAACAAGTCCAAGATTCCTCCTCAAAATTCTCTCCTTCTGACCACCTTATACTTTTAGGGATGTCAATAAGATCAGTAACTCTTGCCTTCACCAGAATCCTCCCCTTGAGGGCATCCTCTCTCTCCCAACTAATAATTCTTCCCCACTTAGCAACAGCAGCTGCAATATCTTCAGTATTGCAGTGGTCAAAAGGAACACCCACAAACAGTAACCAAACGATCCTATTGAAGTGCAGCCTACGCCAGTTCCTACCTTGGTTGTGTTTAGAGAAAGAGACAAAAACATCTCCAAATATATGTGGGCTCTGCCTGATGAGACGATCTCTGTCTCTAACATGCCGAAACTGAACATAGGCCTCTCCAAACGGACAAGGTTGGATTTCTCTGAACCCCACTGCTTGAACACCTTGAAAGAACTCCTCAAGAACTTCTCTAACATTGGGAAAAAATACCTCATGCCTTCGTGGACGATGCGGCAGAATAGCCCTCGAAACGCCAGTACGGCCCTCCACCTCGAAAATCTGGAACCCATGAGGAACGAAAGGAGTCGGGTCAATGGGAATGTTGGCCATGGTCGATGACGAAGCTTCCGATGAAACGGTTACCAGGGACCACTCCGGCAATGGTGAGGTAGACGGAGAGCTAGCCGAGGCAGCAACAGTGGAATGGGCAGAGTTGGTAAGAACAGAGGAATGCGAGGAGGCAGCCTGAGTTCTCGGTTGAAAATTTGGAAATAGGCCCTTGACCAACTCCGCAAATGACAAGACTTGCCTAATCGGTTGAGCTGGGCCGACACATTTGAACCAGGCCTCCACCTCACCATCATACCATGCCGTTGCAGGTGGGCTCGCGAAAGAATCAAATTGGATAAAAGGCCATAGCCCAGGTAGCTTTTGAGCCATGCAGTTACGTGCGTAGTGACCTTGCTCCCCACATGCAAAACACACTACAATCGCGCGTGTAATAGAACGTTGCAGCATTAGCGGCTGTTTAAACGACTCATAACCCTCCGATTATGAGAGGGGGAAATCAAAGCTGGCCATTGATTGTCAGTGGAATGAATTGGACCCGATAACCGCTCAAAAACAGATCGACCGTTTCTGACCACCGTGCTGTAACTCCGACGATCGCCGGAGTTGTCGACGACAGCCTTTCCCTTTCGACCCACCAAGGTCCATTCATCATCTAGCTCTTTGTAGTAAACTTGTTCTTCCCTAAACCAATTTGGTCCACCAAAATTCCACAAACTAAAAACAACCTCAAAGTCTTGCTCAACAATTCTACCATTGTTGTAAATCTCAAAACCAACAGACTTAGAGGCCACCGAGAACTTGAAAGTTCTATCCCTCAAGAGACGAACCCAAAAACCTTGGGCATAACCTCCAAACATAGCCAGGAGAGCGATACTAACCGTGTGCACATCAAGCTTGAAGGATGTGCGGCAGAAGGAAACCACCAAGGTGAATTCTTGTTGACGAAAGCCAGGGGAGAACACCACGGGATGTCCAAACTTTGTTCTCATATCTTCTTGAAACTTTCTGCCACGGTCAAAGTTGAGGGCAAAAGGAGCCATCTATGGACGTGGCTGACACGACCGGAGTGATCGTCGGCAGGAGAGGTGGCCGCCGGGGCCGGAGTGGCCGCCGGCGCAAAATCGCCTAGGAATCGCCTAGGAGTCGCCTAGGAGTCACCCATAGGGTACGACATCTCCCAAGACCGCATTCAGAACGAGTTTTCGCTCTTATGAATACTTTGCGCTTAGTGTAGGTTAGTATTGATGTTGTTGTATTCATGTGACTTGTATGAATTGTTGTATCCCCATGTATTTATGTAATGGTACGATGTAATGATATCCATCTTGCTAAGCGCCCGAAATGCAGTTGTGCCCCAATCACGAGGTGTATCACATGATCGGGATAGAATTGCATCTTGGGCCTGACAGTTTTGATGTAGGGACAACCCGATGTTATGTCGATCTTTCATGAAAAGGAGGGATCCCGAGGATGAACACGAAGAACACGAGGGAAAACACAAGAGGAACAAGGGGAGAATACTCAAATCAACAAGTTTAGGTCACACATATGGTAGATACGGAAACACAAAGAGTGATACACAATCCACGATCAACTAAGGATGATACATGTAGCGATAGTCTTCTCCGTGAGGAGGTCTTGATTTCTTCTCCGTGAGGAGGTCTTGAATCTGTGTGGATCTTCTCCGTGGAGGTTGTGGTCTCTCGAGGAGATGAACCGCTAAGGATGAGCAATGCTCTAGGTTTAGATGAGCTATCACAATGCTGACCCTAAAAAGAGGTAGGTGGAGGAGTATATATAGTCTAGGGGGACGAAGGGGTACATGGGCCTCGGCCTTGAAGTAAACATCGTGCACAGGGAGCGGGCGTCCGCTGGGCACCAGACGTCCGGTGGATCGTGAGGGACCGGACGTCCGGAAGTCCTCGGATTTCCACTATTTAGTTCTGTCGTGGGATTACGGGCGTCCGGAGATGGCCGGACGTCCGGTCGGCGGTCGTCCGGTGGAGGACAGTCGTCTGGAGCTTGGGGTGCGTCGGACGTCCGGTGTGGGTCGGTCGTCCGGATCCTGTAGCTCGATCTGGCCTGGACTTTGCAGGCAGTGGGAACTCTTCAGGCGTCGGACGTCCGCTCCCGATCGGACGTCCGATGGATGTAGCCCTTCAAGCAACTTCTTCCCTTGGTCGATGAACTTTCCGACTTTGCCACCTTGTCCAATTGAGGTGGCTGCACCATGGTCTTCATCCAAGTACCTGATCATGCATAGAGTTTCTGTCTTAGGTAGTAACCGTGTCTCATGTGGTGAAAGTGATGTTTCGGAGAGGAGCGAGTTCACCTTATCTTCGGTAGCCCTTGCACGAGCTCTTGTCATTCGTCCAAGTGGCATGTCCATGGGGATGCTGGAGGGATGCTCCGCATCATCTCCCCCCCTTGGGAGAGATCCGACCTCGGATCAAAATTTTCATCACCATGGAAAGGAGAGAGATCCTTGATGTTGAAGGTATCGCTCACATTATACTTGTCGTGTAGGATGTAGTTCTTGTAAGCATTGTTGTTGTAGCGTGCTAGCACCTTGAAGGGTCCGTCGGCTCGAGGTAGGAGTTTGGACTTGCACTCGTTGGGGAAGCGGTCCTTACGAAGATGAAGCCATACGAGATCTCCCGGTTGGAACACCATTGGTCTCTTGTTGACGTTCAGCTTCTCGATTGTTGCCCTTGTATCTTCATGCATCTTCTTGAGATAACTTGCTCGAGCACTTGCGTCCATGTTGGTGCACACTTGTAGAGGTAGGGGAGAATGTCCAATGGGGACAAAGGGGTGAAGCCGTAGACGACCTCGAAAGGGGACTTGTCGGTTGTTGGATGTCTTGCACGTTTGTAAGCTTACTCGACGATGGGAAAGCATTGCTCCCATTCCTTGATGTTCTTTTTGATCAACACATGAAGAAGCATCGATAGCGTCTAGTTCGTCACCTCCGTTTGGCCGTCCGTTTGTGGATGGTATGACGAAGAGAATAGTAATTTGATGCCGAGTTTGGCGCATAGAGTCTTCCAAAAGTAGCTTAGGAACTCGATGTCGCAATCCGAGACAATCGTCTTGAGCACTCCATGTAGGCGCAAGATTTCCCAACAAAAGAGATTCGCAACATGTGAAGTATCGTCTATCTTATTGCAAGGAATAAAATGAGCCATTTTGGAAAATCTAACCACAACAACAAACACAGAATCCTTTCCATTTTGAGTTCTAGGCAAACCAAGTACACAGTCCATGCTAATGTCCTCCCAAGGTTGGTATGAAATAGGAAGTGGCATGTAAAGACCATGGGATTGAGCTTTGGACTTAGCTTTGCGGCATGTAGAGCACCGGTGAGTGAAGCGTGAGACATCACTGAACATCTTGGGCCAAAAGTAATTCTTGGAGAGCGTTGCGAATGTCTTATCGCGTCTGAAATGTCCCGTAAGTCCTCCTCCATGAGATTCCTGTAAAAGAAGCAAACGAAGAGACGACTCGGGAATGCAAAGTTTGTTAGCTCTCATAAGATATCCATCCTTGATATAGCATCGTTCCCAAGAAGTGTGCGTCACACATTTTGCATAAGGATTTGCAAAGAAAGGATCATGCTCGTACAAGTCTTTTATGTGCTCAAAGCCAATAACATTCAACTCAAGTTTGGGAACAATCATGCATTTGCGAGAAAGCGCATCTGCCACAACATTCTCTTTGCCTTTGATGTATTTGATGACATAGGGAAACGACTCTATGAACTCACTCCACTTAGCTTGACGCTTGTTCAACTTAGTTTGACCTTTGAGACACTTGAGCCTCTCATGGTCCGTGTGAAGAATGAATTCATGAGGTCTAAGATAGTGTTCCCAAACACACAAAATTCTCACTAAGACATAGAGCTCTTTATCATAGATGGGGTAGTTAAGTTGCGCTCTGGATAGTTTTTCACTAAAATACGCAATCGGACGCTTTTCTTGCATTAACACACCTCCTATGCTGGTCCCACTAGCATCACAATGTATCTCAAACGGTTTTTCAAAGTTTGGTAGGGCAAGAAGAGGAGCATTAGTAAGCAAAGTTTTAAGCTCATGGAACGCGGTGTCTTGTGAAGGACCCCAAACAAATGGTTCGTTCTTCTTGATCAAAGTGTGTAGAGGCATAGCAATTGTGCCAAAGTCCTTCACAAAGTGTCTATAGAAACCGACTAAACCAAGAACTTGTTGGAGATTCGATGGTTGGGGCAAAGTTTTAATTGCTTCAATTTTAGTTTCATCAACATGAACACCTTGTGAAGAAACGACAAATCCTACGAAAACAACCTTATCAACGCCAAAAGTGCATTTATCCATGTTAGCATAGAGGTGTTCTTCCCGAAGGGTTTGCAAAACCGTACGGATGTGTGTGACTTGATCCTCAAGCGACTCGCTAAAGACGAGGATGTCATCAAAGTAAACCACTACAAAGACGCCTATATAAGGTCGGAGAACGAAATGCATGAGATGCATGAATGAGCCAGGCGCTTCCGATAAGCCCATTTGCATGACCAACTACTCATATAGCCCAAACTTGGTTATCAAAGTTGTTTTCCACTCATCACCCTCTTGAATGCGAATTTGGTAATAGCCACTTTTAAGATTGATTTTTGAAAAGATGGTAGCACCACATAATTCATCAAGCATGTCGTCTAAGCATGGAATAGGGTGACGATATGAAACAGTGATAGCATTTATCGGGAAACAATCGGAGCACATGTGAAAACTTCCATCTTTCTTAGGCACAAGAATAACTGGAACGGCACACGGGCTTAAGCTTTCACGTACATGACCTTTGTCGATGAGTTGTTGTACTTGACGTTGTATCTCCTTGGTTTCCTCAGGGTTGACGTGGTAAGGAGCCTTGTTTGGAAGTGGTGCGTCGGGTATGAGGTCGATGCGATGTTCGATGCCGCGAAGTGGAGGTAGAATCGGTGGTAGCTCATCGGGAAAGACGTCCGAGACTTCCTGCAACAATTGAGACAACACTAAAGGTAGAGGTGGTGAAGTGTTAGTAGGTTTTGCTTCCGCTTTGCATAGAAGCACAAGGTGAAAGATGCTCGATGGGTTCTCACACACTTCTCTCATCTCACTTTTGGTGGCGAATAACACCAGTTGTTTCTTGTCGCTAATCGTGGAGGCGCTCGAATTTGGCTTGTGGCTCTCACTCTTCTTTTGGCGGTTCACTCTCTCACCATTCTCTCCATGTTGGTTGGTTGGTATTTGTTTGTCGGCGGCTACTTGACTTGGTGACATTGAGCGTATCACGAAATCTTTGCCCTTCATCTTGAAGCTATAATGTTTGGTCTATCCGTTGTGGGTGACTCCGCGATCGTATTGCCATGGTCGTCCAAGAAGAAGGTGGCACACGGACATAGGGACCACATCACACTCAAGTGTGTCCTCATAGGCGCCTATCTCGAAGGATACTTGCAGAGTGTGCTCGACTCGAATAGTTCCGGCGTCGCTAAGCCATTGTACCTTGTAGGGATGTGGGTGCTTTGTCTTGACCAATTGTAGCTTGTCGCATAGCTCTTCACTTGCCAAGTTATGTCAACTTCCTCCATAGATGATAACCTTGACAGAATGTCCATTGATGCCGGCCTTGGTATGGAAGATGTGACATCGTTGATCTTCATCTTGATGATGTTGAAGTGTCAAGACCTTGGAGACAACGAGATCAGGACTCGAATCATTATCGCAAAACACTTTAGTGTCTTCATCTTCATTCACTTGGCGATGCATAGCTACGTGTTCAAGAGCTTCCATCTCGTCATCGCTCATTGAGTTATATGATCCGCCGTCATTGATGATCATGGTGCAAACGGTCTTGCACTCAAATGACTTGTAGCCTCGTCCTTGGCATTTGAAACACTTGATGGAACTTGTCTTGGAGGTGTCCTCGGTTGGAGTTGTAGATGATGAAGCTCTTGGCTTGAAGTTGTTCGAAGAAGGGGGGCGACTTGATGTAGTCGAATTCTTGTAGCTTGACTTATCACCTAAGCTTGTAGATGGTTTGGTAGAGGTAGTAGGTGCCGAAGTCGTTGAAGCTTGGTTGTAGGAGCCATAGTTCTTGGAGGTGAACTTGGAGTACTTGTAGTCTTCTTGAACTTGTCGTTCCGCTTTGGTTGCTTGGTGTACTAGCTCTAGGAGATTCGTATATGGTTAGAAGTCCGCAATCTTCTTGATAGGATAGTTGAGTCCATTCAAGAATCTCGCCATAGTTTGCTCTTCATCTTCCATGATGTTGGCTCTTATCATGGCAAACTCCATTTCCTTGTAGTACTCTTCAACGGACTTGGTTCCTTACTTGAGGAGTTGCAACTTTTTGAACAAGTCATGATTGTAGTGTGTTGGCACGAAACATGCTCTCATGACTTCCTTCATTTGACTCCAAGTAGTGATAGGTGGTTCGCCTTTTGCTTCTCGTCTCTCGATGACTTGCTCCCACAAATGAGAACATAGTCTTGGAACTCAAGGGATGCCATTGCGATCTTCTTTTCTTCATCAAAGTTATGGAGGCGAAAGATCTTGTCAATTTTGAATGCCCATGAGAGGTAGTCTTCGGGATCAATGCTTTGGGAGAACTTTTGCATGGTGAACTTGAGCTTGCCATAGCGGTCCTCTTCATTGTTCGCTTGCCTATTGTGAGGCTATTCTTGATTTGGAGGATCATCAAACACATGTTGCTCTTGGCGTGGGCAAAGCTCATGGTCATGTTGTTCTTGCCGAGCTTGTGGTTCTTGTTGAGCTTGTTGCTCTTGTCGCGCTTGAGGAGGAAATTCTCGTTGCATTCGTGCTTGGTAACGCCTATCTTACATGTCATCTCGAAGTGCTTCATCTTCTTGACGAATGTGTCAATTTCGAGTTGCAACATTGCGATGTGAGTCACGGAGGGCACGTTGCGCCTCAAGAGCTTGAGCTTCGCGGCGTTTTTGAACTATACGTTTGTTGTTTCTATGCGATGATCCAAGATGATCGAGTATGATACCATATGATATGATATGTTTGAATGCGATGCTATGGTTCTTGCTTAAAATCCCTTTGCTTATCTTTATCTTTTGCTTACAAGTTTGATTGGCTCTTTGTCTTTGAGCTCTTTTGCTACGGTACTTATGCGATGCTTTTCGAACCAAGATAGCAATTGTGTATATGCTATGGCAACCTTGTGACACGAGAGATTATGATAAGATACCACTATGATTGCTATTATGATATGTTGTGGCTCAATGATCTCTAATGTGCACAAGTGTCGTTGCCCGATAATACTCAAATGGCTAGTCTCGAAGGGAAAGCTATGCAAAATGGTCGATGAGGGGTTATCAGTGCAAAAGCAAGGTTGAGTATATAAGGTGTCGTCGATGTTACCGTCCGTATCGAGTTTGAGAAGTGGTCTTGTCGATGTCGTCCCATTCCAAGATATCCGAAATACATAAGGAAACGGGTAAACCACAACTCAAATGATCCAAGACAAAATGAGAGTAAAATCGTAGTGATGGTGGCTATGAAATAGTGGTAGTGGTAGGGTATATGTGGACGTAGAAATGGGTAAGCGTGTGTGGAAGGTGGAACGAAAACTGATGAAGTTCAGTTTGGCTAGGGTTTAGCGGACGTCCGGTGGATTGCCGGTCGTCTGGTCGCCGGACGTCCGGTGCCTCGGCGATTTCGGGCGTGGGCAAAACGGCTAGGGTTCGTGGGAAGGGTGGCCAAGTTGGTCAAAAATTGGCCTAATTTGT
>LR738710.1:375970527-376226872 GCA_902687465.1 Secale cereale
GTGGAAAGATGGGGGAAAGCTAGATCCACTCGTGGCAAAGAAAAATCCATGAATCGAATCCAACAAAAGTTCGTCAAATCAACAAATCACAGAAAATATTTGGGGCTATTTTTTGTGGGGAATTTTCGAAATTGGGGCAAAATCAACAAAACAAGGCTAGAAAACAAGGGTAGGGGCTCCAAATTCATGATCAACCTAGGCTCATGATACCATATGATGCGGGGACAACCCAATGTTACGCCCATCTTTCACGAAATGGAGGGATCCCGAGGATGAACACGAAGAACACGAGGGAAAACACAAGAGGAACAAGGGGAAAACACTCAAATCAACAAGTTTAGGTCACACATATGCTAGATCCGGAAACACAAGGAGTGATACATGATCCACGATCAATTAAGGATGATACAAGTAGCAATAGTCTTTTCTGTGAGGAAGTCTTGATTTCTTCTCTGTGAGGAGGTCTTGAATCCTTGTGGATCTTCTCCGTGGAGGCCGCGGTCTCTCGAGGAGATGAACCACTCAGGATGAGAAATGCTCTAGGTTTAGATGAGCTATCACAATGCTGACCCAAAAAAGAGGTAGGTGGAGGAGTATATATAGTCTCGGGGACGAAGGGGTACATGGGCCTCGGCCCTGAAGTAAATGGCGCGCACAGGGAGCGAACGTCCGCTCGGCACCGGACGTCCGGTGGCTCGTGAGGGACCGGACGTTCAGAAGTCCTCGGATTTCCGCTATTTAGTTCTGTTGTGGGATTACGGGCGTTCGGAGATGGCCGGACGTCCGGTCGCCGGTCGTCCGGTCGCTGGTCGTCCGGTGGAGGGCGGTCGTCCACAGCCTGGGGTGCGTCGGACGTCCGGTGTGGGTCGATCGTTCAGAGCCTGTAGCTCGATCTGGCCTGGACTTTGAGGGCAGTGGGAACTCTTCAGGCATTGGACGTCCGCTCCCGACCGGACGTCCGGTGGCTGTACCTCTTCAAGCAGCTTCTTCCCTTGGTCAATGAACTTGCCGACTTCGCCACCTTGTCCAATGGAGGTGGCTGCACCGTGGTATTCATCCAAGTACCCGATCATGCATAGAATTTCCGTCTTAGGTAGTAACCATGTCTCATGTGGTGAAAGTGATATTTCGGAGAGGAGCGAGTTCACCTTATCTTCGATAGCCCTTGCACGAGCTCTTGTCATTGGTCCAAGTGGCATGTCCATGGGGATGCTTGAGGGATGCTCCGCATCATGTTTGAAAGCACAAGTAGTATCTCTACTTGGTGCAAAGAGTTTTGGCTAGCATGGGAGGGAAAATCAAGCTCAACATGTTGGAGGATATATGAAATATAACTTCTGTTAGGATGTAAGAAGACATAGCCCATTATGTTGTCTTCTTTGTCCAACCTCAACATTTTAGCATGTCATATTTTCATGAGTTCTCACAATCATAAAAGATGTCCAAGATAGCATATTTATGTGAAACCTCTCTTTCTTTATTACTTCCTATTAATTGCAACAATGACCAAAACTATGTTTGTCAACTCTCAACAAATTTTATTCTCCATACTCTTTATATGTGAACTCATTACTTCACATAAGATCAACATACGATCCTTATTTATTTCTTTTTATTATTTTCTGTCTATATTTTCTTTATTCCCTCAAGATCATAGCAACATATCAAAGCCCTCAACTCAAAACTACTCTTTATTATATATAACTCAAGGACTCGATTACATAAATGGAGATCAAAGCAAGACTCAAAGCTAGATCACACTAAAAACTTTATTCTACTAGATCAAGATATAACCAAAAGGATCAAACTAGGGAAAATGATAAAGATATGAGGTGTGATGGTGATACGATACCGAGAACCTCCCCCAAGCTTGGCAGTTGCGAAGGGGAGTGTCCATACCCATGTTTTATGATTCTTTCTTTGGAGACGGTGATGATGGAGTCTCGATTAACTTGATTAAGTTATCCTTCAGATTCTGCAATTCTCGGAGTACACGTTGAAGCATAATTGCATTCTTCTAGATCTCTTCTAAAAGATGTTTATTGTCTGGCCCCCATGAGCTTTTTCCTGCATCACTTTCACTTGGACAGGATATGTACCAATTGGAGGGTATATATGTGCAAGGTGTATTCTCCACTCCATAGTTATGAACTAGATGATGAAAGTTGTTCTGATGTAACCTGTTTAAGGGCCTCCTAGGAGGAAGCCCTCCAGCTTGATGGGGGTTTGGAATAGTGGAGATGCCAGCCAGAGTGCCTCTTTCTGAGGCTGGAGACTGGGTTCCGAGTGAATCCCCTTGATCTTCCTCCATCGTGGCTTCTTCGGTATCCTCCCTCCTGAGTTCCATCTGCATCAACCAACCATCATCGCCCACATTGTTGGAGGAGGGGGAAGACATGATGCCTGGACTTGAAAACTCTGGCAGAAAATAGCTCAAAATGCAAACAATAGATTTTGTCGTGGTACTGTGGTCAAAACCTCCGGGAGATTATATAATGAATTTTTACCGACCAAAAGAAGTACCGTGCAAGAAAACGAAGTCCGGGAGGCACACGAGGTGGCCACAAGGACGGGGGCATGCCCTCCACCCTTGTGGTGGCCTCATGTCTCTTCGGACTAGTTTTAATTTTCCTAATTTTTTAAATATTCCAAAACGAGAAAAAATATCTCTGGAAACATTTTGGAGTCGGTTTACTTACCGTACCACGTACCTATTCCTTTTTGGAGTCTGAAACATTCTGGAAAGTGTCCTTTATGTATCAATCCGGTGTCACGGCGTCAATTATATTGGTCTCAACATTTAAGGGAGTACTTGAGATATAGTGTTTGATTCTTTCACCGTTTATCACCTTCGGATTTGTGCCTTCGGTGTTGTTGATTTTGATGGCATCGGAGTGATAGACCTCCTCGATAATGTAAGGGCCTTCCCATTTAGAGAGAAGCTTTCCTGCAAAAAAAAAATCTTAAACGAGAGTTGTATAACAAAACATGATCACCTACGTTAAACTCACGCTTTTGTATTCTCTTGTCATACCATCTTTAAACCTTTTCTTTAAATAACTTGGCATTCTCATAGGCTTGGGTTCTCCATTCATCACGTGAGCTAATGTCAAATAACCTCTTCTCACCGGCAAGTTTGAAATCATAATTGAGCTCTTTAATAGCCCAATATGCCTTATGTTCTAGTTCAAGAGGTAAGTGACATGCTTTTCCATAAACCAATTTATACGGAGACATACCCATAGGATTTTTATAAGCAGTTCTATAAGCCCACAATGCATCATCAAGTTTATTAGACCAACTCTTTCTAGATCTATTAAAATTATTTTGCAAGATCAATTTAATCTCTTTATTACTCAATTCTACTTGACAACTAGACTGAGGGTGATATGGGGATGCAATTCTATGGTTAACCTCATATTTAGCAAGCATCTTACGGAAAGCACCATGAATAAAATGTGAACCGCCATCAGTCATTAAATATTTAGGGACTCTGAACCTCGAAAAAATAACTTCTTTAAGCATCTTAATAGAAGTGTTATGATCAGCACTACTAGTTGGAATAGCTTCTACCCACTAAGTAACGTAATCAATAGCAACTAAAATATGTGTATACCCGTTAGAGGAAGGAAAAGGTCCCATATAATCAAAGCCCCAAACATCAAATGGTTCAATAACAAGAGAATAGTTCATAGGCATTTCCTGACATCTACTAATATTACCTATTCTCTGGCATTCATCACAAGACAAGACAAAATTACAGGCATCTTTGAAGATAGTAGGCCAATAAAAACCGGACTACAATATCTTGTGTGCAGTTCTACCTCCAGCATGGTGTCCTCCATAGGCCTCCGAGTGACACTTGCGTAGGATCTGTTCCTGTTCATGTTCAAGTACAACGTCTAATAACACCATCTACTCCTTCTTTATAAAGGTGTGGGTCATCCCAAAAGTAATGTCTTCAGTCATAGAAAAACTTTTTCTTTTGTTGGTATGTGAAGCTAGGTGGTATAATTTAGCAACAATGTAATTAGCATAACCAGCATACCATGGAGCATTATGAGAGGCATTTATGATAACTAATTGTTCATCAGGAAAGCTATCATCAATAGGCAGTGGGTAATCAAGAACATTATCTAACCTAGACAAGTTATCTGCAACGGGGTTCTCATCTCCCTTTCTATCAATAATATGCAAATCAAATTCTTGTAGCAAGAGAACCCATCTAATAAGTCTAGGTTTAGCATCGTTCTTTTCCATAAGATATTTAATAGCAGCATGATCGGTGTGAACAGTTACTTTGGAATCAACAATATAAGATCTGAACTTATCACATGCAAAAACAACTGCTAAGAATTATTTTTCAGTAGTAGCATAATTTCTCTGGGCACTGTCTAGAGTTTTACTTACATAATGAATAGCATTCAATTTATTATCAACTCTTTGTCCTAGAACAACACCAACGGCATAATCACTCGCATCATACATAATTTCATAGGGTAAATTCCTATCAGATGGTTGAACAATAGGTGCAGAAATCAAGGCTTTCTTAAGTCTTTCAAATGCTTCTACACAATCATCATCAAAAACAAAAGGAACATCTTTTTGCAAGAGATTAGTGAGAGGCCTAGAAATTTTAGAGAAGTCTTTGATAAACCTCCTATAGAAACCAGCATGACCAATAAAACTTCTAATACCTTTGATATCTTTAGGACATGGCATCTTTTGAAGAGCATCAAATTTAGCTTTATCAACTTCAATACCTCTTTCAGAAATCTTATGCCCCAAGACAATACCTTCATTAACCATAAAGTGACACTTCTCCCAATTCAAGACAAGATTAGTTTCTTCGCATCTGTGCAAAACTTGATCAAGGTTGCTTAAACGGAGAAATCATCCGTGAAAACCTCAACAATCTTTTCACAAAAGACAAAGAATATAGCAGTCATACATCTTTGAAAGGTAGCAGGTGCATTGCATAAACCAAAACGCATATGTCTATAAGCAAAAGTACCGAAAGGGCAGGTAAAAGTGGTCTTTTCTTGATCCTCTTTTGACACAGGTATTTGAGAGAAACCAGAATAACCATCTAGAAAGAAAAAGTGTGTATGTTTGGATAGTCTTTCTAGCATTCGATCAATGAAATGTAGAGGGTAATGATCTTTCTTAGTAGCTTTATTTAATTTGCGAAAATCAATTACCATTCTATAACCTGTAATAATTCTTTGTGGGATCAATTCATTCTTATCATTAGGAACACCAGTAATGCCTCCCTTCTTAGGAACACAATGAACATGACTTACCCATTGACTATCAGCAATAGGATAAATTATACCTGCCTCTAGAAACTTTAGTATTTTATTTCTTACCACTTCCTTCATCCTTGGATTTAATCGTCATTGGTGATCAACTACTGGTTTAGTGTCATGCTCCAACTTAATTTTATGCTGGCATAAAGTGGGACTAATGCCCTTAAGATCATCAAGAGTATATCCAATAGCAGCTCGGTGCTTCTTCCGAGTTTTCAATAATTTCTTTTCTTCATGCTCTAAAAGATAAGCACTAATAATAACAAGATATATCTTCTTTTCATCAAGATAAGCATATTTCAAAGTATCAGGTAATTGTGTAAGCTCAAACACGAGATCTCCCTCGGGTGGAGAAGGATCCCCAAGGATTTCAACAGGTAAATTATGTTTCAGAATAGGCCCTTGTTTAAATAATATTTCATCTATTTCCCTTCTTTCATTCATAAACATATCATTCTCATGTTCTAGCAAATATTGTTCTAAAGGATCAGTAGGAGGCACGACAATAGAAGCAAGACTAATAATTTCATCCTTACTGGGCAATACTTTATCACGGGGTTGTCTACAAAATTTAGAGAAATTAAAATCACGAGACATATTTCCTTGACCGATAGTAATAATATCTTTCTCGCAGTTTATCCTAGCATCAACATTGTTCAAGAAAGGTCTACCAAATATAATGGGACAAAAGTCATCTTGTGGGGAACCAAGAACAAGAAAATCAATAGGATATTTTATTTTCCCACACAAGACTTCAACATCTCTAACAATCCCTATTGGTGATATAGTATCTCTATTAGCAAGCTTGATAGTAACATTAATTTCTTCTAACTCAGCAAGTGCAATTTCATTCATAATTTCTTCATATAAAGTAAAAGGAATTGTACTCACACTAGCACCCACATCACATAAGCCATGATAACAATGATCTCCTATCTTGACACAAACAACATGCATGCCAACAATAGGTCTATGTTTATCTTAATACCAGGTTTGTCAATTCTAGCAGCTTCATCACAGAAATAAATAACATGCCCATCCATATTATCAGCCAAGAGATCTTTAACCATAGCAATACTAGGTTCCACTTTAATTTTCTTAGGTGGTTGGTTTTAATATTACTTTTGTTAACCACAGTTGAAGCTTTAACATGATCCTTTATTCTATCAGGAAAATGTGGTTTCTCAATATAAGAAGTAGGAATAATAGGATCAACAGTATAAGTAATAGTTTCTTGTTAGGGTACGTAATGAGTCTAGTGGGCCTGGGCTGGCGGTATAACCCGTTAGTTTTAGGGTTAATTAGAGATAAGGGTCGCTTGCTTAGGGGTCAAGTAAGCCTTGCTTGGGAGTCAAGCAAACCTCTCTATGTAAAGAGAGGAGATGTATCAAGCAAGAATCAAGCAGAATTAAGAAGGAGACCAAGTTCCCCAGGGTGTCCCCGTCCAGCAGATCAAGTTCCCGCCGTCGCCGTCATCGCTTCCGGCTTGGATTAATACCTGCCACGTGTCGGCGGCGGTGAGGCTGCAGGCTGCTGCGCGCGGCCTCCTAGTGCGTCGGCATGTGTGGGAGATGCGTGGTCAGCAGCTGCCGCTCCTCCCAGTTGCGCTTCGCTGCACAAAGGACCTCGATCTCGTCCGCTGCGTCGGGAATCTTGGGCATGCTGTTTTCCCCACGGATAGTGACCTCAAAGTCTGCGACATCGGCGGTTGGGGGGGGGGGGGTGCACCCCTCCTCGCTATTCTCCATCGAAAGCCCTCCACTTTTCTCTGTGTGGTGCAGACCAACAACCGTCTGGTAGGGAGAAGGCATGGTGTCACCGACAGGAGCGCGTCGCGTAGCACCACTGCATTCCGCCGCCGGCCGTTGCGAGGGCGCCTCTGCTGGTCGCTCTTGCAACCACTTCCAGATGGCCATACACATGCACTCCTTTTGTCCAGATGGTGTCCATGGGATCGAGGTGGCTGTACACGTGCACGTCGTTCGACGTGCAGATGGTGTCCACTTTATGTTCAGAGGTCCAAAATAAAGCGTCCCAATCTTTTTCAGGTTGAGAGTAATAAAACAAGCCGAGATGTAAAAGGCTTGTTCTTAGGTGTTAGGTTTGTGTTGCGTCGAGTCATGGTTATAAGTTGGTTAGGTTGCAGCTCGAGGACAAGCTGCATGTCCAGGTGGGGTGTAGTGTTAGAGTACATAATGAGTCTAGTGGGCCTGGGCTGGCGGTATAGCCCGTTAGTCTTAGGGTTAATTAGAGATAAGGGTCGCTTGCTTAGGGGTCAAGTAAGCCTTGCTTGGGAGTCAAGCAAACCTCTCTATATAAAGAGAGGAGATGTATCAATATAATCAAGCAAGAATTAAGAAGGAAATCCCTTCCCTCTTGCCCGGCCGTGGTCAAAAGGCCCCCGGCCGGCCCTCTCGCGCCCCCTTCTAGCAGCGCCATAACATTCTTCAACTTTAATTGGTTCAACTACTTTAACTTCAATGGGAGGATTATATTTAAACCACTTCTCCTTAGGGAGATCAACACGAGTAGAAAAAGATTCACAGAAAGAAGCTACTATCTGAGAGTCAAGTCCATATTTAGTGCTAAATTCATGAAAAGCATCGGTATCCATAAAAGATTTAACACAATCAAACTTAAGGTTTATACCTGACTCATTACCTTCGTCGAGATCCCAATCTTCAGAGTTGCATTTAATTCTTTACAATAAATCCCATTCGAATTCAATAGCCTTATTCATATAAGAACCAACACAAGAAGTATCGAGCATGGATCGATCATTATGAGAAAGGAGAGCATAAAAATTATGAATAATAATTTCTCTTGGGAGCTCATGATTGGGCCATGAATATAACATTGACTTAAGCCTCCCCCAAGCTTGAGCGATACTTTCTCCTTCACGAGGCCAAATGTTATATATATAATTCCGATCATGATGAACTAGATGCATAGGATAAAACTTCTGATGAAATTACACTTTCAATCGATTGTAGTTCCATGATCCGATATCATCACATAGCCTATACCATGTCAATGCCTTTCCCTTCAAAGATAAAGGGAAGACCTTCTTCTTGACAACATCCTCGGGCACACCTGCAAGCTTAAATAATCCACAAACTTCATCCACATAGATTAGGTGTAAATTGGGATGCAATGTTCCATTTCCTGCATAAGGATTAGCTAGTAGTTTCTCTATCATACCCAAAGGAATTTCGAAGTAAATATTTTCAGTAGGTGCAGTAGGTTGAGGGGCAACTCTTTGCTCTTTAGATCGGGTTGAAGATACCCCGAACAAACCTCTCAAAGGATTATTTTCCATAGTAACATGTGATAGTAAATTTCAGCACACTATATAAATGTTTCCTTACCAAATTCCACTTACCAAAGGCGCTTCACTCCTCGGCAACGGCGCCAGAGTCTTGATGACCCACAAGTATAGGGGATCTATCATAGTTCTTTCAATAAGTAAGAGTGTCAAACCCAACGAGGAGCAGAAGGAAATGACAAGCGGTTTTCAGCAAGGTATTCTCTGTAAGCACTAAAATTATCGGTAACAGATAGTTGTGTGATAGGATAATTCATAACAGGTAAGAAGTAACAAAAGTAAACAAGGTGCAGCAAGGTGGCCCAATCCTTTTTGTAGCACAGGACAAGCCTGGACATACTCTTATATAAAGAAAAGCGCTCCCGAGGACTCACGGGAATTATTGTCAAGTTAGTTTTCATCATGCTCATATGATTCGCCTTCGTTACTTTGATAATTTGATATGTGGGTGCACCGAAGCTTGGGCGATGTCCTTCCTTGGACAAGCCTCCCACTTATGATTAACCACTCTCGCAAGCATCCGCAACTACGAAAGAAGTATTAAGATAAATCTAACCATAGCATGCAACATATGGATCCAAAGCAGCCCCTTACGAAGCAATGCATAAACTAGGGTTTAAGCTTCTGCCACTGTAGCAACCCATCATCTACTTATTACTTCCCAGTGCCTTCCCCTAGACCCAAATAATGGTGAAGTGTCATGTAGTCGACGTTCACATAACACCACTAGAGGAAAGACAACATACATCTCATCAAAATATCTAACGAATACCAAATTCACAAGATTACTTATAAGAAGACTTATCCCATGTTCTCAGGAACAAATGTAACTAATCAAAAATCATATTCATGTTCATGATCATAGGGGTATTGAATAGTATTAAGGATTTGAACATATGATCTTCCATCGAATAAACCAACTAGCATCAACTACAAGGGGTAATCAACACTACCAACAACCCACTAGTACCAATCTGAGGTTTTGAGACAAAGATCGGATACACGAGATGAATTAGGGTTTGAGAGGATATGGTTCTGGTGAAGATGTTGATGGAGATTGACCCCCTCTCGTTGAGAGGATCGTTGTTGATGACGATGGCTTCAATTTCCCCCTCCCGGAGGGAAGTGTCCCCAGCTGAATAGCCCCGCCGAAGCCCTAGATTGGTTTCGCTCTGGTTCCGCCTCGAGACGGTGACACTTCGTCCCGAAAGCTTCCTTCTGATTTTTTTCCAGGTCAAAACACACCATATAGCAAAACATGGGAATCAGAGGCCTGCTAGGGGCCCACAAGGACGGGGGGCGTGCCCTCCACCCTTGTGGCTGGCTGGTGGCGCCCCTCCGGTGCTTTCTTCGCCCAATTTTTTTATTCCAAAAATATTATTCGTGAAGTTTCAGGAATTTTTGAGTTGTGCAGAATAGGTCTCTAATATTTGCTCCATTTCCAGTCCAGAATTCGAGCTGCCAGCATTCTCCCTCTTCATGTAAACCTTGTAAAATAAGAGAGAAAAGGAATAAGTATTGTGTATAATGTGCAATAACAGCCCATAATGCAATAAATATCAATATAAAAGCATGATGCAAAATGGATGTATCAAAGTACACGCTTCTGGCAGCCACCACCTTACGACATCAAAAAAGAGTAGCTGGTATGTAGCAAGTATCATCGTATAGCAATAATCCTACCCGAGCGGTCCTCTCCTCGTTATCCAGTGTAACGCCCAGGATGCGGCTATAGTTCCTACGTGTCGAGGCACGACTTCGAGTCATAACCGCATTCTGGAATGGTCTCAAGTATGGTATCTTTACACAACCCATGTAATGAACAGAATGAAAGAGAGTTTAATAGTTGGCTTACACTCGCCACGTCACACAATTAATACAATAAACATACATTCATCTAGAGAACATAGAGTCCAACTACAGACGTTATCAAACGAAGAAAAAGATACCACACATGCTAATCCCGATCGGCCCTAGTAGGAACCACTACTGATTGTTGGGGTATGTCACATACATACACCCACGATGTTCATCGAACTCCCGCTGAAGCTCTTGCACGTCTCCTGCGTCAAACTCTGAGGTACCTGCATCTGGTTTGTGTAGTAAACTCTGAGTCACGAGGACTCAACAATCTTGTTCCCGGGTATCAAAACTATCAAGGCTTTTAGGTGTGGAGAGGTTATAAAGTGGCTGCAGCAGGCACTAAGCATATGATGTGGCTAGCTTATGAAGTTAGAGCGAGATGAGAATATATGCCAACGGTCGTGGCTAGAAGTGATCAAGAAGTGATCCAAGTACTTACGTTCACCCATAACCCCATCGTGTTCATTTCTAAACCCCTTCGAAAAGAGACCATCACGGTTACTCACACAGGTAGTGTATTCTTATAGAGTTATGGTGTCAAGTTATCTACAACCGGATATTAACAACTCCAATCTGCCACATAACTGCGGGCACAGCTTTCGAAAGTTCAAAACCCTGCAGGGGTGTCCCAACTTAGCCCATCATAAGCTCTCATGATCAGCGGAGTAACAACTCCATGTTGGGAAGGCCCGAGTGTTCTCGGAATCCCGTGCACAAGATATTTCGACAAAGGTAAAACTAATCCAGCAAGACCTCCCGACGTGCCGTCACCCTGATAAGAGCTGCGCGTATCTCGTCTCAGGCCACGATCGGATAAGCTACCGTACAGGTGCCAAAAACCCAAGTTACCAAGGGTGGCCCCGCACAGTGCTCTGGGTTGCACCAACACTCATGGGGAGCACTGGCCCGTGGGTTGATTAAGAGTCCTCGGGTGCTAGCCGGTCCCTATACAAGTTTTAGTTATTTGGCAAATGGTAAAACCAAGGTTGGGCCTTGCTGGAAAAGCTTTAAACAAAGCGAATTATCGAGGGGGGCCATAAACCCCAACTGTGTAGGAACGCAATATCATGGAACATAACACCGGTTTATCGGATCCTACGTCGGCATGAGTGGAACAAAACACCAAGCCTTCCACCCATTACCAAGTATATAGGTGCATTAATTAAATAAGATATATATTGTGTTATCCCAAAGAATCCATGTTCCAACATGGAACGTCTTCCATCTTCCATCTTCAACTACATCTATCAACGCTATAAGAGGGGCTGAGCAAAAGTGTACTTAGTGAATCAACGGTTTTCTAGGAATGCGGTTAGAGTGTTTCATGGCAACATAGGAGGCTGACAAGACAAGAATGGGCATCGCGACATATCTATAGAGCGAGAAAACTAGCAAAGCAAAGATAGAGGTGATATCGAGGAACGGTCATCTTGCCTGGGATCCCGCAGGGAAGAAGAACGAGTCCATGAAGAAGACAAACAGACGGAGTAAAACGAATCCTCACAACTCTGGAACGAATCGAAGCTAACGAGAGAAGCAAACCGGAAATAAGAAAACAACATCGTAAACACACAAGCATAAACATGGCATGATGCACAATCAATTATGATGCATGTCCGGTTTAAATATTCATGGCATGGAAAAATGCACAAACAATACTACAAGTTAAATGGAGCTCAATATGCAACGAGTTGCATATTGACGAAACACCACATTCAATTTATTTAGTTGACTCTCGTTTATGTAGACAACAATATTAAATGTTAATTAACATGGCAAGAGGTGAAGCATAAGTAAACTAGCTATCTAGGCATTTTAAATGAGGCCAGAAATAAGAAGCAACAATTCTAGAAAATCCCCATGTGCATATTTAGCAATTTTTAAGCAACAACAATTTTAACCATTTTAAATGTTGTTATCATGATGCAGATGACATTTGCAAGTTTTATGCAATTTTATGAAAAGTTGGCATTTATAAGATGTGGAGAATTTGTTGCCATGTGTGACGCCCCGAGACCGATGCGCCTGGTCTCAGCCAGTTATTCATCGTCGTTGCCCTGTCATCTGCTGGCGTGTTGCACTTTGCCTTGTCATCATGCGCATTGCATCAACATGTTTTCAAAACTTGCATCCGTCCGAGTCTCCCCGTTCTCTCCGTTGTCCGTTCTGAGCCCGAACACACTCGCACGCGTCTGCGACACTTCTGAATATTTATTTTATGAGTGGCCGGAAAATGTTCCCGGAATGGGATGAAACGTGGCGTGTGGTCTTATTATAGTGTAGACAGGCCGCCTGCCAAATTTCATCGCATTCGGAGTCCGTTTGATAGCCTAACCGTTAAACTATATCGGCACTATCGCCGGACAATTCATCGAATGTTTCGGTCTACGAAACTTGTCGCCGGGCCTCTTCTATTCTCACCTCTCAGCCCAAGACCCCTATTCACAGCCCCTAGGCCTCTCCTAGCCTCCCCCCGCGATCGGATCCGTCGGATCGCGATCGGAGAGCTCTGAAACCCTCAAAAACCCTAGTCCTAACCCCCCTCTTCCTTATATAAACACTCCACCATGTCATTTTTGTCCTAACCTACTCCTTCCCCTACCTCCAGCCCCCTGCCTCATTTTCCGCGAGCAGCCAATCCCTCCACCTAAAAATCCTGGTGCAGCCACCTCATTTTTGCCACTTGTCGCCACCCCATTGGCTCCCCCGTCGCAAGCCGCCGCTTCCCACCTCTCCTACGCCCCCACGTCGTCCCCCTCGGCCCCAGCCGCCGCAGGCCCAGATCCGGCCCGCCCGGGGCGCAACGGGCCCGGCCGAGCCCACGCGCCCGCTCTGCCCGATCCTCCCGCTCGCTCGCGTCGCGAGATCCCTGCCGCCACGTCGAGCTTGCCGCCTCGCCTTAAGCAGCTCGCCGCCGGCGACAACCCAGGCCAGTTCTCGCCGCCCCTCTCCTTCCGTCCGTGCTCCTCCTCGCTGCTCACTCTCTATCTCCCTCGCAGTGCACCGTCGCCGCCATGAAGCTTCTCGTCGCCCCGCCGGAGTGGCCTCCTCGCTGCCGCCTTTACAGCCTCGCCGCCGACCCCTCCTGCCGGATCCAGACCGGTGCCGACCGGATCCGTCACGCACGCCTCTCCTCCGGCCTCCTGCGTCCTCGCCGCCGTCCTCCACAGCCATGGCCGGAGCTCCTCCCCGCCGCGGCCTCGATCGCGTCCGGTCAGATCCAGATCAGGCGAGCAGGACATATCCAGGCCACCCCCTCTGTCGTGACACTGATAGTGAACCCAGCCCACCGGACGTGTCTGATCCGCTCCGGACAATGTCCACCCCTTCGAGGTTGTTTTTCCCACTAAGTCCCTGGCATTTTGTAAATATGTCTGCATGTTTGAATGATGATAACTTTGGGCATGTGGCTCCGTTTTGCGTGTATGATATGTCAAAATGTTCATCGTGTGATGCTCTTCATATTGTTGTACTGTGGCATGCTTGTTTGAGTTCATCTTGATGCCCTAATCTTCGTTGCAAAAGTGCTATATGTTATAAACTGCTGATAACTGTTATTTTGTTGCATGCTTGTGGTGATGATATCTTTTTGCATGTTGGTCCAAATGGAGTGAATGATATGTCAAATTGTTCATTGTGAAGTGCTCTACATGATGGTTGCTGTAGCATTCATGTTAGGTGCCATATTGCCATGTTTATCTCTGTTGCAAAAGTGCATGTGGCTGATAAGTGCTGAAACTTGTTATGAGATGTTGATTTGTCATTTTTGTATCTTTATGTGTGATTTTTGTTTGAGATACATGTCAATATGTTTTAGAAGCACAATCACGTCATCTTTGTTGTGGTGCAATCCACTTTTCATGATATGCCTTGTGGTGTTTGCAACAAGCTTGCAAAGTGGCCTACTCGCTGTTTTTTTCTGAGACTTGTTAAAAACTGCCAAGTCTGAAACTGTTATAACCTGATGCCATGTTTACTTGATGCCCCACTCACATCCATGAATATTTTGGGTTGTCCAATGATCATGTATTGAAGTCCATGTTATGCTCTATCCATCCATGCCCTTGTTTGCATATATGGCTTGCTGTAGCTTGTTGTTTTCATGCTCTCAAGTTGCTATAAAATGTTTCTGTCAGCCTGTTATCATCGAGTTCAGTTTTGCCATGTGAATAGCTAGTGTTCTATGCAACATATGACCATGTTCTTGCCATGAGTAGCTTCATAAACATGTCTTCTTGCTGTTGGTTATATTCACATGCCATGATATGCATTGAGTTGAGTTGCACAAGCTTGCAAACATGCCTACTTGTCATTGTTGCTGCCATGTCTAGTTTATTTCCACTAAGTTTGTGAATCTGTAATCTTTTGCAATCTTGCCATGATGTTTTGAGCATGTTCTAGTGGTGTTTTGTAGTAGCTCTTTGGTCATGCTTGTAGTGCTGGACATGTACATGCCTGCCATGACCTTTGTTGCCATGAAATGTTATTGTATCATGTTGTTTTGATGTCAACTAAGTGCCATGTTGCTGTTTTGGACAGCTTATTGTTATATCTTGTTTCGTGTGTATATGTTGAACCGTTGCTCCGTTTTGAGCGTGTCCCATATGAAACTTGTGTGTTTTTGCATGTAGATGCATATTAACATGTTGTAAACCTGCTTGGAGTGAATTTTCTTGTTGTTTGGATGTGTTTTGCATATTTGCCATGCTTGTCTTGTTTTGCTCATATCTTCTAGGTCGTAGCTGTGAATTAAATAAACTTTATATGTAACTTGACTAGATTTTCGAGTAGATCATCATGGTGCATGTTAACTTGCTGTTTAACAATTTTAACTTAATGTTTGTTCAGATATGGACCAATTTCGAAATTTACATATGAGGACTTACCGGAATTATTATATGTTGTTTACGGCCTCATTTAAACTTGCCTTGTGTGTTGGTTTTGTATGCATCATCCCTTGCCATGTTTTGCATCATATAGACTTGTCTAGCATCATACTTGGTTGAGCATCTTGTCATGTTCTTGAGTGGTGTGTTTACCATGTTGTGTGCTTCTTCTCGCTAGTTCTTTTTCCGTTGCGATCGAGAGGATTCGCTCGACTACACTTGGATCGTCTTCGTGGCTTCTTCTTCATCTTCTTCATGGACTCATTGTTTTTCCTTGCGGGATTCCAGGCAAGATGACCGTCCCCTTGGATACCTTTACTATCATTGTCATGCTAGTTGTCTCGATGCTATCGTTATATGTCGCGCTACCCATCAATTATTGTCAGTCTCTCTTCTTGTTGCCATGAAACCTCTAACCCTTGACACCTTCCCAGCAACCGTTGTTTGGCTATATTACCCACTTGCTCAGCCCCTCTTATAGCATTGTTAGTTGCAGGTGAAGATGAAGATTGCTCCATGTCGGAACTTGTTGTTGGAATATCACAATATATCTATATATAATAACACACCTATATACTTGGCAATGGGTGGAAGGCTTGGCCTTTTGCTCGGCGTATTGTTCCACTCATGCCGCCCTAAGAACCAATAAACCGGCGTTATGTTTCTTGATTTTGCGTTCCTAAGACGGTTGGGGTTTATGGGCCCCCCTTGATAATTCACACTGCTTAAAGCTTTTCCAGCAAGGCCCAACATTGGTTTTAATTTGCAACATAAAAAAACTTATTTAATTAATTGCATAGGGGGTCATGTCCTAGGTTCTTAATTCTACATAACAAGGGGGGCCAGTGCTGATGGTGTTGGTCCCAAACGGGCGGACTGCAGGGCCACCGCGGGGAAACTCGACGATTGGTATTTTCCTCTAGGCTGTCCCATCCGGTCGTGGCTTGAGACGAGATACGCGCGGCTACTATCAGGGTGTCGGCATGCCAGGAGGTCTTGCTGGATTAGTTTTACCTTTGTTGAAATATCTTGAGCACGAGATTCCAAGAATACTCGGGTCTTCCCAATATGGAGTTGCGACTCCGCAGATCATGAGTTTGTGATGGGCTATGTTGGGACACCCCTGCAGGGTTTTGATCTTTCGAAAGCCGTGCCCGCGGTTACGTGGCAGATGGGAATTTGTTAATGTCCGGTTGTAGAAAACTTGACAGAGGATCCGTAATAAAGCACACAACCGTGTGAGTAACAGTGACTGTCTCTTTTCACTTTGAGAAGAGAACACGGTGGGGTAATGTTTGACTCGTAGGTAGTTTAGGATCTTTAGCGATCATTACTAGTTTGCAACCGTTTTCATAGATGCTCATCTTATTCTGGTACTCGTAAGTTAGCCACCATACATATTCTTAGTCGCTTCTGCAACCTCACCACTATCCTTTCCATACCTTTAAGCTTTGCTAGTCTTGATACCCATGGTTATGGAATTGCTGAGTCCTCGTGGCTCACAGATACTACAACAATAGTTGCAGGTGCAGGTTTCCAATGACTTGACGTGAGAGCGATGTTCTTTGTGTTGGTGTCCTTTCTTATTCTTCCTCGTCAGTCTTGGGTTAGGTTCCTGGTCGGCAGCCTGGGATAGCAGATGGATGTCGTTGAGCTTTTCATGTTTTCATCCGTAGTCGGATGTCTTGTATTGATGATGTCGTATTCATGTGACTTGTATGAATTGTTGTATCCCCATGTATTTATGCAATGGTACGATGTAATGATATCCATCTTTCTAAGCGCCCGAAATGCGGTTGTGTCCCAATCACGAGTGTATCACGTGATCGGGATACAATCACATCTTGGGCCTGACAAGTTGGTATCAGAGCCTCGACCGACCATAGGAGCCCCCTTGATTGATCGTAGCTTGGCCGTTGTTGAGTCTAGAAGAAAACTATTTTGGAGTCTAGTTATATCGGAGAGTAGGAATTTTTTTTACTCCTTAGCCCCTTCGTCGCTCTGGTGAGGAACCTTGACGTAGGTGTTTTGAATTATTCCTATTCCCCTTCAATTTTTTTTAGGATCACGCGGTTAGTTTTCGTTCGTTGCGATGTCAGCTCTTGTCATCCGGTGCATCTCTCGTCGAGTTGATTCGACCCTCTTGGTCTTTTGCATGATCAATCCTCAGTTCGTTCTCCACCGACATTGTTTCCTCGTCCGATGTGGTTTTTCTTTTTCCCACCCACCCACCCTTTTTTCTTCTCGGACCAGAGTCCTTAATCGAGTATCCATCCTACTCGTGTGAATCCTTTGCATTCTTTCCCCAATTATTTCGACCGGTGAATTCTCGTCTCGTCGTCATTATTCATCTCCTTTTCTTCTCCGGTGCATTCAATTCAAGTTTTTGGTATTGTTCATATTCTTTCATCGGCTCAAATATTTTCCCGTTGCTCGTTCACCTGTCGCCATTTAATTATTCCAGAGTTCCGAAGAAATCTTAGGAGATGCGTCTGTGTTCCAATTAATTCGAGGTTGTCACCTCATTCGAGTCTTTCAATTGTTCCGGTGCATCATCTCTTTTTAAATCCTTTTCAACGGCGTTTCTCTTCGGCGGGCTCATAACCCACAGGTCTTTTCCATGGATCTTACCTGACTCTTCTAATTATTTCCGGAGTTATTCTCAAATTCTTTTCAAAGTGTGACGTAAGAATGGATTCCATCAGTCACATGCCTTCCGAAAGTCATTTTCAAATTCCTTTCAATGTTGGTTCAACCTTCCTCTGTTCATTCGTCCGGAGTATCTCAATAATTTTGGTGGTGTTTCTCATCGTCGTTTCAAGACCGAAGCAGAGTTCTACTCTAATTCTGGTCCATTCTCCCGAAGATTCATGGTTCTAGCTTCTTGTTATCCTTTCGAATTATTCTAATTGTCATAAATTATTTTCCTTACCCATCCGGAGCATTTCATGAATTCTTTTCTTCGTGTTCCTCCGAAGGCCATCATTTTAGAAGATTTCTTCGTTCTCAGTTTTCAACTTCGTCCTCCAAATAGTCTTCATTGATGCCTCTTTGTTCGTCTCACATTCGTCCGGTGCTTCATTCAAGTATTCTTTAATCAGTTCACGATCTCTTCGTTCTCGTCATTCAAATTTCCTCAAGTGCTTTATTCTTCCCGGTGATTCATTCTCTTTTCTTCATTCATATTTTTTTAAATTCTTCATGGTGGTTCGTTCCTTTTCTTCACTCGGCTTCAACTCTTACTGTCGTGGAATTAACACGGCAGATGTACGGTTTAACGGACTTAGTTGAGGAACCATCGCCAGGGTTAGTTGAAGGGGTTAAAAGCACACAAAGGACACATAGGGTTTATACTAGTTCGGCCCCTTCGAGGAAGGTAAAAGCCTACGTCTAGTTTGGTTTGGTATTGCTTGGGCGTCGATGAACAGGGAGCAGATTGCTTGCCTGTGTCTCGATGGGTTGTCTCTTGTCCTTGAACCGTCGCCGGGTCGTCCCTTTATATAGAGGCGACGCCCGGTCTGGTTTACAGAGTACCGAGGCCGGCTCATATTTGTGTCCGCCTCGGTCTCTGCTCTTTCTTCCTTGTCTCTCAAGTTACATGATCAAGCGGTTTACAAACCGTAATTCTATACATGGGGCCTAGGCCTTCATGGGCCGTAACCTCTACTGGGCTTTATAATTACACAACTATATTACCATAATCCGGTTTACACTAGCCGGTTTATACCTGCTAGTAATATCCCTGACATTAGGCCCCAGAATGATTTGAACTTGTTCACATCAGTCTTCTCAGTCTTGCATGATCTTCTTTCTTGTGTCTTCTCAGTTTTGTAAACCGGCGATGACGTCATCCTTGGAAATCACTTTAATTTGATCGTGACATCACTTCCGCATTTAACGCGCGCAGCTGTCTATTACTTTTGTTTAAAGGCCATCCCGAGAATCGAGGCGATAGGGAATCTTTATCCAATATCTCACTTCCTCAAATCTCGCGCCTACCGTTTCGTCTCTCCCCCTTTATAAATACCGCCGCATCTCTTCTCCATATCCTTCCTATCGTCTCCTTCCTCTGTCGCTCGAGCCCAAGCTTCCACCGTCGTCCGTCAAGCTCGCCGTTTCCAGCAAGTTCAGCCGCTGCATCAACCTAAACGCGACCAGATAACTCCGCCGCCGCTTCCTGCTGCCTCAGGTATTCTTTCTCCCTTGCTATAGATCTGTAGCCTTAGGGTTCTTCTCATGCCTCCGCCATTAGACCTAGAAAAAGCTTCATCTGTTCTTCCTAGATGCCATGTTCGAAGTAGTTTCGACCTTTAGATTTTGTCTTCGAAGTTTGCTTCCGCTCTGCCGCCTTATGCTTAGATTTTGGCATTAGATTCAATCCTTTAGATTCATCCACTCTGTATAAGACCCCTGTAGTTCTTTCTGTAATAGACCTGCATAAGTTTTCTCTTTTTCTTACCGCTCAGATCTGTTTTACCTTAGCTTTCCGTAGAAACTTGTTTCTTCATCCTTATAGATCTGTACCATATTCGCTGGTTTAGTCAGTCATATATTGCTTCTGTAATGCATCAACAATGAACGCGACGGTTTAGCTCCTCTCTTTTGTTATCATGAACCGGTAGTAGTGCGTTTCGTGCTTACTGCCGGGTTAGCAATGTCATTAGTCCCTTGTCTAAACCGTCGGTGTGACTTTGCATATGTGATCTGGTTTATGTATCTGTACTTGAATAATCCGGATTTTATACTTCGCCTTTTCAGCACTTTCCTTCTGCTACTATGTCTGCCAAACAGTTTGTTTCTTGCGACTGGGTCCCTTCCATCATTACGGAAGAAGACTTAGTTAATGCTGCTGCCGTTGGCACTCTAGGTTCTCAAGCAGACCTAAAATGGCGGGCCCCAGGAAATGAATGTCCCCCTACTCCCAGAGAAGGGGAAGTTATTGTCTTCTTTGATCACATGGCCCGAGGTTTTACCCCTCCCGGTTCGAAATTCTTCCGGGACGTGCTTGCCGCTTTTCAACTTCACCCTCAGGATATAGGTCCAAACTCCATTTCAAACATCTGTGATTTTCAAGTTTTCTCAGAGGTGTATCTGCAAGAGGAGCCATCAGTCGACTTGTTCCGGGATTTTTTCCATTTGAACCGGGGAACTGAGTTTACTGGCGGTCCTCATCAAGAACTGGGCGGTGTCAGCATTCAGAAGAGAAGAGACGCAGTCTTTCCTCATGCCGCTCTCCATACACACCCCAAGGATTAGAATAAGTCTTGGCTTTATTGCTTCGACACATCACCTGAAGGAGAAAATCCACTGCCGGGTTATCGCGAACATCGCCTTCCTGAAGATCACCCTCTGCTGCAGCGTCGCAGTTCCTCAGAATGGCCCCGGTTCGCTTCTCAACTCGCCAAGCTCAAGGCCTTTATGGCCAACGGATTAACCGGAATTGATTTTATGCGCTGCTGGCTTTCCTGGAGTATCCTCCCTCTAAGCCCGCGCTCCAGTTTGATGTGTAAGTATTCCGAAAAGCCGGATGATCCTCAACGGTTTTCCAAAGTAACGCTTTCTGAATCGGAAGTCATTGAATCTGCCAAGAAGATGCTCAACGTCTCTTTGGAAGAGTGTAGCCAAACTGGATTGGCTCCATATTATAAGAAGAACAAGCTGCCTGCAGTAAGCCTTAATCCCTTCTGTTCGCTTTTAATCCGTCCATTTAAATTATCTTCTATTTATCTTTCTTCTTGTGTACAGGCTGATGATCCTTTTTGGAAGAGGAAACCTCAGGATAAAGCAGGCAAACAGCCGCGCCGGAAAACTTACGTTATTAAGAAGAGAAAGGCGGCTGCTGGCTCCGGTTCACATGCTGAAGAAGATGATCCGGACTCTGAGGTATGATTTAATCCGGCTATGATTTGTTCACTTTTATCCAGACTTGTGTTAACGGTGCCTTTTCTCAGGATTTGGCTGAAGGAGATAAAGCGGCAGAAACTGAGGTAATTACTCTTTCTTCAGACTCAGGACCGCCTCCAACAAAAATTCGTCGGGTAGTCCGGAAATATCAATTTTCTCATCCTTACGCTCAACTGGACCCCAATTTTCTTTTGAAGAAACAGCAACATGAAGCTCGCCGGGCTACACGCCATAGTGGCCTTGTAGTCGAATCTTCCGGAATATCTCTTACTCCGGCCCGGAGGCGCCGCTCTGAGGTTATACTTTCTCCAACTCTTCTTAATCCCAAGGCCGGGCTTATACGCAAACCACTTAAACCGTCTGACCCTAATTATCAGGAGACTCCTTTATCTTCTTCTAGCGAATCTACTGCCACACAAGTCCTAGCCCTGAAAACTGTCCCAGGGTAAGTCCTTCATCTTATCCGGTTTATGATTGCATTTGCTTTTGTGACTCTGATTTATTTTCTAATTCCTTTCAGCAAACCTAAGCCTAGCAAAAAGGCAAAGGCCAGGAAAACGGCTGCTGAGACGGCCACTGATGATCCGACCGTTGATCCGGATACAACCGTCCCTCCAGAAGGTGAGCCCACAGTTCAGCTTGAAGATCCTGCTCCCATGAAGCACACTTATGCCACTGCTCCTGAGAACCCCAACACTGAAAACGTCCATGAACCGGCGAGTCCTGCCCGGGCCAACCCTCCTCGGACTAGCCCGGCTCCCGCTAGCCCGGTTCACACTGCTACTCCACCACCGGCAGCTGCTCCTGCTCCAGATGTTCAAATAACCGGTACAGCTTACACCGCTCCTGCTGAGCCCACTGTTTTAGCCAAGCATACAACTAAAGCAGAGAAGCTCCATCAAGAGAAAGGCAAATGGAGCACTGACTTGTCTAGCTTCGCCGAGCTGAGTGCCCAGGAGCTCTATTCCGGGTATCTGAACCGGCTTCATACTGGTCGGGGTTATGAAGCGGGTTTAATCAGCATGATGAAGGAAAAATACGAGGTATCTCCCTTGTCTTTTGTTTTTGCCTTTGTTGTGTTTCTGTCTATATCATGGTAGCCCCCAAGTTCCGGTTTATCTATGTTTAGAAGGTGAACCGGTACTTCCACTTCGAGCAAATGATCTTACATTAGCCCCCAAGTGCCAGGGGCATAATTCGGTTTATGTGCCTGGGACTTGTCTGAATTTTCACTCTTTGATACTTCAATAGCCCATTAGCCCCCAAGTGTCAAGTAGACAACTTGTTTGTGTGCTTGAGACTTGCTCTGAATTGTCACTCTTTGATACTTCAATAGCCCATTAGCCCCCAAGTGTGAAGTGGATAACTTGGTTATGTACTTGAGACTTTTGTCTGAACTTATGTTACTTATACCACTTGAATTTCCTTGCAGGCTGATTTAAACCGGAGGGCTGAAGAAATCACTGAACTCCGGAATAGACTGGCTGAAACTGAATCTGCTTCTGCTAAGGCCAAAAAAGAATTGGTGCTGAGCTTAACTACTGCTGAACAATTGAAGAAATATTTTGAAGAGGAACGGACAGCCTTTGAAGTACAAAAGAACGCGCTGGAGAAAAGAGCAAAGGATGCTGAGGAAGCTCTTAATCCGGTGACAGAAGAACTGACTGGTTTAAAGCGGCAAATCGAACTGATGACTTCTGGTGTCTTCGGTAAGCACTTAATCTGCACGCATACTTTCATCCTTGCAATCTGTATTCCGGCCCGGTTTAACTGTAATGATCATATGTAGGGCGCCGCGTTACCCATCTTGGGGATGATTTACGGAAGAAACTCAAGGCGTCTTATACTCTGGTCGAGCAGCTGTATTTCGGCGCTCAAAGGATCATAAGCGCAATGTCTTTCAATAAACCGGCCCCCACCACTATCCAAGGCACACTAGAGAAACTTTCTGTCTTACCAGCACGCTTGGAGGAAGTGAAGAAGTCTGCTGCCCGAGCCGGTTCTCTCATAGCGCTTACCAGAGCCAAAGCGTGGGTTCCAGACTTTGATCCGGAAGAAGCCTTGAATGGGTATCCCAGCACTAAAGAAGACGGATCAGCTTTCACTGCCAAAGACCTTCACGCTTTGACTAAGGAGATGTGTCCTCTCGCTAGCAAGCTTGCTGCCGAATCAGACTTGACCAGGTATCATCCGGGGTATGATTTACAGAACGAGCGGGTGGATCGGCCGGTTTATGATACCGTAAATCTAATCCCACCAGTGCGCCCCCATACTTTCGCCCCAGATATTGATCCGTCTGAACTTATTACGGAAGAGATGTACTTCCGCTCTTTAACGAAAATCGATTGGTGCGTCCCTGACTTTCAGCTGCTTCAAGAAGACAAAGAAGCTCCGGAACAGGTCGATCCTCAACTGTCCCAGCAGGAGGAAGCATAGGCCAAACAGTTTATCTTTATAGCTTTGGTTTTTATTTTGCCGGAACAAACTTTAATCCGTTCGGGGCCTGCTGTGCCTTTGTAATAGGATAGCTTTGAACTATTGTCCGTCTCGATCCGGATGTCCCCACTTTGCTTTGGTATCTGCCAACTTGAATCCTTTGTCTGATATATTTTGAGTTGCATACTATCTGTTTCTGCATAGAGAACACTTAAAAGATGTCCTAGCGGTTTATCGCCGGACCGATTAAATGGCTCAAAAAATATGTCAAACAAGTGTCTGTTTATACCAGAAATAACTTCATACCTGACTTAAGTATGCTTGATATTTTTAATCCGGCAAACATTGTTGTTTCTGAGGAAGCCCTTGGCTCCGTTGGGGCATACCCAATTATTCCGGGTTTAGAAGATAAACTGGTTTAAATAATACTAGAGCTCTGCGTCCAGACTTTAAAGATATGTGGTCAACTTTGGAGCTGTCCCACTCCAGATCAAAGAACCATAAAACATAAATACGAAAAACACAAGTTTGCAAATAAAACCATGTAGCCGAGGCTTTTTGCGAGCTGCCAGGCTCCAAATCAAACTTCTGATTCGAATACGATCAGTAAACCGGACCATAGGGGCTAAGCTAGGATTCGAATACGATCCTGCCCCCTACTGGCCTTAAAAATTTAGCCAAGCAATGGATTCGAATACGATCCATTGAGCTTATGATTCGAATACGATTAGACGAACCGGACCATAGGGGCTAAGCTAGGATTCGAATACGATCCTGCCCCCTACTGGCCTTAAAACTTTAGCCAAGCAATGGATTCGAATACGATCCATTGAGCTTCTGATTCGAATACGATCAAACGAACCGGACAATAGGGGCTAAGCTAGGATTCGAATACGATCCTGCCCCCTACTGGCCATTGCCATGTTCTCTTTGGTTTGAATACGACCTATGTTTGAACAGAATGGCTATGCTCTCTTTGGTTCGAATACGACCTATGTTTGAGCAGGAAATGGCTATGTTCTCTTTGGTTCGAATACGACCTATGTTTGAACATGAAGCCCTTTAGTGATCACAGCTCCAGAGTGCATATGCGGCGATTGTCCTGCACAACCAGATAGACTGATCAAAGTATTATATTTTTTTCTAAAATATCACATATAAGAGATGTAAGCTGTAGATGGTTATCACCATAAGACACTCATACTGGAAAAAAGGCTGATCCCCCGGTTTACCGAGGGTGCCGGTTTATTCATTAATCATAATATATACATAGGATACAGCAGAGCTCATGGCTCAGATATAGTAGGGCCGCAAGAGGGCGATGTTCCACGGCCTCTTTGACTCTTCCTCCGATGTCCGTGAATCCTTGTGTTCTCGAACGTCCACCAGGTAATATGAACCGTTGTGCAGATTCTTGCTGACCACAAAGGGCCCTTCCCAAGGCGGGGATAGCTTGTGCATATCTGTTTGATCTTGGATGAGCCGGAGTACCAAATCTCCCTCCTGGAACGTCCTGGTCTTGATCTGGCGGCTGTGATATCTGCGCAAGTCCTGTTGATAAATTGCAGACCGTGCTGCTGCTATGTCACCTTCCTCATCCAGCCGGTCCAAACTATCCTGTCTTGCCTGCTCATTGGCCGCTTCAACATAAGCCGTCACCCATGGCGAATCATGACGGATATCACTTGGAAGGACCGCTTCAACACCATACACCATAAAGAAAGGCGTATAACCTGTGGACCGGTTTGGCGTAGTATTGATGCTCCAAAGGACAGAAGGCAACTCCTCAACCCAGCACCCTGGTGTTCTTTGCAGGGGAGTCATAAGCCGGGGCTTGATACCTCGCAAAATCTCCTGATTCGCTCTTTCAGCTTGACCATTGGATTGAGGATCAGCTACAGAAGATACGTCTAGCCGAATATGCTCGCGTTGACAAAACTCTTCCATCTCTCCCTTATATAAATTGGTGCCATTGTCTGTGATGATGCTGTGTGGAAAACTAAACTGGAAAATTACCTTTTTGATAAATTTAACTGATGTTGCCGCATCACACTTGCTCACAGGCTCTGCCTCAATCCACTTTGTAAATTTGTCCACATCAACCAGCAAATGAGTTTTTTGATCCTGTGATCGCTTGAAAGGCCCAACCATATCAAGCCCCCAAGTTGCAAACGGCCAAGTGATCGGTATCATCCGGAGCTCCTGCGCCGGAACAAGAGCACGTCGTGAAAATTTCTGGCAAGCATCGCACTTCCGGACTAGATCCGCTGCATCAGCATGGGCCGTCAGCCAATAGAACCCATGTCGAAAAGCTTTAGCCACCAAGGATTTTGAACCGGCATGATGACCACAATCCCCTTCATGGATTTCACGCAGAATATCACAACCTTCCTCAGGTGACACACACCGCTGGAACGCTCCGGAAACACTGTGATGGTGAAGTTCTCCGTTTGCAATTGTCATGGATTTGGAATGCCGAACTATCTGTCTTGCTTCGATCTCGTCATCCGGCAGCTCTCCCCGGCTTAAATACGCCAAGTACGGCAGCGTCCAATCCGGAATAACATGAAGTGCCGCGACTAGCTGTGCCTCTGGATCAGGAACAGCCAGGTCTTCCTCCGATGGTACTTGAACTGATGGATTATGTAGCTCATCCAAAAAAGTATTCGGTGGTACCGGTTTACGTTGAGAACCCAGCCGGCTCAGAGCATCGGCCGCTTCATTCCTGCGCCGGTCTATGTGATCCACCTGATACCCTTTGAAATATCCTGCGACTGCTTCAACTTCTCGCCTGTAAGCTGCCATGAGAGGATCTCTTGAATCCCACTTGCCAGATACTTGCTGTGCCACTAAATCTGAATCGCCAAAACACTTAACCCGGCTTAAGTTCATTTCCTTGGCCATCCGTAAGCCATGAAGCAATGCTTCATTCTCTGCTGCATTATTAGTACAAGGAAACAGTAAATGGAGGACATAACAAAACTTGTCCCCTCGTGGGGAAGTTAAAACAACTCCAGCCCCTGAGCCTTCTAGTTGCTTTGAACCGTCAAAGTGAATCGTCCAGTACGTAAGATCCGGCTTCTCCTCTGGTGTTTGCAGTTCTGTCCAATCATTGATGAAATCCACCAATGCTTGAGATTTGATAGTGGTGCGTGGCACATATTTCAATCCGTGTGGGCTAAGCTCAATGGCCCACTTTGCCACTCTGCCAGTAGCTTCCCTGTTCTGGATTATATCCCCCAATGGTGCTGAACTAACAACAGCTATTGGGTGGCCTTGGAAATAATGTTTCAACTTCTGGTTTGCCATGAACACACCATATACCAGCTTTTGCCAATGCGGGTACCTTTGCTTGGATTCAATGAGAACTTCACTGACATAATAGACTGGACGTTGAACCGGGTATTCCTTCCCTGCCTCCTTGCGCTAAACCACGATTGCCACGCTGACTGCCCGTGCATTGGCGGCGACGTACAACAATAACGGTTCATTATCAACAGGGGCAGCAAGGACCGGCGGCTCTGCCAACTGCCGCTTCAAATCCTCAAATGCAGCGTTTGCCTCATTACTCCATATAAACCGGTCTGTCTTTTTCAGCATCTGATACAGCGGGATTGCCTTCTCTCCCAGACGGCTGAGGAACCGGCTCAATGCTGTGATCCGGCCAGCGATCCGCTGAACATCATTAATGCAAACCGGTTTAGTCAAAGATGTGATTGCCTTGATCTTCTCCGGATTGGCTTCTATTCCTCTGTTTGACACCAAGAATCCAAGGAGCTTACCCGTCGGAACACCGAAAGCACACTTCTCTGGATTAAGCATCATTTTATAGGCCCGAAGGTTGTCAAAGGTCTCCTTGAGGTCCTCTATCAGCGTCTCCTCCTTCCTTGACTTCACCACAATATCATCCACATAAGCATGAACATTCCTCCCTATCTGTCCCTTAAGACAATTCTGTACACAACGCTGGTAGGTTGCTTGGGCACTCTTGAGCCCAAAGGGCATAGACACGTAGCAAAAAGCACCAAAAGGGGTTATGAAGGATGTCTTCTCCTGATCTTTAACTGCCATCTTGATCTGGTGATATCCTGAGTATGCATCCAAAAAACTTAGCCGCTCACATCCTGCTGTAGCATCAATGATCTGATCAATACGAGGAAGAGCAAAAGGATCGGTTGGACAAGCTTTGTTCAGATCTGTGTAATCTACACACATTCTCCACTTTCCATTTTTCTTTAACACCAGCACTGGATTAGCCAACCACTCCGGGTGAAAAACTTCAACTATGAACCCTGCGGCCAAAAGCCTGGCCACTTCTTCTCCTATAGCCTTGCGCCTTTCTTCATTGAAGCGGTGCAGATACTGCTTGACCGGTTTAAACTTTGGATCAATGTTAAGGCTATGCTCAGCGAGTTCCCTCGGAATACCTGGCATGTCAGAAGGTTTCCATGCAAAAATATCCCGGTTCTCACGAATGAACTCGATGAGCGCGCTTTCCTATTTAGGATAAAGGTTAGCGCTGATAGTGAACTGCTTGGATGAATCGCCTGGCACAAAATCAACTTGCTTGGTCTCCTCCGCAGATTTAAACTTCAATGCCGGATCATGCTCTGCGGTTGGCTTCTTCAACGGGGACATATCTGCCGGATCAACATTGTCTTTGTAAAACTTTAACTCCTCCGTAGCGCATACTGCTTCTGCATAAGCAGCGTCTCCTTCTTCACACTCCAATGCAATCTTACGACTTCCATGAACCGTGATGGTTCCTTTGTGGCCCGGCATCTTGAGCTATAGATAAACATAACACGGCCTGGCCATAAACTTGGCATAAACCGATCTTCCAAACAGAGCATGATAAGGGCTCCGGATCTTGACAACTTCAAAGGTTATCATATCTGACCTGGAATCTTGTTCATCTCCAAAGGTAACTTCCAGGTCAATTTTCCCAACTGAGTAAGCTGATTTACCTGGCACCACTCCATGAAACACCGTGTTTGACTGCCTTAGCTTCTTATCCGTCAGCCCCATGCGACGGAAAGTCTCATAATATAAGATATTGATGCTACTGCCACCGTCCATAAGAACCTTGGTGAATTTATAGCCACCCACATGTGGTGCTACCACTAAGGCCAAACGGCCCGGATTATCAACCCGCGGCGGGTGATCCTCCCGGATCCACACGATAGGTTGCTCTGACCAGCGCAGGAACTGTGGTGTTGCCGGTTCAACCGCATGGACCGCCCGCTTCAAGATTTTCTGATCCCGTTTGCACAAACTCGTAGTGAACACATGATACTGCCCTCTACTCAGCTCCTTCGGATTACTCTGATATCCGGACTGCTGCTGCTGCTGCTGACGCTGCTGATTGCCTTGGTTATTATGATTACCCTGGCCCTGCTATTGGTTGTTTTGGTTATTGTAACCACCCTGACCGTGCTGCTGATTGCCTTGGTTATTGTAACCACCATGACCATATTGATTATTGCCTTGGTTATTATAACCACTGTTGTTGCCACGATAACCTGATTCCGAGCCATTCCCCTGGTGACCCGGACCGTAAAACCCGGGGCCTGAACCGCCGCCCGGTGGCATGTTGTTAGATCTGAACCGGCTCATGGCTTCCATCATGGCCTTGCATTCTCCTATGGTGTGTTTAGCTGGATGTTCCTTTGATCCGTGTTTCGGGCAAGGCTCATTCAACTCCTGCTCCCAGCTAATGGGCCCTCCGCCGGTTTGTAGAGGCGGTTTACCCTTATTGCGCTGAAAGCCCCCTTGAACCTGGTTATTGGCAACGAAATCAGAGCCACCCTCCGCTTTTCGTTTGCCTAAGAAGCTTGTTCTGACCGGATTAGCCTGTGCCGGTTTACCAGGCTTATTGGCTTTTCCCGTTTTATCTCCATCCGCTTCTGGATACTTAGTGTTGTCAGAGTCCCCGTACTTCACCAGAGCGCTCATGAGAGTTCCCATATCATTACAATCCCGTTTGAGCCGTCCTAGTTTTAGCTTCAAAGACTCAAACCGGCAGTTGTTTTCCAGTGTCACTATTGCTGTACTGGGATTGACACCGTTCGAAGAGTGCAAGATTTCTGATACTCGCCGCACCCATGCACTTGTAGGCTCCTGGTCGCCTTGTATATAGGCTGCCAGATCCACCACTGACATTGTCTGCTTGCACGTATCCTTGAAATTTTTGATGAACTGGCGACGTAACTCTCCCCATGATCCGATGGAATTAGGCGGCAAACCCTTTAGCCAGGTCCGGGCTGTACCCTCAAGCATCATGGTAAAGTACTTCGCGCAAGCCGCTTCATCCACGTCCAGCATCTCCATTGCCATCTCGTAACTCTCAACCCAAGCTTCCGGAGCCAGATCTGCCGTGTAGTTAGGCACCTTACGTGGACCCTTAAAATCCTTGGGCAACTTTACGCTCCGTAAAGAGGGAATAAGACACTGCACCCCGAAGGAACTCGTCGTGACTCCTGTTTTTGCTGTGGTTGTGTGAACCGGCGTCGTTTGTCGGACCTCCTCACGAGCCGCAGATCTAACCCGGTCTTGTGCCCCCTGAGCCTGTGCCTCTGCGCCCACCGGATTATCTTGTCTGTGACGGTGTCGCCTCCGTTCACTACTGGATACCTCTGGTTCCTCCCAATGCCTAGTATAACTCCGGCTATGGCGGGGTGTTGAATGAAGCCTCTCCCTGCTATAAGAATATGCTTGCTGCTGTGTTAATGCTGTGTTAAGCAGATCCTTGACCCTGCGTGCCTCCATTGCCACGGGGGATGTCCCCTCAATGGGTAAAGCAGCTAGGCGTGATGCGGCAGCAACAATGTTATCCAAAGGATTTGAGTAATGACCCGGAGGGGTAGGGACGTGAGGCGCAGACATGATCCGCCGATCCTGCTCCGCAGTGGGCTGCTGAACCGGCTCACCCCCAGCTGGGGCTTCTCTCCGGTTTATCGCCGGATCATTGCTGGCTCCTGCTCCGGGTGTTCTGAAAAGATTCATCGCCTCGTAAACCGGCGGTAGACGAGACTGGTACCTTCGATTCCTTACTCCCTGCGTAGAGGCCTGTTCCATCCTCAGCTGAAAAGCCTGATCATCCAGCTCTGCCTGCCTCATCGCTATCATAGCCTTCTCTGCTTTCAGATCCTCTTTCGCTCGATCGATCCGGCCCTTCAGCTGAAGTAGTTCTGCATCATGTTGCGCCTTGTCTGCTGGAGCCACCTCTGCTATGGCCCGGGTTGTGAATTCCTCAATCAAGGTGGATAGAGCGTCAGAGGGCGAGAGTGCCTGACCGCTCCCCGCTGCACCAACTTCTGCTGTGATCGCCCCATTCACCAAGGACTACGGCGTAGGTTGTGAACCGGCCATAAAAACAGCCACTCGGTTTGGCGGATCAAAGGGGTCCGGAATACTGTCTCCGTGTGACACACCCTCAGATCGGCCGTCCCGCAACTGATACAAGGACTCAGTCTCTCCGGATGAAGATTCATCGTCGGAATAGATAACTGTCTCGCCACCGGAATCCGATCCATCCTCGGCTTGAACCCCGTGAATTGCTCCAACGAAAACACGCTTCATGGCTGGTTGAATCCAGGCCGGTCTCGCACGCTGAGCCGGCTCGACGATGTTGGGGAAGATGTCCGGCCCAGGTCCCGGCTCACCAATTTTACCGATGAAGACGTGGATGCCACCGAAGGGAACCCGGTACCCGTACTCGATTGAATCGGCCTCCGGGCCCCAGCCTGCATCGTCGATGTAGATCCGGCCGCGGCGACTCTTGGTCATCCGGCCGACCGCGTAGCCCCTGAGCCCTTCAAAGCTGCCCTTCAAGAACTCGAAACCATCGTGCGGAAGCCCCAAGGTGGGCGCCAACTGTCGTGGAATTAACACGGCAGATGTACGGTTTAACGGACTTAGTTGAGGAACCATCGCACGGGTTAGCTTGAAGGGGTTAAAAGCACACAAAGGACACAGATGGTTTATACTAGTTCGGCCCCTTCGAGGAAGGTAAAAGCCTACGTCTAGTTTGGTTTGGTATTGCTTGGGCGTCGATGAACAGGGAGCGGATTGCTTGCCTATGTCTCGATGGGTTGTCTCTTGTCCTTGAACTGTCGCCGGGTCGTCCCTTTATATAGAGGCGACGCCCGGTCCGGTTTACAGAGTATCGAGGCCGGCTCATATTTGTGTCCGCCTCGGTCTCTGCTCTTTCTTCCTTGTCTCTCAAGTTACATGATCAGGCGGTTTACAAACTGTAATTCTATACATGGGCCCTAGGCCTTCATGGGCCGTAACCTCTACTGGGCTTTATAATTACACAACTATATTACCATAATCCGGTTTACACTAGCCAGTTTATACCTGCTAGTAATATCCCTGACACTTACGGTGGTATTCTCAAGAGTTCTTTTCCAGTGTTATCATATCAATCCATTCATTTTTTTTTCAATCCTATCGGTGTTTCATGAAGATTTTCGCAAGTTCGCGATATACCTCTCTTTAATCCCTTTCAACGTGAATAAGTGATATGCAAGTCCATTGGTTCTCATCAATTTAATGGGTGGATGATAAGCATAACATAATTCTTATTCTTTTTCATCAAGTGGGTTAATCCCTTCCTTCAAAGTTTATTCTTGATGAATAAATTCTAGTCCCAAGCGTCTTCACCTTTTCTTTCCGGAGTTCATAGTTCTCTCGGCTATCTCGTCGGAACCCCGTCTAAATCATCGCAAGGATTTAATCTTATTCTTTTGATCATTCAATTATATCTCATCATCCTTTTGTTACCGGAGTTCTTCATGGTGGTTCTTTCATGGTTTAATTCATTCCTCAAATATTCATCAAGTTCTTGTGGAGAAGCTTAAGGTTTATTCTCTTGCTCCTCGAGATGAAAATAATTCTCCATATTCTTTTCAATGGAGTTTTGCATTTCTTCATCCTCAGCTATTCAATCTTTTGGTTGCGGCATAATTCACCTCAAGTTTTGAGATGTTTACATAAGTCCACAACAAGCTTATTCTTTTGTTGTTGATTCTTCAACAACTCCGTTCAAGTCTTTCTCTTGAAGATGCTATTCCAAATCATTCGTGGTGAAATTTTTCATCTTCTTCTCTGTTCTTTTCATTCCATTTTTTTCAACTCTTCCGGAGGCGTTGTGTTGTTAATCTCGTCAAGTATCGCTCCATATTCTGAACTTCATGTTCTATTCCTTCCATTTTCAGCCGGAGTGCTGCTTATATTCCTTCGTTCGAATTCCTTTCCTATCTGTTTTAGCCGGAGTGGTTTTGAATTCATTCTTGTTCGTTCAGCTCGTCTGTTCCTTGCTCCTCTTTTATAACGGAGCTTCTCAATCTCGTTCATCCCCGTTATATTCTTTCTTTCAAAGTGGCTCAACCTCTCAAGGTTCTTTGGTTTCACTCTTTTGTCCTTGAAGAACTTTGTTCTTCCTTTTCTCTTCCGTCTCGATCCTAAGATCTCGGGACGAGATCTCTTGTTAGCAGGGGAGTGTTGTGATGCCCCAAGACCGATGCGCCAGGTGTCAGCCAGTTATTCATCGTCGTTGCCCTGTCATCTGCTGGCGTGTTGCACTTTGCCTTGTCATCATGCGCATTGCATCAGCATGTTTTCAAAACTTGCATCTGTCCGAGTCTCCCCGTTCTCTCCGTTGTCCGTTCTGAGCACGAACACACTCGCACGCGCCCGCAACACTTCCGAATATTTATTTTATGAGTGGCCAAAAAATGTTCTCGGAATGGGATGAAACTTGGGTGTGGTCTTATTATAGTGTAGACAGACCGCCTGCCAAATTTCATCGCATTCGGAGTCCGTTTGATAGCCTAACCGTTAAACTATATCGGCACTATCGCCGGACAATTCGTCAGACGTTTCGGTCTACGAAATTTGCCGTCGGGCCTCTTCTATTCTCACCTCTCAGCCCAAGACCCCTCTTAACAACCCCTAGGCCTCTCCTAGCCTCCCCCCGCGAGCGGATCCGTCGGATCGCGATCAGAGGGCTCCGAAACCCTCAAAAACCCTAGTCCTAACCCCCCTCTTCCTTATATAAACACTCCACCATGTCATTTTTGGCCTAACCTACTCATGTCCCTACCTCTAGCCCCCCTGCCTCGTTTTCCATGAGCAGCCAATCCCTCCTCCTAAAAATCCTAGTGTAGCCACCTCATTTTTGCCACTTGTTGCCGCCCCATTGCCCTCCCCCGCCGCCAGCCGCCGCTTCCCACCTCTCCTGCGCGGCCACGTCGCCCCCTCGGCCCCAGCCGCCGCAGGCCTAGATCCGACCCGCCCGGGGCGCAACGGGCCCGGCCGAGCCCGCGCGCCCGCTCTGCCCGAGCGCCGCCCGAGCCTCCCGTTCGCTTGCGTCGCGAGATCCCCGCCGCCACGTCGAGCTCGCCGCCTGGTCCGAAGCAGCTCGCCGCCGGCGACCACCCAGACCAGTTCTCGCCGCCCCTCTCCTTCCGTCCATGCTCCTCCTCGCCGCTCACACTCTCTCTCCCTCGCAGTGCACCACCGCCGCCATGAAGCTTCTCGCCGCCCCGCCGGAGTGGCCTCCTCGCCGCCACCTTTGCAGCCTCGTCGCTGACCCCTCCGGCCGGATCCAGACCGGATCCGTCGTGCACGCCTCTCCTCTGGCCTCCTGCGTCCTCTCCGCCGTCCTCCACAGCCATGACCGGAGCTCCTCCCCGCCGCGGCCTCAATCTAGTCCGGTCAGATCCGGATTGGGCAAGCCAGATATGTCCACAGGTGCCCGGAAATGTCCAGGCCACCCCCCTCTGTCGTGACACTAACAGTAGACCCAGCCCGTCGGACGTGTCCGATCCGTTCCGGACAATGTCCATCCCTTCGTGGTTGTTTTTCCCACTAAGTCCTTGGCATTTTGTAAATATGTGTGCATGTTTGAATGATGATAACTTTGTGCATGTGGCTCCGTTTTGCCTGTATGATATGTCAAAATGTTCGTCGTGTGATGCTCTTCATATTTTTTTACTGTCGCATGCTTGTTTGAGTTCATTTGATGCCCTAATCTTCGTTTTCAAAAGTGCTATATGTTATAAACTGCTCATAACTCTTATTTTGTTGCATTCTTGTGGTGATGATATCTTTTTGCATGTTGGTCCAAATGGAGTGAATGATATGTCAAATTGTTCATTGTGAAGTGCTCTACATGATGGTTGCTGTAGCATTCATGTTAGGTGCCATATTGCCATGTTTATCTCTGTTGCAAAAGTGCATGTGGCTGATAAGTGTTGAAACTTGTTATGATATGCTGATTTGTCATTTTTGTATCTTTATGTGTGATTTTTGTTTGAGCTACATGTCAATATGTTTTATAAGCACAATAATGTCATCTTTGCTGTGGTGCAATCCACTTTTCATGATATGCCTTATGGTGTTTGCAACAAGCTTGCAAAGTGGGCGACTCGCTGTTTTTTTTCCTGAGACTTGTAGTAGCTCTTTGGTCATGCTTGTAGTGCTGGACATGTATATGCTTGCCATGCCCTTTGTTGCCATGAAATGTTATGGTATCATGTTGTTTTGATGTTAACTAAGTGCCATGTTGCTGTTTTGGATATCTTGTTGTTATATCTCGTTTCGTGTGTATGTGTTGAACCGTTGCTCCGTTTTGAGCGTATCCCATATAAAACTTGTGTGTTTTTGCATGTCGATGCATATTAACATGTTGTAAACCTGCTTGGAGTGAGTTTTCTTGTTGTTTGGATGTGTTTTGCATATTTGCCATGCTTGTCTTGTTTTGCTCATATCTTCTAGGCCGTAGCTCCGAATTAAATAAAATTTATATATAACTTGACTAGATTTTTGAGTAGATCATCATGGTGCATGTTAACTTGCTGTTTAACAACTTCAACTTAATGTTTGTTCGGATCTGGACCAATTTCGAAATTTGCATATGATGACTTACCGAAATTATTATATGTTGTTTCTGGCCTCATTTAAACTTGCCTTGTGTGTTGGTATTGTATGGATCATCCCTTGCCATGTTTTGCATCATATAGACTTGTCTTGCATCATACTTGGTTGAGAATCTTGTCATGTTCTTGAGTGGTGTGTTTACCATGTTGTGTGCTTCTTCTCGCTAGTTCTTTTTCCGTTGCGACCGAGAGGATTCGTTCGACTACAATTGGATCATCTTCGTAGCTTGTTCTTGATCTTCTTCATGGACTCGTTCTTCTTCGTTGCGGGATTCCAGGCAATATGACCATCACCTTGGATACCTTTACTATCATTGCCATGCTAGTTGTCTCGATGCTATCGTTATATGTCGCGCTACCCATCAATTATTGTCAGTCTCTCTCCTTGTTGCCATGAAACCTCAAACATTTGACACCTTCCCAGCAACCGTTGTTTGGCTATGTTACCCTCTTGCTCAGCCCCTCTTATAGCGTTGTTAGTTGAAGGTGAAGATGAAGATTGCTCCATATCGGAACTTGTTGTTGCAATATCACAATATATCCATATATAATAACACACCTATATACTTGGCAATGGGTGGAAGGCTTGGCCTTTTGCTCGGCGTTTTTTTCCACTCATGCCGCCCTAAGAACCGATAAACCGGTGTTATGTTCCTTGATTTTGTGTTCCTAACATGGTTGGGGTTTATGGGCCCCCCTTGATAATTCGCACTGCTTAAAGCTTTTCCAGCAAGGCCCAACATTGGTTTTAATTTGCAACATAAAAAAACTTATTTAATTAATTGCATAGGGGGTCATGTCCTCGGGTTCTTAATTCTACATAACAGGGGGGCCAGTGCTGATGGTGTTGGTCCCAAACGGGCGGACTGCAGGGCCACCGGGGGGTGTTGGTGTACAAAAAGGGGGGGGGGTACTCTTTTTTGTACCCCTATGACTGTGCACGGGCAGTCTGAGCCACAGGCACCGCCGCACCAAGCAAGGCAAGGGAGGTAAGCCAGGGTAAGATCGAAGCTCAAGAGAACTAGAACGACACCAAGGACAAGACCACAAAGAGCAAAGGGACGAAGCAGGTTCCCCCGGCAAGATCCTTGCCGGGAGCCAGTTTTAGTAGCCCCGGCAAGACCCTTGCCGCGGCAACTCGCCCCATGCCTACGGTGCAAGTCACCCTTGAGTCCACTGCCCCCATGGGGCAAGGATTCGGGAGACATCCCCGTAGTGGCATGCAGATCTTTGTGAAGACATTCAAGATCAGATACACACTAAGAAGACGACGACCCTTGGCAGGATCCTAGCCGAGGAAGATCACAAGACCTCTGGCAAGGGCCTTGCCGGGGATGGCAGCAGGCACCGCGGTAAGACCCTTGCCGGGGATGGCAGCAGGCGCCGCGGCAAGACCCTTTCCAGGGCCCCGGCAAGGCCCTTGCCAAGGACATCTGTAGGGCCACCATCAGGCCCACGCCGACTAAACTTCCACCGCCTTATGCAGCTGCCGACCCAACCAGCTGGCAGGCACCTACGTGGCGGCATGCAGATCTTCGTGAAGACCCACCATTGCGCCACCTCAGCTGCCTGCCTACCTACATGGCATCTCAGGCATCGCTGGCTAGGGCGCGTGTCGACACAAGAAGGAGCAGCGACGGACAAGACAGATCTCTCCCCATCCCCGATAATGCAAGGACACCTAAGCAAGACGCATTAAATGCGCCTTGTCATGTAATGCAAGGGATAAACTCGCATCACTGTACCCTTTCCACCTCCTGTGTGCCACTGTGGCAACCCCTTTTTTTATAAAAGGAGGCCTGAGGCGACCAGGAGGAGGATTCGGCTTTTTGGAGCTCCTCACACCCCATAGCTAGCTGAAGAACACAGATATACAATCCACCAAAGCAGGAGTAGGGTTTTACGCATCCTCGCGGCCCGAACCTGAATAAATGAACCGTGTGCTATCTGTTTGATCCGCTCTTCTCTCAACCCCGCGCCCCGCTAACCGTAGTAGGGATTCTTGTGATCCCATAGGTGTCATTCCCACTGACATCTTTGGCGCGCCAGGTAGGAGGCTCAGTTGTGACATTCGGCTTTAGCAGTTAGTTCGACGCTTCTTCATCATCATGGCACCCAAGAAGAAGACGACGGTGGCGGTTGGCCAGTCGGAAGCCGGACAGCCCGTCCCAACGCGGGCGAGCAGCGGACCGATCACGGAATGGTCCCGGGGCGCTGCTTGCGAACACCAACGCTGTCCCAGCAGCCTGAGTTTGGCAGGTGGCAATGTTTGTGCGCCTGGTAACGGGCCACACACCGCCAAATCCAAAGACGAAGCCAGGCCTTCCGCGGGTGGCGCGGGGCCTTCCAAGATCGCTGCCGTATCACCCGAAGGCGACGCAAGGGCCTCTAGGACGTTCACGCCGGCGCCAACAGTGCGCTCCTCCCAAGCAGTGCGCGACAAACGGCGTTATCATGCCGAAGATCCCGGGCGCCGCCGCGGGAAGAGCCCCGAGCGCCACTCCCGAGACGTAGAAGACCTGCCCGCCACCGAAGTGCTGGTGAAAACGGCATGCGACTGCGGGGTCATGATAGAGCTCCTCCTGACATGGTCAGGAATCGAAGCGCGTCGCGGTCCATGTAGGTTTCGCTACCGCTAACCCCAGCAGAAGCCTTGGCGCGCGCGCAGTTGCTCCTCGACTTTCCTCCCGTTACGGGGAAACTCGACGAATGGAGAGCCACCATCCGAAGCCTTGTCGCGGTCGCCAACAAGGATGAACCAAGTCTAGCGAAGCCCCCGGGTCGACGCTCCGATGGGGTCCCACGCACCGGTGGCGGGAGGACCGGCAGCACCGTGGCCATGGTGCATTCGCCTCCTCCTCGCCCGGTACCGCGTGTGTCGACTCGTCGAGACGTCGCGGGTGACGACATCTCCATAGCGTCGTCTGACCCACGGACCCACGGCGACCAGCGTCAAGTTCTTCAGGAGCGAGCTCATGAAGACGCTCGAACCACCATCGAGCGCCAGCGCGGAGCGCGCCACCAGTCAGACAGGCGAGCAGGGCCTACTGTGAACCGCCCAGCACCGGAGAGCCCTGGAGGTCTACCTTACGAGGTAGGCTGTCCGGCTTTTACCCGTGAGCTGCGGCAGTTCCAGTGGCCCACTCACCGCACCTTCAAGCCCGACGTTGGCGAGAAGTACAACGGCAAGACCCACCCGTCGGAGTTCCTCAGCATCTACACCATCGCGATGCAAGCTGCTGGAGCCCGCGACGATAAGGTGCTTGCGAATTACTTTCCATTGGCTCTTAAACCCAACGCCATGTCGTGGTTGATGCACTTGCCGGTAGACTCTATTTCCTCCTGGTCGGATTTGTGCCATGAGTTTGTTGGCGCCTTTACTGGAGGTCACCAAGCCCATGGCCAAGCAAGTGACCTGCACGTCATTCCCCAGAAGGGAGGCGAGAGTCTGCGCGAGTATATACAGAGGTTCAGCCGGGTACAGTACAATATCCCTGATGTTCACCCTGTCACCAGCATCAGCGCATTTCATCAGAACGTGCGTAACCGCAAGATGCGCGAAGAGCTGGCAATGAACAAGGTGAAAGACGTGGCAGAACTCTATGTTCTTGCTGACAGATGTGCCCGGGCTGAAGAGGGAAGGAAATACCCCGGTGAAGATGCCGACGCGGAAACCGACTCTTCAGATGAGGATGCTGCCGCCCCGGCAAAGAAAGGCCGTCGCCGCAACAGGAAGCGCAAAGGTAAAGCCGTGCTTGCCGTCGAGGGATCTGATGACGCCGGCTCCGGCAAGAAAACCAAGGCGGATGACCCCGGCAAGGAAATTGCCGGGTGTGTCGCCTGCCGGGCCTTGGTGGCTGCCGAGAAGCCAGGAAACTCTGACAAGCAATACTGCAAGATCCATCGCACCAAAGGCCATGATCTCCAGAACTGCCGATAGGTTGAGCTCCTTGCTGAGATGCAGAGGGCTGAATTTGAGAGGCGGGACAAGGAGAAGGGCCAGGACGGTGCAGAGGGGTCTGGCAAGAAGCGTGACGGCCAAGCAGGCCGTCGCTGCAAGGATAAACAGCAGGAGAGGCCCGCCCGGGGCCGTGACAGAAATCCAGAAGACGACGATCACGAAGAGGACGACGAGTCCGGCGACCAAGAGTTTCAGAAAGCCACGGAGGCCATGTGCGTCGATGGCGGCGCCTAGCTGTATACTTCTCACCACCAGCTTAAACAGTGAGCGCGTGAGATTACAGCGGCGGATCCGTCGTCTGGTGCCCAAAAGCCGCTGAAATGGTCCAGCACGCCTATCATTTTTGACACTGAGGATCACCCTGATCGCACTACTGCGGTCGGGTGCTTGCCATTGTTGGTTTCACCGTCAATACGCAACCTCAAGGTGACAAAGATGCTAGTCGATGGTGGGGCCGGTCTGAACTTAATCTCGCCTACCGTGATCGAGAAGCTACAGATTCCTGACGGAGACCTCGAAGAGATGGGCACGTTTCAGGGGGTCAACCCGGGGAGAAGTCAACCAAAGGGGAAGATCACGCTGCCCGTGACTTTTGGAAGTGATCTGAACTACATGATAGAAAGGATCGCGTTCGATGTTGCCAAGATCCCCTTGCCTTACAATGGAATCCTTGGCCGCCCAGCGTTGGCCAAGTTCATGGCAGCGTCACACTACGCCTACAACACCCTGAAGATGCCAGGACCTGTGACGATCATCACCATCCCCTCCGATAAGAAAGATGCACTGATTTGTGCGGACCAACTATACCAACAAGCAGTTGCAGCAGCTGCCGCCACTAGGGCACTTGCTCCTGCCACTGGAGCCCCGGGGGGGGGGGAGAAGAAGAAGAAGATCGGTGAGACCTTGGACACCCACTCCGGCAAGCGCACCTCTTCGGAGTGTAGTGCTCCCATCAAGGACGTGCCAGAGAGCTCCACCGGCAGAAACAAGAAGTCCAGGGCCACACCACCGGGAACCAAGAAGGTTTCTGTCAAGGAGGACGGCACAGGAGGGGCTTTCACCATAAGCTCCATCCTTGACGACAAATAGGAAGACGCACTCGTCACCTTCCCGCGGGCAAATGTCGATGTGTTTGCATGGCAAGCATCCGACATCCCCGGCGTTCCTAGGGAGGTGATTGAGCACCACCTTGCTGTTTGTCCTCATGCGCGGCCCGTCAAGCAGAAGGTCAGGAAGCAAGCTTTGGAACTACAAGAGTTCATCACAGAGGAGATCCGGAAACTGGAAGTAGCGGGTTTGGTAAGAGGAGTGCTCCATCCAATGTGGTTGGCCAATCCAGTGGTAGTGCGCAAGGCAAATGGGAAGTGGAGGCTGTGTATTGATTACACATATATCAATAAGGCTTGTCCCAAAGACCCCTTCCCGTTGCCGCGCATCAACCAGATTGTTGACTCCACGGCTGGGTGTGACCTATTGTCATTCCTCGATGCCTACTCCGGCTACCATCAGATCTTCATGACAAGAGAAGACGAAGAGAAGACAACATTCATCACCCCATGTGGTACATATTGTTTTGTACGAATGCCTTTCGGGTTGAAGAGTGCTGGCTCAACGTTTGCAAGGGCAGTCCAGATTGGTTTTGAACCCCAGCTCCATAGAAATATGGAGGCTTATATGGATGATATAGTGGTCAAAACCAAGAACAGGGCAACCCTTATACCGGATTTACAAGAAACATTTGCAAACCTACGCAAGATCAATCACAAGCTGAACCCTGAGAAGTGCGCCTTCGGCGTCCCGTCCGGCAAGCTTCTCGGGTTCTTTGTGTCACAGCGTGGGATAGAGGCCAATCCGGACAAGATCAAAGCTATAGAACATATTGAAGCACCCAAACGGGTCAAGGATGTGATTCGGCTTGCTGGCTGCGTTGCCGCCATGAGCAGATTCATTTCCAAGTCTGCTGAGCGCGCCCTTCCCTTTTTCAAGATTTTGAAAAAGGCGGGCCCAATGGAGTGGACGCCAGAAGCCGAAGCAGCATTGCAAGATTTGAAGAGGTATCTTTCCTCCACGCCAGTACTAGTTGCGCCTAGGCCACAAGAACCGTTGCTGCTATACCTGGCGGCAACGAACCAGGTGGTCAGCGCCGCACTAGTGGCACAAAGAGAGATTGATGATGAGGTGATAGCAGCGACAGAGCCTGATGCCGTTGGTGCAGAGACGACACGGCCGGCTGGAGTGCCGCCAAGGAAGAAAGTGATGCAGCGCCCGGTCTACTTTGTTAGCTCCCTCTTGCAGGGGGCTAGGTCAAGGTACTCCGGTGTGCAGAAATTGCTCCTTCGGCCTTCTTATGGCCTCGAGGAAGCTGCGTCACAACTTCCAGGCACACGAGATCACTGTCGTCACTCGCCTCCCTCTGCAACGGATATTGCACAATCTAGATGCAACGGGAAGAATTGTAGAGTGGGCACTGGAGCTTTCCAGCTTTGGCCTCAAGTTTGAAAGTACCTCGACGATTCAAAGCCGAGTCCTGGCGGAGTTCGTTGCAGAATGGTCCGCGACGCCTGATGAAGAAGCCCAGGAAACTGCTCTCCCCGGCAAAGAGGCGAGTTGCGACTGGATCATGTACTTTCCTGGAGCTTTCTCCTTACAGGGCGCCGAGGCTGGCGTACTGCTTGTCGCGCCCACCGGAGAGCACCTCAAGTACGTGGTCCATATGCACTTCCCCAGGGAGGTATCAACCAACAATACTGCCGAATATGAGGGGCTGCTTGCTGGTCTTAGGATCGCGGCAGACCTCGGAATCAAGAAACTCATTGTCAGGGGCGATTCGCAGCATGTCGTCAAACAAGTCAACAAAGATTACTAGAGCCAGTTGATGAAGGCCTACGTCGATGAAGTGAGAAAGCTGGAAGAGCGTTTTGATGGTATACAGGCGGAGCACGTTCCCCGAGCAGAGAACGACATCGCTGATTACCTGTCAAAGCGCGCTGCCCACAAGTTACCTATGGAACCAGGTACCTTTGTGCTTCAGCTTTCTCAGCCATCCGTTGATCCATCAACAGAGCAAAACAAGAGGAGGAAATCAGGGCCCGGCAAGTACTTTCCCGCCAAGCTCCCCGGAGCCGCCGGCAAGGATGTTGCCGGGGACACTGAGCCCGCCACGGGACAGCTAGCTCCGGGCTCTTGCCGTCGAGACAGCCGCTCCTACAGCGGAGGAAATGCCTTTAGTTCTCGCCGTCGAGCCCCAGGCTCCAGCGTGGGCACAGCATACCGTCCGATTCCTCCAAACTGGGGAAGTTCCCGAGGAGCAGGAAAAAGCGGAAAAAGTAGCCCGTCGATCTGCTATGTACCAGTTCGTCGATGACGTCCTGTACGGAAAGAGAACGAACGGCGTGAAATTGAAGTGTATCCCTCGAGAGGAAGTACTAGGGCTGTTGGCAGAGATACATGGAGGCATATGTGGATCCCACATAGGGTCAAGAGCCCTTGCCGGCAAGGCATTTCGGCAAGGCTTCTTCTGGCCCACTGCCCTCTAGGATGCGATGACACTGGTCACCAGGTGTGAAGCGTGTCAGTTCCATTCAAAGAAACTTCATCAGCCGGCTCAAGCCCTTCAAACCATTCTTCTCTCCTGGCCCTTCTCGGTCTGGGGGCTCAACATACTGGGCCCTTTCCCCCACGCCGTCGGGGGCTTTGAGTACTTGTACGTCACAATCGACAAGTTCACAAAGTGGCCAGAGGTGGAGGCAGTGAGGAAGGTCACAGCTCTGTCAGCCGTCAAATTCTTCAAGGGACTAGTGTGCCGTTTTGGTGTACCCAACAGGGTCATCACCGACAATGGCACACAATTCACAAGCCGCACCTTCATGCAATATACCCAAGACCTCAGCAGCAAAGTCTGTTTCGCTTCCGTTGCTCACCCACGAAGCAATGGTCAAGCTGAGAGAGCAAACGCTGAAGTACTGCGAGGCTTAAGGACAAAGACCTTTGACAGGCTGCGCAAGAGTGGAAGGCGCTGGATTGATGAGTTGCCGACGGTTCTTTGGTCGATCAGAACGACGCCAAATTGAGCCACCGGCCAAACACCCTTTGCCCTAGTATATGGGGCAGAAGCTGTTCTCCCCACTGAACTCATATACGGGTCAACTCGAGTGCTCGCTTATGATGAGCTTGAGCAAGAGCAACTGCGGCAAGATGACGCAACGCTCCTTGAGGAAGATCGTCTTCGGGCGGCTGTGAGAGCAGCACACTACCAGCAAGCCTTGCGCCGCAAGGTCCGTGCCCGAAGCTTTGAGGAAGGCGACCTTGTTCTTCGACGCGTTCAATCGGCCAAGAATACCAACAAGTTGACGCCGAAGTGGGAAGGCCATTATCGGGTAATACGAGTCACCAGGCCTGGCGCAGTCCGCCTGGAGACCGAAAATGCCGTTCCGGTGAGCAACTCCTGGAACATTGAGCATCTTCGCAAGTTTTACCCATGAGGCGCGGCTTGCCAGGCCCCCCGGCAAGCCACCTTTTGTACAAGCCTTGCCGACAAGGCATGTAACCCTTTGTACAAAGCTAGACGCAGACCCTGAGCATAAATAAATGAAGCGCTGGCGCCCTAAGTTATAGCATGCATGCTAGGTCGAGTCTCGTCCTTGGTTAGGGTTGATAGTGCTTAGCGGTGGCTAACCCCTAGCTTAGAGGTTGAGTTTGCATCTCTTTGTCTTTCTTTTATCTTCTTTGGTTCACAGGACACACATATATCCTTGGCAAAACCACTTGGGGAGAAAAAAAGGAACATACCTGCATCTAGGCCCCGACAAGCTAGTATTGCCGGGGGCTGCAAGAGCAAAGATTCACCCACTGCAAACCAGGGTTGCCGGGGGCTGCAGCTTTAGATAAGTTCTTCGTCCCTTATCATGCATTCCATTATGGACTGAGGTATGTGAAACCTCGTTTTTCCTTAAACTACCGTGCTCCCATAACTCTAGGCCCTAGGGCTCGTTCCTGGTACCAAGTTTGGTCGTAGTCGTGGCAGCGAAAGGATGAAACAAGGAGCCTGAACCCGCCTCATCCCTGCCTCCGCCAAAGGTGTCAGAAAGGTAGAGCAAAGTGGGGAGACGGCAAGGCCTGTTGCCGGGCGAGAAAGTGTTTATCTTAAAGATATCAAGGATTTATTCCTTGTCATGGGTTTCACCCACAAACAAATGACCCGGCAAACATCCCCTTTTCATTAAAAACATTCCACTCACGTACAGTCCATACGGAATGAAAAACATGAATGAGAGGATTACGAGTTTTGAATTTAACAGACGCCCGAAGGCTTACAAACTAAAAAGATATAAGATGCCCGTAATCCCTTTCTTGTCCCTCTCCTCAGGAGGCAGGTCAAGGAGGTGAGAAGGGCAAAAGGAGTGCCTAGGCGAGCTACGGGTGGCAGAAGACATCGAGAGAACATCTTGGTGGCCGCCCAAATGCTGGATGGTGATGGCGGCGCCGGAAGCAGAGCTCGAAGACGAGGTGGCAGGACGTCAGTACGCGTCGAAGGCGTCAGTGCCCGCGTACTCCGACTTGACGACCTTGCCACCCGCCCTCTTCCTCTTCCGCAGCCCCCCAACGCCAGCCGCCCAAGAAGACGGCCCCGAGAAGTTCAAGGAGCCGGCGACACAGATGATGAGGTCACCGGTGCCGCATGGAACGGCGCCCGACACCTAGTCGCACCCGTCATCCTGTCGCCTACCACCCTCGTCGTCGCTGTCGCTGTCCTCCTCGTCACTCTCGCTCGAGGAGGAATCTTCATCATCAGAAGAGCTCTCCACGCAGCACCTTGCACGAGTCCCAAAGTGCCCGAAGACCTTGACGGAGAGAAGGCCACCCTCCATTAGCTTAAAATAGAGAGTGAGCCCCTCCGTCAAGCTGTGGATATGAGCAAATGTCTTCCACCCCCGACGAAGATACATCACGTGAGGAGTAGGGAAGTCGACGCGGACCCGCGTACCGCTAATCCCGCAGCCACAATAACTGCGGTGGATCCAACTCCATCTCCCGCGTGAATGGAGTCGGGAGGCGAAGGCGACGGCGCGGCGGCCGGCGCAACCTGACGAAGAATTCACGGGGATTGTCCCCAACGTGGCCCTCCATCGGAGGAGGAGCCGCTGGCGGGGGTGAGGCCGGCGCGCCGCCCCGTCCTCCTATTCCCTGAGCGCTGCAACCTCTACCCCGACCTCGCCCACGGCCTCGCCCTCTCCCCCTTCCCCTCGCGGTTGGCTCTACCACCACATGTGTAGGAGGAGGAGGGACGCGTTGTCGAGTAGCAACCCTTGCCGCCACCGTCGAAGGACCGGGATTCCCTTTCTCCATTGCAAGGGGAAGGAAGAAGCGGAAGCAAAAGAAGGAAGAAGATGGAAGAATATGGGGTGCCATCCCCCCTCCCTGCTCCTTATAAAGGAACGGGGTTGGGGCTCAGCCGCCCCGCTCGGCCAATCAAGACACAAGAAGCGCAGGGAACCAGGACCGACCCGCTGCCCCAACCAGCGACGACCCGGTTCCCCGCCTCCACCATTCGCCACCCCAAGTGCATGGGAGACACGTGGCCAATGCGCAGAACCGAGGTGACAAGTGATGCGACCTCTCCCCACCCCGTGATCATGGGGAGTGGATGCCTTGAAGACCGCGCCTCGACTCCATTTAGTAAATGAGCCGTGCCCCCACGCCTCCCTCCTTTTACGGGGAAGGCGCGAAGCCGCCTCTTTACTATGATGTGATGCATGCCTGCGGGAACCGCCCCACGCATGACACCCACGTCACGCACACCCCTTCGCACCGCGCCACGCACGCGAATCATGCGAAGCACAACGCGACAAGTATTACCACGGTAAAAACCGTCCCGCCTACCCGCGCACCGTTCTGGGCCTAGCCCAACAACGCGTCGCGCTTATGTGTGGCCCAGGCCCGGGGGCTCATGTCGGTGTACAAAAAGGGGGGTACACTTTTTTGTACCCCTATGACTGTGCACGGGCAGTCTGAGCCACGGGCACCGCCGCACCAAGCAAGGCAAGGGAGGTAAGCCAGGGTAAGACCAAAGCTCAAGAGAACTAGAACGACACCAAGGACAAGACCACAAAGAGCAAAGGAACGAAGTGGGTTCCCCGGGCAAGATCCTTGCCGGGAGCCAGTTTTAGTAGCCCCGGCAAGACCCTTGCCGCGGCAACTCGCCCCACGCCTACGGAGCAAGACACCCTTGACTCCACTACCCCCATGGGGCAAGGATTCGAGGAGACATCCCTGTAGTGGCATGCAGATCTTTGTGAAGACATTCAAGATCAGATACACACTAAGAAGACGACGACCCTTGGCAGGATCCTAGCCGAGGAAGATCACAAGACCTCCGGCAAGCGCCTTGCCGGGGATGGCAGCAGGCGCCGCGGCAAGACCCTTGCCGGGGATGGCAGCAGGCGCCGCGGCAAGACCCTAGCCGGGGCCCTGGCAAGGCCCTTGCCAAGGACATCCGCAGGGCCAGCATCAGGCCCACGCCGACTAAACTTCCACCGCCTTATGCAGCTGCCGACCCAACCAGCTGGGCAGGCACCTGCGTGGTGGCATGCAGATCTTCGTGAAGACCCACCATTGCGCCACCTTAGCTGCCTACCTACCTACATGGCATCTCAGGCATCGCTGGCCAGGGCGCGTGTCGACACAAGAAGGAGTGGCGACGGACAAGACATATCTCTCCCCCGTCCCCGATAAAGCAAGGACACCTAAGCAAGATGCATTAAATGCGCCTTTTCATGTAATGCGAGGGATAAACTCGCATCACTGTACCCTTTCCACCTCCTGTGTGCCACTGTGGCAACCCCTTTTTCTATAAAAGGAGGCCTGAGGCGACCAGGAGGAGGATTTGGCTTTTTGGAGCTCCTCGCGCCCCATAGCTAGCTGAAGAACACAGATATACAATCCACCAAAGCAGGAGTAGGGTTTTACGCATCCTCGCGGCTTGAACCTTGATAAACGAAGCGTGTGCTATCTGTTTGATCCGCTCTTCTCTCAACCCCGCACCCCGCTAACCGTAGTAGGGATTCTTGTGATCCCATAGGTGTCGTTCCCACCGACACGTGGAAACTCGAGGATTGGTATTTTCCTGTAGGCTGTCCGATCTGGTCATGGCCGGAGACGAGATACGCGCGACTACTATCAGGGTGTCAGCATGCCGGGAGGTCTTGCCGGATTAGTTTTACCTTTGTCGAACTATCTTGAGCACTGGATTATGAGAATACTCGGATCTTCCCAACATGGAGTTGCGACTCCGCAGATCGTGAGCTTGTGATGGGCTAAGTTGGGACACCCGTGCAGGGTTTTGATCTTTCGAAAGCCGTGCCCACGGTTATGTGGCATATGGGAATTTGTTAATGTCCGGTTGTAGAAAACTTGACAGAGGATCCATAATAAAACACACAACCGTGTGAGTAACTGTGACTATCTCTTTTCACTTTGAGAAGAGAACACGGTGGGGTAATGTTTGACTCGTAGGTAGTTTAGGATCTTTAGCGATCTTTACTAGTTTGCGACCATTTGCGTAGATGCTCATCTTATTCTGGTACTCGTAAGTTAGCCACCATACATATGCTTAGTCGCTGCTGCAACCTCACCACTATCCTTTCCATACCTTTAAGCTTTGCTAGTCTTGATACCCATGGTTATTGGATTGCTGAGTCCTTGTGGCTCACAGACACTACAACAACAGTTGCAGGTCCAGGTTTCCGATAACTTGACATGAGAGCGATATTCTTTGCGTTGGAGTCCTTTCTTCTTCTTCCTCGTCAGTCTTGGGTTAGGTTCCTGGTCGACAGCCTGGGATAGCAGATGGATGTCGTTGAGATTTTCGTGTTTTCATCCGTAGTCGGATGTCTTGTATTGATGATGTCGTATTCATGTGACTTGTATGAATTGTTGTATCCCCATGTATTTATGTAATGGTACGATGTAATGATATCCATCTTGCTAAGCGCCCGAAATGCGGTTGTGTCCTAATCACGAGTGTATCATGTGATCAGGATAAAATCGCATCTTGGGCCTGACACCATGGCGGAAAGAAAGGGGTGCCAATAGCAGTGTCACACCCTGATTTTCATGTCACATTGCTTAAGCTTATTTTCATGTCAAAAATGTGGATTTGCAAAAACTTTTGAGTGTTTTTGACTTTGATTGATTTGACTCTTGTCTGCTGTTTGCTAGTGCTCTAAAAATCAAATAAATCCCCCAACTCTTATACTTCATCTCCTTGACCCAAAACCTTTTTCCCAATGATCATGCCATGTGTATAGACCAGTATAAAATTTTCTTATAAAAATATTTTGGCCAAATGGTATTTTCTAAAATTAGTTTTCCAAAAACCCCTGAATTGAGGTTTGCACTGCAAGTACCTTATTTAGGGTGTGAAAAATCTTTGAAAAAGTTTAATTGAATCCTATTAGATATAGGACTCCCAGAAACCACAAAAGTATAATTTTAAAAGTTATTTTTATATTTCATTTAAAAGCTTTTTCTTAAGGCCAGAAATGGTCTTTAATAGGAAAAAAATTATTTAATCATTTCAAAAATATTTGCCAAAATTCAGGGAGACTCATAGGACATATATTGTCCATATATAAGAGTTTCAACACATGGTCATGTTCAAAATATTGGACAAATCCCTCCAAAACCCTTTCTGGATATTTCAAGCTTTTGAAATATTTACAAAGGAAATATTCTCCAAAAATTCCAGGGAAATTCTATCATGTCATATATGACATATTTGATGATCTTGCAAAGCCTCATGCCTTGAAGATCAAGGAAACATCCTCAAACCCCTTCAAAACCATTCTGTCCATATTTGAAGTTTGAGCAACTCTACATTGCCAAACTTGTCCAAATGCTCTCAAATTTGGTGCATGTAATGCCCAGGATAGAGTTATACCTCCTACGTGTCGAGGCACGACTTAAAGGCATAAATCCATCCTAGAATGATCTCAAGTTTGGTATCTTTGCACGACTCATGTAAAAGAGGGATTAAAAAGCAAAAGGAGATAGTTGGCTTACACTCGCCACTTCACACAATACATTACATAAGCAATACATCATTCAAAACATCACAACCCGACTACGGGTGAAGATCCAAAAGAAAGATACCAAAACAACATAAAGCCACAGGTCAGGATCGAATCCTAGTAGAAACCACTACTGATCGTTGAAACGTCACAGGCAAACAGCCAAACTCTTCAACGAGCTCCTGGTGAAGCACTGAACCAGCTCCTGCATCGTACACGGCTGAACCTGCATCTGGTGTGGTGAAGTAACTGTGAGCCACAGAGGACTCAGCAATCCCGTTCCCGGGTAACAAGACTATTTAAGCCTTGGGTGAGGACAAGGCTGAAGAAAGAAATGAGGTGAAGGAACAACAAGAGTCTGCAGCAGCAACTAGCACTATCTTACGTAATAGAGAGCGAGAAGAGAAGAGCATCGGTCGAAAGATGATCACGAAGTGATCCTAACTAAAACCGGTCAAACATAACCCCACCGTGTTCAACTCCCGAATCCCTATTCGGAAATTGACAGTCACGGTACACACGCTGGTAGTGTATTGAAACATTGTGTCAAGTTATCTACAACCGGAATTAACAAGCTCCCATCTGCCACATAACCGCGGGCACGGCTTTTGAAAGTTCAAACCCTGCAGGGGTGTTCCAACTTGGCCCATCACAAGCCCACGATCCGTGGGGTCGCAACTCCATAGTTGGGAAGACCCGAGTATTCTCGGAATCCCGTGCTCAAGTTAAACCGAACTAAGGTAAGGCTAATCCAGCAAATCCTCCCGGCGTGTCGACACCCTGATAGTAGCCGCGCGTATCTAAGTCTCAGGACACGACCGGATGGGCGAAGCTACAGGACCCAAACCTCGAGTTTCCCCGTGGTGGTTCCCGCAGGCTCCCCGTTTGGGACCAACACCATCGGCACTGGCCCCCCCTGCTATGTAGAAATAAAGGATCCTCGAGGGAGCGACCCTCTATGCAAATTTAATTAATTAATTAAGTTGTTATTATGAGGCAAATAGTACCAAATGTTGGGACTTGCTGGAAAAGACTTAGTACTTAGCAGTTTATCAAGGGGGTCCCATACACCCCAACCGTGTTAGGAACGCATAATCAAGGAACATAACACCGGTTTATACGGTTCCTAACGGCATGAGTGGAACAAAACACCAAGCAAAAGGCTTAGCCTTCCACCCTGCCAGTATATAGATGATTTCATTTAAGCATTTATATAGTGTGATATAACCCAACCAAACTTCAACATGAAGCAAGCATCTTCAATCTTCACCTGCAACTAACAATGCTATAAGAAGGGCTGAGCGAAGCGTACTTAGCCAAGCAACGGTTTGCATAGGTAGGGTGGTTAAACATGGCAATTGGTTACAAGTAGGAGGCTGACAAGAAAGACATGGGCATGGAGGCAAAACTATAGAGCGGATCTACTAGCAATAGGCAAAGATAGTAATGGTATCCGGGTTCGGTCATCTTGCCTGGGATTCCACAAGGGAGAAGAACGGATCCAAGAAGAAGACGGAGCAACAGTCGAGCGGATCCTCACAACTCCGGAACGGAACCGAAGCTAACAAGAGAAGCAAACCGGAAAGAAAGAAACAACACGGTAAACACACAAACATGAACATGGCATACGATGCACAAGCAAGCATGATGCATGTCCGGTTTAAATATGCAAGGCATGGCAAAGTGCACAAACAACACTACAAGTTAAGTGGAGATCAATATGCAACGAGTTGCATATTGACGAAACACCACATCATAATTATTTAATTTACTCTCGTTATTTACAAGACAAGATTAATGTTTGTTAACATGGCAAGAGGTGAAACATAAAGAAACTACACTATTTAGGCATTTTAAATGAGGCCGGAAACAAACAACAACATATCCGGAAAATCCCCATAAGCATGTTTAATAATTATAAGCAACAACAATTCACACATATTAATGTTGTTAACATGATGCGGATGACATGATCAAGTTTTATGCAAGTTTTATTAAAAGGTTGACTTAAAGGAGATATGAAGTATTGTCACCGTGGTGGAATGAAAAAGGGTGCCACGACAATGATCCGAAAATGATGCAACGCAACATATCGGTTCCGGTAACTCAGGAGAGACCGGTGCAAAAGGAAAGATAGCGTGGGTGAGTCAAACGAGATGAAAGAGGTGGGGCGATCCCGTTACCGGGTTCCCACGAGTCGGTGACGAGGCAACCGAGGAACATGACAACGGACGAAGCGGACACGAAGCACACACGAGGAGCATTTCATACAACACAAGCAAGCATGACACGGGTCATCCACGGGGTTATACCTTCGAAGCGTGCGTCTCGGGGCGGTTCGAGACGTAGAGGAAGAAGTCGTTCTCGGGGTGTAGTGGAAGGAGTCGTTCACGCGATTCGTAGAGGAAGTAGAGGAAGTAGTCGTTCACGTCATCGGTAGTCGTTCGGGTCGTCGTGGAAGTAGATGTTCCGTTCGTCTTGGCGGTTCCACGACGGGGTAGTTGTACTCGGGCGACGGTAGTGGTACTCGCGGTCGTCGAGCGACGGTAGTTGTTCACGTCATCGGTAGTCGTTGTACTCGCGACGTCGGGGTACTTGGTCGAAGATGTTTCGTAGGGGTACACGGGCGACGGTAGGGGTACTTGGGGTCTCCGAGTAGACGTTCATGTAGTTGTTCTCGAGCTCGTAGTCGTTCGGTCATCGTTACACGTTAACAGAACAAGGCAGCACACAAAAAAAAAACAAAAAAAAAACACAACACAACACAACACAACAGCCTCGGACACGGCTGAGGCAGCAGAGGAGGATGGCCGCGGCCGGCGCTGGATTCCCGCGGCGACGGGAGGACGAGGGGCCGCCGGCTGGATGACGCGGGAGGCCAGGGTGCAGAGGAGGCGGCGGACCCGGCCGGCCTTGGCGTCGAGGACGGAGGGAAGGGGCGCGCTGAGGCGCTCGACAGGAGGCCTCTTGGCCGCGGCTGCTGTGAAGAAGGCGCGGCGAGGCAGGATGCAGCGCTCGGGGCCGCCGTGGCGCTGCGGGATCCGGCCAGAGGGGGGCCTGGCCGCGGAGGAGACGGGGAAGACGCTTGGGAGGAGCTCGCGGACGGAGCGGAAGGAGGGAGGGCAAAGGGGACGGAGGCGAGGGCCCCTGGCCGGCGGACGGCGGTCGACGGGAGGACGGCCGATGCGGGGAGGCCGCGGGCCTGGAGTCGCTCGGGTGGAGGCGCGCTACGGGGCGAGCTGGAGAGGTACGAGGAGAACGAAGGGAGGATCGAGGCGAGGTCGAGGGGTGCGGTCGATGGGAGGGAACGGGGTCGAGGGTTCGGGGTGCTGGCGGCGCGCACAGGGGATGGAGAGGATCGATGAGTAGGGCTAGGGTTCGGTCGGACCAGAAGGCTGAAGCGGTTGGGCCTATAGGCAGAGATGGTCCTGGGAGGTGGCCTGGGCCGAAGTGGGCCTAGGAGGGAAGGAGGAGAGGCCTGGCGCGGCTGGCTTCTTCTTTTTATTAGAATTTAGCAGATAAAAACAAAAGAGAGAAAAGAGAAAGAGGAGGACGGTTAGGGAAAAGATAGCACACGGGAGCACTTTTCTCGGGCATCAGAAAAAGAGCAAGGACCGAGAAAAAATAAGAAAGGCATGATTGGAAAATAATTCAAACATATTTGAATTTAATTCAAATAGTTTTGAACCAAGACTTGATTATTGAGGTGTCCAAAAATGTTCAAATTTTTGGAGGAACCTCGAAACAACGGACAAGAATTATTGGCAAGGTTTTGAAGGTGAACTTGAAGTGAAAAAGACATGGGGAAAAATGCAAGTGTGTTCAGGTGATTCCAACAATGGAATAATTAATAAATATAGCTCCCTAAATATTGAGAGGCTTTTATATGTTTTAAAGAGAAGTCATCTTCCCTCGATTTAAATGGACCGAAGGCCCACACGATTTATTTAGGTTGAGATGCAAAATAAAATATGACATGATGGCATGATGACATGATGCAATGCAAAATAAATAAATAACACAAGCAAAAGAAACACACGGGCAACCCGGAACATCTGGAATCTTCTGGAATCTTCTGGGACGTCGATATCGGGCGTCACAACTCTCCCACACTAACAGAGGATCTCGACCCGAGATCCTAGAGATATCACCGGGTAAAAACGGAAGAAGAATAGGTAAAACAAAGTTGCTTCTTTGACAGACGAGTGAAACCAAGAACCTTGAGAGGTTAAACAAGTTGAAAGAAGAAAGCAACGCAGATGAACGAAGTTAGGAGCACTCCGGTAAGCAGGGGGAACAAGGAGGACAAATAGAACCTTGTAGGTTGAAAGACATGAAACAATAGCTCACGGATGACGAAAGAATATGAAACTGCAACTGTATAGCCAAGGAATAAGAATGACAGAATTTGGACAGCACTCCGTCTGAAAATGGAAGGAATTAGCAAGAACTTGGCAAGTTGAAATGATACTTGATGAAAACAACAACATATCGCCTCCGAAACAATTAAAAGAATGGCACAAAGGGGTAAGAAAGAATTCAGATAGCACTCCGGTTGAAAAGAGAGGCAAAACTTGATAAAAGACGAAGCTGAATGAAGAATACAACACTCCGGTTAAATAGACAAGCAAGGAAGAACATGATCTTGAAAAGAAAACAAGATGATGGTTTGGATAGGGCAACATCACAAAGCCTCCGGAATGAAAGAATAGAATATAGATCCAAGAAAGAATTGAACGGATAAGAAAAGACAACTTCTCTCAAAATTAAATTTGAAAGAGCATCCTTACAAAGAAGGGTCGAACGCAGTTGATGGAAAATTCAACAACGAAAATAATAAGCTTGATGTGGGCTTATGGAAAACATCTCAAAATTAAGAGGTGACAACCAGCCACTATCGAAAACAATTTGATTGGATTGATATCAACAAGGAGACGATAAACTTATTTCACCGGAATGATAAATGAAGAACTTGGGTCATTTATAAGCACCATAATAGCAACAATTCTTAGGGAAAGCTTTTAGGTGAAATACAACCCAAGATAACTCCAATGAATAAATTGAAGGGTTGAAAAGATCTCCTGAACAAGGAAAATGATGGTTTTAAATATCTCATTCTTGATAACTCGTGAATCATGAAACATGAAGGAATTGTCAAGAATGACATAACACCATCTGAAAGATACGGGAGAAAGAATTGCAAAAGGAAAGCATGATGAAGAATGCTTGAGCTCCAACAATAATCTAGATGAAGACTTCGAGGATGAATTAAAACATGATGAACCACCATGAGAACTCCGGTAATGAAAGCATGAGAAGTGGAAGATGAAAAGAATAAGATTCAAGGCCTGGATGAATTAGATGGAGCTTTGAAATGATATAATTGAAATAATTTGAAGCTCCGGAAAACAAGATGAACAACTTGAAGCCTAGAATTTATTCGTCATGAATAAAATCTAAACAAAGGAATTAATCCATTTGGAAGGAACAAGAATAAGAATTATGTCATGCATCTCCTTCACCAATTTAAATTGATGACAACCAAAGGATTTGGCATACTACTTATTCTCGTTGGAAAGAATTAAAGAGAGATCTAGCACAAGCTTGGGTAAATATTCAACGAAGCACCGGTGGAATTAAATGGCTTGAGTAAGATAACAATCCTCACAATAGCTTGAACGGATTAAGAATGGAATTATGAATCTTCAGCACTCCGGATATGAATAACAAGAGGAGAATGATTAATTGGTGCACCGGAATAAGAAAGCATTTGTGAAAAGAGGAAAAGGATAAGATCAACACCGAATTCTTGAATTACATCCATCGGCAGAATATGAGGAGAAAAGAATGATGAACTTGGAGTTCTTGAGCATCTTCACGATAAAGCATCGGATAAGAACATTGAAGGAAATGAATGAAGAAACATCACATGAATAAAATGGATACTTCCTTTGAGAATTTCTGGCTCCAAGAAGAAGAAGGGTGGGAGGGTGGGGAAAAACAAAGACAACTTGGGATGAACAAAATGGACACCGGTTGAAAAGAATTTAATATGACCATCTTGATGATCAGGAAGAATTAGCACTCCCATAGAAATATGAGAATACGGACTAGGAAAGGTATGGAATCAACATTTGACATCGAAGCAACTCGAATACCAGAATCAAAACGAAAACAAAGGATAGATGTGCAACATGATCTTCACAATATCATTCGAACAGAGGATTGAACGAATGAATTCCGCAGGTACATCGACTTGACGAGAAGCCACTTGGAGAACAAAATAAATAAAAGGAACAAGGATCAGATAGAACAAATACAAGATAGAAGCTTCGTTCGAAATCTTCGTGCTGAAAGCTCATGGAACGTGTTACAAAAGGGTATTGTCATCCCCGGATCAGCATAGCCAAGGACCCTTTAAGATGCAACTCCCGATCAGAACAAGTCCATAAAACCACTTCACTCAATGTAAAACCCCAAACTTCATATCGAGCATCCGTTGGAAGAATGCCTAGAACTACTAGATGAACCCACCTATAGATTTCCGAAAGTTTCCAGTTATGCAATCAGGTGTTGGGGATACACGGGAAGCACCGCGCAATCAACTCTAAACCTACATCCAGGTGTATCCATCCTTCAACACATAACCAGTCTTTCTCGGAAACTGTTTACCTCAGACCTTCGAAAAGCATCCACTATAACAAGCTATGGCAATACTCTCGAACTACCTCCCCAGTACTGGGTGATGTCGGGGTTATCTTGCCACCGGCCGTATAGGAGAGATTTTCGATGTCGGCCGTCTTAAGTATTTAGTACTGGCGCGATATGCTTGTGTCAATGATACCCCGAAGCTCAACTCCTCGGAAACAGGAGGCATCGAGAACAATATCCTTGTCACAAGAACATCGAAACAATCCCAGAATACTCGCGGGATCCTAAAAAAAATTTGGTGCAATTTTTGAAAGTAGAAGAGATAAGAGTAACCGTTAGGAGTCCTCACCAGAGAGAAAGGGGATGAGAAGCAAAGAAATCCTACTCTCCGATATAATATAGGACTCAAAAAGTTTTCAGTGTGTGCCTAGACTCAACCGTCAACGATTCGATCAATCAGTGGGGGCTTCTAGGTCGGAGAAGGCTCTGAATACCAACTTGTAATGCCCAGGATGGAGTTATACCTCCTACGTGTCGAGGCACGACTTAAAGGCATAAATCCATCCTAGAATGATCTCAAGTTTGGTATCTTTGCACGACTCATGTAAAAGAGGGATTAAAAAGCAAAAGGAGATAGTTGGCTTACACTCGCCACTTCACACAATACATTACATAAGCAATACATCATTCAAAACATCACAACCCGACTACGGGTGAAGATCCAAAAGAAAGATACCAAAACAACATAAAGCCACAGGTCAGGATCGAATCCTAGTAGAAACCACTACTGATCGTTGAAACGTCACAGGCAAACAGCCAAACTCTTCAACGAGCTCCTGGTGAAGCACTGAACCAGCTCCTGCATCGTACACGGCTGAACCTGCATCTAGTGTGGTGAAGTAACTGTGAGCCACAGAGGACTCAGCAATCCCGTTCCCGGGTAACAAGACTATTTAAGCCTTGGGTGAGGACAAGGCTGAAGAAAGAAATGAGGTGAAGGAACAACAAGAGTCTGCAGCAGCAACTAGCACTATCTTACGTAATAGAGAGCGAGAAGAGAAGAGCATCGGTCGAAAGATGATCACGAAGTGATCCTAACTAAAACCGGTCAAACATAACCCCACCGTGTTCAACTCCCGAATCCCTATTCGGAAATTGACAGTCACGGTACACATGCTGGTAGTGTATTGAAACATTGTGTCAAGTTATCTACAACCGGAATTAACAAGCTCCCATCTGCCACATAACCGCGGGCACGGCTTTCGAAAGTTCAAACCCTGCAGGGGTGTTCCAACTTGGCCCATCACAAGCCCACGATCCGCGGAGTCGCAACTCCATAGTTGGGAAGACCCGAGTATTCTTGGAATCCCGTGCTCAAGTTAAACCGAACTAAGGTAAGGCTAATCCAGCAAATCCTCCCGGCGTGTCGACACCCTGATAGTAGCCGAGCGTATCTAAGTCTCAGGACACGACCGGATGGGCGAACTACAGGACCCAAACCTCGAGTTTCCCCGTGGTGGTTCCCGCAGGCTCCCCGTTTGGGACCAACACCATCGGCACTGGCCCCCCTGCTATGTAGAAATAAAGGATCCTCGAGGGAGCGACCCTCTATGCAAATTTAATTAATTAATTAAGTTGTTATTATGAGGCAAATAGTACCAAATGTTGGGACTTGCTGGAAAAGACTTAGCACTTAGCGGTTTATCAAGGGGGTCCCATACACCCCAACCGTGTTAGGAACGCATAATCAAGGAACATAACACCGGTTTATACGGTTCCTAACGGCATGAGTGGAACAAAACACCAAGCAAAAGGCTTAGCCTTCCACCCTGCCAGTATATAGATGATTTCATTTAAGCATTTATATAGTGTGATATAACCCAACCAAACTTCAACATGAAGCAAGCATCTTCAATCTTCACCTGCAACTAACAATGCTATAAGAAGGGCTGAGCGAAGCGTACTTAGCCAAGCAACGGTTTGCATAGGTAGGGTGGTTAAACATGGCAATTGGTTACAAGTAGGAGGTTGACAAGAAAGACATGGGCATGGAGGCAAAACTATAGAGCGGATCTACTAGCAATAGGCAAAGATAGTAATGGTATCCGGGTTCGGTCATCTTGCCTGGGATTCCACAAGGGAGAAGAACGGATCCAAGAAGAAGACGGAGCAACAGTCGAGCGGATCCTCACAACTCCGGAACGGAACCGAAGCTAACAAGAGAAGCAAACCGGAAAGAAAGAAACAACACGGTAAACACACAAACATGAACATGGCATACGATGCACAAGCAAGCATGATGCATGTCCGGTTTAAATATGCAAGGCATGGCAAAGTGCACAAACAACACTACAAGTTAAGTGGAGATCAATATGCAACGAGTTGCATATTGACGAAACACCACATCACAATTATTTAATTTACTCTCGTTATTTACAAGACAAGATTAATGTTTGTTAACATGGCAAGAGGTGAAACATAAAGAAACTACACTATTTAGGCATTTTAAATGAGGCCGGAAACAAACAACAACATATCCGGAAAATCCCCATAAGCATGTTTAATAATTATAAGCAACAACAATTCACACATATTAATGTTGTTAACATGATGCGGATGACATGATCAAGTTTTATGCAAGTTTTATTAAAAGGTTGACTTAAAGGAGATATGAAGTATTGTCACCGTGGTGGAATGAAAAAGGGTGCCACGGCAACGATCCGAAAATGATGCAACGCAACATATCGGTTCCGGTAACTCAGGAGAGACCGGTGCAAAAGGAAAGATAGCGTGGGTGAGTCAAACGAGATGAAAGAGGTGGGGCGATCCCGTTACCGGGTTCCCACGAGTCGGTGACGAGGCAACCGAGGAACATGACAACGGACGAAGCGGACACGAAGCACACACGAGGAGCATTTCATACAACACAAGCAAGCATGACACGGGTCATCCACGGGGTTATACCTTCGAAGCGTGCGTCTCGGGGCGGTTCGAGACGTAGAGGAAGAAGTCGTTCTCGGGGTGTAGTGGAAGGAGTCGTTCACGCGATTCGTAGAGGAAGTAGAGGAAGTAGTCGTTCACGTCATCGGTAGTCGTTCGGGTCGTCGTGGAAGTAGATGTTCCGTTCGTCTTGGCGGTTCCACGACGGGGTAGTTGTACTCGGGCGACGGTAGTGGTACTCGCGGTCGTCGAGCGACGGTAGTTGTTCACGTCATCGGTAGTCGTTGTACTCGCGACGTCGGGGTACTTGGTCGAAGATGTTTCGTAGGGGTACACGGGCGACGGTAGGGGTACTTGGGGTCTCCGAGTAGACGTTCATGTAGTTGTTCTCGAGCTCGTAGTCGTTCGGTCATCGTTACACGTTAACAGAACAAGGCAGCACACAAAATAAAAAAAAAAACAAAAAAAAACACAACACAACACAACACAACAGCCTCGGACACGGCTGAGGCAGCAGAGGAGGATGGCCGCGGCCGGCGCTGGATTCCCGCGGCGACGGGAGGACGAGGGGCCGCCGGCTGGATGACGCGGGAGGCCAGGGTGCAGAGGAGGCGGCGGACCCGGCCGGCCTTGGCGTCGAGGACGGAGGGAAGGGGCGCGCTGAGGCGCTCGGCAGGAGGCCTCTTGGCCGCGGCTGCTGTGAAGAAGGCGCGGGGAGGCAGGATGCAGCGCTCGGGGCCGCCGCGGCGCTGCGGGATCCGGCCAGAGGGGGGCCTGGCCGCGGAGGAGACGGGGAAGACGCTTGGGAGGAGCTCGCGGACGGAGCGGAAGGAGGGAGGGCAGAGGGGACGGAGGCGAGGGCCCCTGGCCGGCGGACGGCGGTCGACGGGAGGACGGCCGATGCGGGGAGGCCGCGGGCCTGGAGTCGCTCGGGTGGAGGCGCGCTACGGGGCGAGCTGGAGAGGTACGAGGAGAACGAAGGGAGGATCGAGGCGAGGTCGAGGGGTGCGGTCGATGGGAGGGAACGGGGTCGAGGGTTCGGGGTGCTGGCGGCGCGCACAGGGGATGGAGAGGATCGATGAGTAGGGCTAGGGTTCGGTCGGACCAGAAGGCTGAAGCGGTTGGGCCTATAGGCAGAGATGGGCCTGGGAGGTGGCCTGGGCCGAAGTGGGCCTAGGAGGGAAGGAGGAGAGGCCTGGCGCGGCTGGCTTCTTCTTTTTATTAGAATTTAGCAGATAAAAACAAAAGAGAGAAAAGAGAAAGAGGAGGACGGTTAGGGAAAAGATAGCACACGGGAGCACTTTTCTCGGGCATCAGAAAAAGAGCAAGGACCGAGAAAAAATAAGAAAGGCATGATTGGAAAATAATTCAAACATATTTGAATTTAATTCAAATAGTTTTGAACCAAGACTTGATTATTGAGGTGTCCAAAAATGTTCAAATTTTTGGAGGAACCTCGAAACAACGGACAAGAATTATTGGCAAGGTTTTGAAGGTGAACTTGAAGTGAAAAAGACATGGGGAAAATGCAAGTGTGTTCAGGTGATTCCAACAATGGAATAATTAATACATATAGCTCCCTAAATATTGAGAGGCTTTTATATGTTTTAAAGAGAAGTCATCTTCCCTCGATTTAAATGGACCGAAGGCCCACACGATTTATTTAGGTTGAGATGCAAAATAAAATATGACATGATGGCATGATGACATGATGCAATGCAAAATAAATAAATAACACAAGCAAAAGAAACACACGGGCAACCCGGAACATCTGGAATCTTCTGGAATCTTCTGGGACGTCGGTCTCGGGCGTCACAGTGCACATGCTAGAATGACCTAATAAGGCATCTAGACCAAATGGCACAAGATTTGGAATAGAGCAACTTGATCAGATCACCCCAAAACCACTTCTGTTCAAATTCAAATTTGAACAACTTTACATTGTCAACTTTTTATCTGGAGCCTCAAACTTTGTGGGCATGTTCATAACCCCAAATGATGATGCTACACCAAGTGGTGCACCAAGGGGAGATGATTTGCTTAACTCCAACATGGTGAAACCATTTCTGTTCATTTCTAGGGTTCACCAAAGTTACATTGGCCACTTTGCCCAAATGAGCTCAAATTTGGTGTAGGGGCCTAATTATATGTGACATTTGATCCTGTTAAGTCCCATGCCAAGTGGATGTCATTTGCTTGACCAAACACTGATCAAACACCTTCTGTCCAATTACCAAAACAAGTGGTTGGACCTCTTTTACAATTTCCCTTTACCCCAAATTCTTACCACATCCCATTCTGATCATTATCTACCCCCAGTAACCTTCCCATGGCCTCAGCTCAATTATTGGAGGGTAAAAACCCCATTTTTACCCTTGTGGACAGCCACCTTCTTCTCCTCCTTCACCTCTCTCCTCACTCTAGTGGCTCCCAGAGCATCCAAGACTGCCTCCCCCTTTCTTTACTACTTCCTCTACCCTCTGGACATTGCTGGACACTAGAGGACACGGCCTGGAAAGCAAAGACACGACCATGCCGGCCAAAGGCGTGCTCTGGAGCACGCTACAGTGCACCGAGGCACTGTAGCTCGGCCCTCCCGAGGCTTCCAGACGGCCTTGGGCAGAGAGACCGTGTCCCCCGAGGTCCCCTCGACGTCTGCAACACGCTGGGCTGTCGGCCCCCTCCTCTCTCCTCCTCTCTCACCCCTGCCCGCACGCGCACCGGCCGACCCCGAGCTCCAGTGAAAAAGCTCGAACGCGCGGCCTCTCTGACGCCTCCCCGCTCCTCCTCTGCTTTTCCCTTGGACTGGACCTCGTCCACGAGCACCCTAGACATGCTCAGGAGAGCCCGGATGGCCTGCAATGACGGCAACATGCTCGCCGGCGCATGCTTCCTCGGTGGACCGGCGCTCGCCTATAAATAGGCCGCCCCCGAGCCCCCTCGCGGCTCCAATGGCTCCTTCTCCCTCTCCTTAACCTCCTGGACCCTCTCTCTCTCTCTCCCGCACCCCCTATCCTCCACCGCAGTCAAAATCTCGCCGCCGGCCACCGCCAGAACCCTCTGTGGCCCAGGCTCCTCCACAGGTGCTGAGCGCACGTACGGGGTCGCCGCTCCCTGCTGCATCCTCCGGCGCATTGGGGGCCGTCGCTGGTGGCTGGAGCCGTCGGGGCAGGCGCCAGCGCCGCCCGGCCGGGCCTCCCCGTCGTTCCTCTGCCTCAGGCGAGAGGTAGGGGACGACCTCCCCACCAGCTGGCAGGGGGCCCCGCCCGTCAGCGGCTGTGCCGACCGAGCCGGCCCACCCGTCGGGTTAAGTGGAAACGGCTTCGGGCCGATTTGCTTGCCCCGCTGGGTGGCGTCTTCCCGCGATGCGCCTTCGGCGTCGCCACCTCTCGCCGCACAGCCGAGCCGCTGGGCCGGCCCACTGTCTATCCGTCGCCCTGGGCGCAGTAAAGGGGTATAACCCTTTTTCCTTTTCTTTCCTTTTTTTCAGACAACTTCACAAATCCATAAATAAATCAAATGAGCTCCAAACTTGATGATTCAAATTTATTCTGGCTCCATAAATCATGCTCTATCACATGGTGCAACATGCACATTATTCCAGAGACTTTTCCTTCACACATATTTATCAAATGCCCATTTTCCATTTTCTGTGATGAACTTTAGAAAATCACAGAGAGCTCATTTTTGATCCAAATGCAGTGATTCAAATTCCTAGATGCTTGTCATGTCCAAACTAAGTTTTGGAACATTTTTAATAATAGTTTCTGTACCCCACCAAATATTTAGCCATTTCTTCCTATTTATCAGCTTTGCAAAATCCTAGGAAATTCATTTGAATTCCAAATCCAGTGAAACCAACTCCTAAATGCTTCTAAAATCATGACTTGATGATGGGTACCTTTGCTCATCATTCAAGGAATTATCTCTGTATACTTCTTCCAAATCCATAAACCCTTTGGTTCCATCATATTGAAATGTTCCAAACTACCCATTGATCCAATACCTATGAAACCACCTTGGTCATTTCTAATACGACCAGAGGTATCCTAGAAAAGTCCAACTCCTATTTTTAGAGCACCTTTATTTTTGCTTTGACTGTGTTGCTTATTATGATTGTTTCCATCGTTAGTTGACGTAATAAATGGAGTATTCGGAGATGGACCAGAAGATTTGAAGACTCAGAAGAATAAGGCAAGCAGCCCTTTGACCATGTTCAAGAAACCTTTTTATGCATGTCTCATTGCCCCTTTATATTCAATGCATCGGAATCATGTTGAGGTGGAAACCACTTTGGTTGCTACCTTTGTTACTTACTGTTGAAACTTGCATCAACATGTCCCTACCTTCCTATGAGGGTTATGTGGGTGGGAGTAGTTAGGTTGCTTTACTAGTGGCTACGCAAATGGGTCGGGTATATGCATGGTGACGAAGGCAGGATACTTTCAAAAGACTTTTCGAAAACCCCGTCGGGTGCCATTTATGCCCGAGGGAGATGGTGAGATGGGTAACCACTTGATGACAAAGTGGTGTACCGAGGAAAGTGTGTGTGTTGTTTTGAAAAACGGATTGGTTTAAGTTGCGACCGTTATTCCAACCTTACATGCGCAACCACTCTACCCTTATATGGGAAAGGGCATTATTGATTACCTAGGTCGATACTAGCATGGTGCCCACATTACAAGTGACGGGGGTGACATGAGGTCACTCTTGGGACGGGGTCGCGCTTGGATAGGCGGCCATGAATGTCTTTACAGGGCACCGGACACACCATTGGTACCCCGTGCTTGTGATATGTGATGAATACGGAGCGAGTCTCCACAAACCTTGAGATGTGAAATGTTTGGCACGGGGCTGCTACCAATCGAGTGGACTCTATGTTAGTGTCGTCTAGGTAAAGATAGTGATCGGGTGCTTACCCCGGGTACCTGAGGTACCGCGGGTCGTGGATGACACAGAAGTTCCCCGGATCTTGTGGGTAAAGTGTGCAACCTCTACAGAGTGTCAAACTATTCGAATAGCCGTGTCCACGGTCAAGGACAGTTGGGTAACCGCTCTTGGGCTACGTCCAATGTTTGCGAAACCTGGTGTGTGTGTGAGGAAACAACATGGTTCGGAAATATTGTTGATGTGATTGTGAGGAAGTCACAATGAGCTTGTGCATGTGCTGATTACAACTCTTTCTCGATATTGATGTTTGTGACCTCCTGATACTTGTTACAGACACATGCATGCCCTTGATTTATGTTGATCATGAGTGCATATGAAAAACTAGCTTTCCGCAAAACTGCCATCCTAGCAGTAGAGCCTTGCATATTATTCTGTTATCACACTTGGGTTGCTTGCGAGTACATTCAATGTACTCATTGGCTTGCCACTGGTTATTTTATTGGCTAGGCAGGGGAGAACAGGTTATGAAGAAGATTTCGTGGTGACGAGCATGCGAGCTAGGACGCTTCCCAGTCAGAATGCCTGTAGGGTTAAGGCAGATGGCATGGGTCCCAGTTGTCTTTGAAGATTTTCCGTTGCGATGTTATGCTCAAGACTTGACCATTATGGTCCTATTTATGTAATACGATATGTATGGATGTAAGACTCTTGTTATTCAGCTTCTGTGTGTTCAGTGAGCATTGATCTCTGGGATCACTGTACACGAGCATTCGGTGGTCACGACTTACGAGTCGGGGTCCCCACAGAGCTGGTATCAGAGCCATCCTGACTGTAGGAAGCGTTAGTTAGCATGGTCGTTAGTTAGGGTAAAACTATTTTCAAAACTATTACTAGTTTTCAAAACTATCTATACTTCTCTTCCCTTCTCAGTTTTTCGAAAACTTGGCTATACTTGATCTCTTCCTCTTCAAAACCTCGGTCGCTAGAACCCTTATGCCCGAGACCACTGGATTTTCTGTGATCCTCGTGGAGTGCACCTTGCCGAACACTCACCCACCACTTTTGCACACAAGATTGGTGACACCCCGACAATACGATACCAATGGAAGTTACATCCTCGATGGATGAGGACATGAAGACCCAGAAGATGGTGATACCCTTGGCAGTACCCCAAGGAGATGCAACGTTGGCCTATGATGACCAGGGTATAGGTTATGCAAAATCATGATATACACCGCTAATAGAGTAATCATGTCACTACCGTTGTTGTATCGACAACCACCGGTGGACGAGAACCTTGCCATTTGGTCCGCCTCACTATAGTGAGCAGGAAAACGGTTCTCTTCGTCCCCCGCTCTTGGTGTCGATGTTTTCATCAACGAACCCGACATGGTAGACCTCTATTATGCCTTGTTATTATCATCACATATGGATTGCCTACCTGGTACCCTCGACGCCCCAGAAGGCACAAGGGATCGTCATGATTAAAGAGACAAGAGAAGACCAAGTCAACGCCAGCTAACAAGGAGGCACCTTCACCCCATCACCTCATCAGGCGAGAAGATGTTGAAGATTCTTCAGGATCAACCCGGATCATTCACCAAGCAACTACAAGGGACATGGCAACACCTGAGGAAGCTCAGAAGACTGCACGAGGCACAAGTCACGACACTGAGTCCGAGAACCCCTAGGGTAGGATGAGTCGTGTACCCCCTATGCGCAGTCGAGTCCATATGATGGTTCGGATAGAACCGTGATTGTGTGTTGTTTGCTTTTATTCGTTTGTGTTTTGATATAAGTCGCACTTTTGCCTCAGGCAACAAGTGCATGGCTATATCACCTTGCTTGCCTTGCTTCTTTTGTTTCTGCCTTTTTGCACCTGTTTGTTGCACCTGCACTATAGAACCCCCTTTAGGCATTTTCCTCCTCTACGCTGTTTCTTCCCTCTATTCTCTTTCTTCCCCAATTGAAGACCCGCAAGACAAGATGCACCAAGGATTCTACCTCGACAGCCAACTGGCACTGAAGACTTCTGCTACAACCCCCGTGACCAAGTGCAACTCCGTAGAGTTATGTTTAACCCTCCAGACCAGTAACCCTCTTCCTAGACCCTTTGAGACTTCCCGAGACACTCCAGCACGAATCCTTAACCATGTGCCTAACTCATGGTAAAGCGTGAGAACCTGTTAAGCCTTTATAACCTTGCACAACACTGGGTTCGTAAAGGAGCTAGTGGACACGATGAGTGAGCACGTTTTCATCCTGGTATAGCACGAGGTCTGACGATGCCATAGATAGACCAGTTTGAGGATATTGGACAGATGACTTGGTGGTTTATATCAGTGACTTCGAGGAATTATCTGAGACCTTGATGGATTGTGAGGTTTTCATGTTGGTGGGATCATGACTTTGGGAAAGCCGGTAGAAGTACCCGTTGGACTTAAGATTTGGATTTATGTAGGTGATTCTGGTTGGTATAATGCTGGATATGTCTACATGTTTCGGAGTAAGATTGGATTTAGGCCTATGATTCTGATTATGATATCATGCTTCTCGGTGGACAGTAACCTAGGAGATTGGATTATTTGTCGTAGTTGATTTAGAGATCTATATAGTCATGATCTTGGAGTTTACTTGACCCGGATGATGGGAATTTGGTGGACATACTATCGTGATGCATAATCCTTTCAAGTATTTGGGGATTATAGGGACTTGAGATCTTGTGGAACACCTTAGACATCGGATCTGTATAATTGTTAGATTATTTGGTGATTGATGGAATTACCGGGCTATCGGAGTTGATCTATAGGAAGGAAACAAATCTTGGAGTGGCATATGACGTGTTTCCTTAGAATAGAGATGCAATATCTTGAGCCTTGCAAGACTAGGTTGAGTGCTTGGATTGTGGAGTTTATTTCAGCTCAGCAACATGTATGATCTACCTTTGGATTTTAGAGGTAGGCATACGTATGGATTTGGGGATCGTGGACGAGTGCAATTTTATGAGACCGTCTCTTGAGGATCATGAGGATATGCGTGGCATGAGTGGTGATTAAAGTTGGTCTATGCGAGAGGCCGCTTTTTCCGTTCGGAGTACTAGATAGAGCTATTGGCATCTCAGAAACTGTGCTTAAGGATAAGATGATATAAGTTCACTCACTCACTAGAATCCTTGAAACCCTTAAGCCCCACCGAGCCACAACCTGGTCAGATTCTGACCACGGGCCTTGACTCAGAGTCAGGAAGGCCTCTGCAATACTCAACCGAGACCACCACCAATACCCCCAGCTTACCTTGCGTGCCCCTTAGACCTCGTGGAGCAATTGGACAAGTTGGGTAGCATCATTAATTGATGGCCTACTTGTCTGCCCGAAGACAAAGAAGAGACGGACAGCTGGATAGAAGACATTTGAAGACCGCCCTGTCAAGAAGGAAGATCTACACCGACCACCGTCATCAAGAAGAAACTTCCGCGTTGAAGACCGGGCGTATCTGCAAACCACTCCTCCCGGAGGAACCGAGCTTTTCCGTGTCGAAGGAACGCTCACACCCAGATGTATCAAGACTTGAAGGCACGATTCTGGTGGCACGACATGAAAAGAGAGATTTGCAACCTATGTTGCAAAGTGTGATGTGTGCCAAAGGGTCAAGCTGAAAATCAGCGACCCGCTGGATTGCTTCAACCACTCAAGGCTTCTAGGTGGAAGTGGGATAAAGACGGAATGAACTTCGTCACTAGTTTACCAAGGTCGGATGGAGGACACGACTCTGTTTGGGTCATAGTCGATCATTTGACCAAGGTAGTCTATTTCATTCCTGTCAAGACCACTTATGATGGCAACCGGCTGGCAGCTCTCTACATCGACCGAATCGTAAGTCTTCACGGCATTTCCCAAGGAGATTGTGCCAGATCGAGGAACCCAGTTCACCTTAAGGTTCTGGAAGAAGTTCCGAGAAGCCTTGGGAACCAAAGTATCTTTCAGCACGGCTTTCCACCCATAGACCGGAGGTCAGACTGAGCGAGTCAATCAGATTCTCGAAGCCACGACTCCAAGCCTGTGTCTTGGCATATGGAGCCAAGTGGGAGGATTGTCTCCCTTTTTGCTGAGTTCTCTTTTAACAACAGTTACCAGTCGAGCCTTCAGATGGCCCCATTTGAGGTGTTGTACGGACACAGATGTCGCACACCCCTCAACTGGTCAGAGACTGGAGAAGGGCTAGTCTTTGGACCGGATATTCTTCGCGCAGCGGTAGAGCAAGTCCAACTAGTCAGAGGACGTTTGGAGGCAGCCAAGTCAAGGCAAAAGAGCTATGCTGACACTCACCGTCGGAACATGAGTTTCCATATCGGGGACCACGTGTACCTGCGGGTAACTCCTCTGAAGGGAAACAAGCGTTTCCACGTCAAGGGGAAGCTCGCACTAAGGATCATTGGACCCTTTGAGATCACTGCAAGTCATGTGGTAGACGGCTCCCCAGCTAGATCTACCACCTGAGATACCCTTCGTGCACCAAATCTTCCACGAGCCCCCACTCTGGAAGTACTTCTTACCTCCTAGCTAGCCCGATGCCCGCAAGGACATCGATCACCAAGCCTTTGGCAGCTAACCCAACCTAACCTATGCAAGAGCCCCCGCAGCAACCTCCATCAAGGAAGGCATCAAGCAAGAAGCCATACCATCAAGCACTTCAAGATTCCAAGGAGCACCGCTCGGATGCAGAACCAACAAGAAGAAGTGAAGACTACCCCGTATCCAAGACTCCGCCTTTCTTTCCACGTCTAGTCTGGGAATCTCGGGGACGAGATTCTTGTAAGGGGGGTAGGTCTGTCACACCCTGATTTTCATGTCACATTGCTTAAGCTTATTTTCATGTCAAAAATGTGGATTTGCAAAAACTTTTGAGTGTTTTTGACTTTGATTGATTTGACTCTTGTCTGCTGTTTGCTAGTGCTCTAAAAATCAAATAAATCCCCCAACTCTTATACTTCATCTCCTTGACCCAAAACCTTTTTCCCAATGATCATGCCATGTGTATAGACCAGTATAAAATTTTCTTATAAAAATATTTTGGCCAAATGGTATTTTCTAAAATTAGTTTTCCAAAAACCCCTAAATTGAGGTTTGCGCTGCAAGTACCTTATTTAGGGTGTGAAAAATCTTTGAAAAAGTTTAATTGAATCCTATTAGATATAGGACTCCCAGAAACCACAAAAGTATAATTTTAAAAGTTATTTTTATATTTTATTTAAAAGCTTTTTCTTAAGGCCAGAAATGGTCTTTAATAGGAAAAAATTATTTAATCATTTAGAAAATATTTGCCAAAATTCAGGGAGACTCATAGGACATATATTGTCCATATATAAGAGTCTCAACACATGGTCATGTTCAAAATATTGGACAAATCCCTCCAAAACCCTTTCTGGATATTTCAAGCTTTTGAAATATTTACAAAGGAAATATTCTCCAAAAATTCCAGGGAAATTCTGTCATGTCATATATGACATATTTGATGATCTCGCAAAGCCTCATGCCTTGAAGATCAAGGAAACATCCTCAAACCCCTTCAAAACCATTCTGTCCATATTTGAAGTTTGAGCAACTCTACATTGCCAAACTTGTCCAAATGCTCTCAAATTTGGTGCACATGCTAGAATGACCTAATAAGGCATCTAAACCAAATGGCACAAGATTTGGAATAGAGCAACTTGATCAGATCACCCCAAAACCACTTCTGTTCAAATTCAAATTTGAACAACTTTACATTGTCAACTTTTTATCTAGAGCCTCAAACTTTGTGGGCATGTTCAGAACCCGAAATGATTATGCTACACCAAGTGGTGCACCAAGGTGAGATGATTTGCTTAACTCCAACATGGTGAAACCATTTCTGTTCATTTCTAGGGTTCACCAAAGTTACATTGGCCACTTTGCCCAAATGAGCTCAAATTTGGTGTACGGGCCTAATTATATGTGACATTTGATCCTGTTAAGTCCCATGCCAAGTGGATGTCATTTGCTTGACCAAACACTGATCAAACACCTTCTGTCCAATTACCAAAACAAGGGGTTGGACCTCTTTTACAATTTCCCTTTACCCCAAATTCTTACCACAGCCCATTCTGATCATTATCTACCCCCAGTAACCTTCCCATGGCCTCAGCTCAATTATTGGAGGGTAAAAACCCCATTTTTACCCTTGTGGACAGCCACCTTCTTCTCCTCCTTCACCTCTCTCCTCACTCTAGTGGCTCCCAGAGCATCCAAGACTGCCTCCCCCTTTCTTTACTACGTCCAATGTTTGCGAAACCTGGTGTGTGTGTGAGGAAACAACATGGTTCGGAAATATTGTTGATGTGATTGTGAGGAAGTCACAATGAGCTTGTGCATGTGCTGATTACAACTCTTTCTCGATATTGATGTCTGTGACCTCCTGATACTTGTTACAGACACATGCATGCCCTTGATTTATGTTGATCATGAGTGCATATGAAATACTAGCTTTCCGCAAAACTGCCATCCTAGCAGTAGAGCCTTGCATATTATTCTGTTATCACACTTGGGTTGCTTGCGAGTACATTCAATGTACTCATTGGCTTGCCACTGGTTATTTTATTGGCCAGGCAGGAGAGAACAGGTTATGAAGAAGATTTCGTGGTGGCGAGCATGCGAGCTAGGACGCTTCCCAGTCAGAATGCCTGTAGGGTTAAGGCAGATGGCATGGGTCCCAGTTGTCTTTGAAGATTTTCCGCTGCGATGTTATGCTCAAGACTTGACCATTATGGTCCTATTTATGTAATACGGTATGTATGGATGTAAGACTCTTGTTATTCAGCTTCTGTGTGTTCAGTGAGCATTGATCTCTGAGATCACTGTACACGAGCATTCGGTGATCACGACTTACGAGTCGGGGTCCCCACAAGCAGCAAAAACGGAAACGATGCCACGGCAAAGTTCCGGTTCCGACAACTCGTTAAGATGCCGATGCAAAAGAAGCGTGGCATGAGGGAGTCAAGCAATATGGTGGGGCGCTCCCGATTACTGGGTTCGCATAGGTCGACGGCAAGGCATACGACGAGGAACATGCAAGTGACAACTCGGACACGGTGCGAACAAGTGATACATCTCATACAACATGCATTCGGTCCACGGGCATCGTCTCAGGGCTATACCTTTGAAGTGTGCGTCTTCGGAACAGATCAAGTTCGTCGTAGGAAGTAGTGGTACAATCGGTCCTTGACGACGGTAGTGGAAGTAGTGGTACACATTTTCGTAGACGTACACATTCCGTAGATGTTCATGTTGTCGTTGTCGTGGTACTTGGGGGGTCTTCGGACTTGTCGGTCTCGATTTTGCGACGGTAGTGGAACTTGACGCATCGCCGTTCTTGCCGGTGGGGTACTTGGCCAATCTGTGTAGTCGATCTTGGTGGTCCGTATGGTCACCGTAGATGAACTTGCCAACAGTGACAACAGTACAAGAAGGCAAGGACATGGACGACGGGGCATCTCCGGCGAGAGCGGGACGGGAAGGTGGACCTTGGCACAGGTGACTCCACGTGCGAGGATGGATCTGGCAGAGGAGGGTCGGCCTGGGCGCGATGCAGTAGTCGGGAGCTTGGCGGGGCCAGCCATCCATGGGGATGGTGGTTGCAGGACGACAGTGTCCTGGTCCAGGGAGATCGTCACAGGAGTCGAGGCCAAAGGGGCCGGATCGAGGGGCTCCTCGTGGAGGTCGACTCGAGCCGCATGTGCTCGGCGGGGAGGTTCAGAACCCGAGAGGAGGCATCGGATCGGGGCTCGCGAGCAGAGAAATGGCTGGGGCAGAGCAACAGGGGGTCCCACGGAGAGGGCGAGGCGATGAAGCGGACGGCAGCGGCTCACAGCGATGCGGTGGGGCGGCGGAGCAGTGGGATGCGCGTAGGAGAGGAGCAACTGGACTTGGTGCGATGGTAGCAAGGGGTAGTAGGGCCGGCGATGAGGCATGGGCGAGGCGGCGGCGACAGAAGCGAGGAGGAGGCCTGCTCCTCTTCTCCGGCGAGGCGCAACGCTGGAGCGCTGCGACGATGGTGCTTCGGCGCGTGGATGTGGGATGTCGAGGGATGGCGAGGCACGACGGGCGTCGAGACGCAAGAGGCGAGGTTGGGGCCGGCATTGGCGTCACCTACGGTCGCGAGTGAGCCGGCGGCGCGAGGCGCAAGGTGCAGAGGCGCAGGGTATGGTGCGGTGTCCTCCTGAACCAGAGGACGAGCGAGAGGAACAGGTGGATGAAGGGATAGGGAGAGATTGAGAGAGAGGAGCGAGATGGCGGCGCTGGAGGGTGAGCGAGAGGGAGAGAGGAAGAGATCGGTCGGGCTAGGGTTGATGCGTCGATGGCTGGGCCTTGGGCCAAAATTCAGAAGGGCCCGGCCTGGCTGGGCTTCTCTCTCACTCTCTCTTTTCTTCTATTATTTGTCAAAAAAACGGAACTTCGAAGAAAAGAAAGAGAGAGCTCGAGAGAGAGTTTGTGCACTGGACAATTTTCCTGGACTTGTTGAAAAACATGTGATCCAATAAAATTAATTGTGGGCATGTGAGTGAAGTTTGAATTCAAACCTATTTGAATTAAATTCAATTAGTTTGAACTAGGACTAGGTTTTAGAAGTGTCCAGAAATGCTTGGATTTTTGGAGGAACCTCGATAAAATGGATAAGAATTGTGGACAAGATTTGAAGGTAAAACTTGAAGCAGAAGAGGCATGGGAATATTCACAAGTGTGTTCCGGTTAATTCCAAACTAATGGAATATTTATAAGAGCTCCATAAATATTAGGAGGATATGTTCTAAAGAGAATTCACCATGTCCATTCCCTCTATGTAAATAGATCAAAAGATCTACGCAATTTATTTAGTTGAGTTGCAAAAATTAATGAGATGAGCATGATGACATGATGCAATGCAAAAATAAAATAGAGCAAGAAATAAAACACACGACGGTCAGGAAATACCAAAATATATGGAAGTCTTATGGAGCGTCGGTCTTGGGGCGTTACACCCTATGAGAGAGCGATCACCGGTTTGTATCTGGAAATCATCTGGGTGTGTTTTATTAAGTATCTGATTCTAGTTGTCAGAGGTTGGAATACAACTCTAAGTCATTCTGTTAGCGTGGACACGGTTATTCGAGTAGATCATTTCCTTGCATGGGTGCATCACATTGCACAACACGCTCGATCACTCTGGCCGGACACACGTTCCTGGGTCATGCCCGACCTCGGAAGATTAACACGTCGCAACCCTACCTAGGTTCAACAAAGAGGCCAGCACGCCGATCTATATCCTAAGCACACATGGGTCTTGGGCCCATTGTGTAATGCCCCGGATGTAATACTTTCCCTTTTCAGCATATATATATCTCTGACTTCATCTATTCCATTCCGGGTTCTTTGTCTTTCGGGTTTTCGTCGTTTTGTTGTGTGCGTGTGTGGCATTCCTTCATATCATATAGTCATGTGCATTGCATTGCATTTGTGTTGTCGGTTGCATCCGATTCCACGCGTTCCTTCCCGTTGTCCGTTTCGCGTTCCGGAGCTCCCTCACGTGTCCGTGGCGTCCCGTAGACCTACTTTGGTGTTTGGCCGTGTAACGTTACCGGTTTGGCGCGAGACTTGTCGTGTGTTGTTGTTTTGGTGTGTGTAACCCGCCTGTCAAATCTCGTCGCGTTTCGAGTCCGTTTGCTACCCCCAACAATTATTCGTGTGGGATCAAAGTGCCTCCACTTTGAGGCCCAAGACACCCCTCCAACAGCCCACTTCCCTCCTCTTGGCCCATCCTAACTCCCCTCGCGATCGGATCCGTCGGATCGCGATCGGAGGGCTCTAAACCCCCCAAAACCCTCAAACCCTAGCACCTACCCTATATAAACATCCCCCATGCCATTTTTGGCAGCCTAACCCCCCTCCACCTACCTCTAGCCTACCTCCCCCTCAATTTCCGTGCCTGGCCAGATCCAAATCGCCACTTGGGATCACCTCCGAGGCTAGGAACCCCGCCGCCGTTTTTTCCATCGAAGGAATTCAGCCGACAGAGCGCTCGAAGCCGCCGCCGCGTCGCCTGGATCGGATCGATCCAGATCCGATCGAGGTCAACGCCTCCTCGCGCCTCCTCCCGATCCCCGAAGGTCGGCCCAGTCCGCCGATCCATCGCCTCGCCAGCTCTGCCCGACCGCTTCGGCCTGGAGCCTTGGGCCAGGCCGCCTCCTCCCGATCCGGGCCGCGGCTCTCTCCTTCGGCCGCAGTCGCCCGACCCTGCAGGCCTCCTCTCCACGCCAGCCGCCTCCAGGCCGCTTCGCTGCACCGCCTCCCCGCGCGGGCCTCGCCAGGCGCGCCACCAGGGGCCCAGGCCTCCAACGCCGCCCGCCGCCGGATTCCAGCTGGGCCGCGCCGCCGCCAGCCAGCCCGGCCGATTCCCTGGGCCTCCCGCAGCCAGGCCCAGCCGCCTCCACCGTTTGCCAGATCGAGGCCCGTGACTCCTTTTTCAGATCTGAGAGAGGTTGCCCCCAAAATCCTAAGTCCCAGATTTGTTTGTGTCTGATGCAATATTAGAACTGTGATAACTTCTTGTGTGTTGGTCCGTTTTGCGCAAGTGACATGTCCAGACGTTCGTGGTGACTAGCACTACGTTTCATTCCTTTGTGCCATGCATGTTTGAGATCATCTAGATGCTTAAATATTCGTGGCAAGAGGGCATCCCGTTATAAACTGCTGCTATGTGTTGTTTTTATGTCATCTTTGCATAGTGATATCTTTTAGCTCGTTTATCCGAATGATGCAAATGTCATGTCCACGTGTTCGTCTTGCCATCCTCTACATGTTGCTTGTGTTAGGTTGCATGATAGATTTAATCTTGCCATGTTTATCTTCGTTGCAAAGTGCTATGTGGCTGTTTAGTTATTTAACTTGTTATGAGATGCCATCTTGTTGAGCTCATTGCTATCGTTGTGTTTATCTCCATGATGCATGCTTGTATGTTTCGGAATCACCATCATGTGTACTTTGATGTGGTGCTTACCACTTGCCATGTTTAGTTTCGAGGTGACTTAAACTTGCTCTCAAAGGTGCCATGATGAAACTGCTGTTTTAACACTTAGTGAAATTTCACTAAGTCTGGAATCTGTAATGTTCCGATGCCATGTTTGCGTGCTGTTCTAGGACAAACCATGATAGTTTTGGAGTGTCTCTTGATGGTTCCTTGTAGTATATATTGTTGGCTATCCATTCATGTTCTCACATGCTTATTTAAGTGGCTGTAGCATATTTAACTTTTGCTTCAAAGTTTCAATAAAATTCTGCTGTCAGGATTTTGTTGTCAAGTTCAATATGTCCAAGCTTGTTGCTATTGATCCGTGGCTCCTTTGGGGGTGCACCTTTGGACTTATTTGCTGTAGGATATGTCTAGTTTATGTTCATGCTCTTTGCCATGATTTTTGAGTGCTGTAGATTATTTATCTAGTGCTCCGAAGTTGCTATGTGGCTGTAATTTTCAGCTTTCGCCTATTTCTTGTTTCGGGCATAACTTTTAGCCCGTAGCTCCGTTTGGAGCGAGTCTTATATGAAACTTGATTGATTTTCCGTGTAGATTCATAATATCCTTGTTATCATGTTTTGAAGTGTTTTGCTTGAGTGCTATTTTCCGTGCTTCGTGTGCTCATAGTGCATCCATCATGCATCCATCATTTTGGTGTGCGCATTGCATCTTGTTGATTCGTGCCTTGTGTGATTGTATTGTTTAGAGCCGGAAGCTGAGACCGAGTACGAGTACGAGCACGAGGTTACCACCGAGGTTGAGCACGAGGACCCTCCTTACGATCGGAACGACAACTTTTCAGGCAAGATGACCGAACCCGGATACCATTACTATTTTTGCCTATTGCTAGAAGTCACGCTCTATAGTTTTGCCTCGATGCCCATGTCTTTCATGTCAGCCTCCTACTTGTAACCATGAACCTGTCTAACCACCCTACCTATGCAAACCGTTGAATGGCTAAGTACGCTTCGCTCAGCCCCTTTTATAGCATTGCTAGTTGCAGGTGAAGTTGAAGATGCTTGCTTCATGTTGAAGTTATGTTGGGTTATATCACACTATATAAATGCTTAAAAATGAAATCATCTATATATTGGCAAGGGTGGAAGGCTAAGACTTTTGCTTGGTGATTTGTTCCACTCATGCCGCTAGGAACCGTATAAACCGGTGTTATGTTCCTTGATTATGCGTTCCTCACACGGTTGGGGTTTATGGGGCCCCCTCGATAAACCGCTAAGTGCTAAGTCTTTTCCAGCAAGTCCCAACATTGGTACTATTCGCCTATTAAATAATAAAACTCGCATAGGGTCTTGCAAACCCGAGTTCTTAATTAACAACCCCCGGGCCAGTGCTCCACATGAGTGTTGGTCCAAACTGGGCAGACTGCGGGGCCACCCGAGGGAACTCGAGGATTGGTATATACCTGTAGGCTGACCTATCTGGTCGTGTCCTGAGACTAGATACGCGCGGCTACCATCAGGGTGTCGACACGCCGGGAGGATTTATTGGATTAGCCTTACCTTAGTTCGGAGTATCTTGAGCACGGGATTCCGAGAATACTCGGGTCTTCCCACCTTGGAGTTGCGACTCCGCGGATTGTGGGCTTGTCATGGGCCAAGTTGGAACACCCCTGCAGGGTTATGAACTTTCGAAAGCCATGCCCGCGGTTATGTGGCAGATGGGAGCTTGTTAATATCCGGTTGTAGATAACTTGACACCATGATCTAATACACTACCAGCGTGTGTATAGTGACTGTCAATTTTCGAATAGGGATTCGGGAGTTGAACACGGTGGGGTTATGTTTGTTGAGCTTTAGCTAGGATCACTTCATGATCATCTCTTGACCGAGGCACTTCTCTTCTCGCACTCTTTCACGTAAGCTAGTGCTAGTTGCTGCTGCAGACACTTGTTCTTTTCTTCAGCCTTATCCTCTCCCAAGGCTTAAATAGTCTTGTTATCCGGGAACGGGATTGCTGAGTCCTCTCTGGCTCACAGTTACTTCACCGCACCAGATGCAGGTCCGATGGTGAGCTATCCAGGTGATGGCACCGAGCTAGACTGGGAGTACGACGAGGAGCGTAGTCGATACTATGTTCGTTATCCTGATGATCAGTAGTGGAGACTTCTACTAGGATTCGATCCGACCTATGGATTTAAATTATGTTTGGTATCTTGTCATTTGGATTTTACCCTTAGAGGGCTGTGATGTTTTATTGAATGATAATTTGGACATGTATTGTATTTGTGTGACGTGGCGAGTGTAAGCCAACTATTTTATGTTTTCCATCCCCATCTTTTACATGAGTTGTGCAAAGATACCAGACTTGCGATCATTGCAGCATGGGATTATGTCTCTAAGTCGTGCCTCGACACGTACAAGATATAGTCCCATCCTGGGCATTACAAGTTGGTATTCAGAGCCTTCTCCGACCTAGAAGCCCCCACTGATTGATCGAATCGTTGACGGTCGAGTCTAGGCACACACTGAAAAATATTTTGAGTCCTATATTATATCGGAGAGTAGGATTTCTTTGCTTCTCATCCCTTTTCTCTCTAGTGAGGACTCCTGACGACTACTCTTGTCTCTTCTATCTTCAAAAATTGCACCAAATTTTTTTTAGGAATCTCGCGAGTATTCTGGGATTGTTTCGATGTTCTTGTGACGAGAATATTGTTCTCGATGCCTCCTGACATTAGGGGTTGTGGCAGTGTCCCGGGGAGTTGAGCTTCGGGGTGTTGTCGTCACAAGCATATCGCGGCAATACTAAATACTTAAGACGGCCGACATAAAAAATGTCTCCTATACGGTTAGTGGCAAGATAACCCCGACATCACCCAGTACTGGGGAGGTAGTTCGGGAGTATTGCCATAGCTTGGTATAGTGGATGTTTTTCGAAGGTCCAAGGTAGACAGTTTCCGAGAAAGACTGGTTATGTGTTGAAGGATGGATACAGCTGGATGTAGGTTTAGAGTTGATTGCGCGGTGCTTCCCCTGTATCCCCAACACCTGATTGCATAACTAGAATCTTTCGGAAATTAATAGGTGGGTTTATCCAGTAGATCGTAGGCATTCTTCCAACGAATGCAGGTTAGCGAGTTCGGGGTTCTACATTGAGTGAAGTGGTATTATGACCGATGTTCCGATCGGGAGTTGCATCTTAAAGGGTCCTTGGCTATGCTGATCCGGGGATTGCAAAACCCTTTATAACGCGTTCATAGGCTTTCAGCACAAAGATGTTAGAACGAAGCTCCTATCTTGTGTTTGTTTCCATCCGTACCTTGTTGTTTTTCTTATTTTACCTTTTGTCCCCTATGTGGCTTCTCGTGAAGATTGTTGTTATCATTTAACTGAGAATTTCATTCGTTCCTCTTGTTCGAATGATTTCATTCGTTCCTATTGTTCGAATGATTATTGTGAAGACTTGTTGCAATTCATTCCATTGATTCAGCTTATACCTTCTGTCAATCAATTGCTGATTCGTGGTCATCTCATTCAGGATGGCTCCGAAACGGGTTCCCAACGCTAACCCAGAGGGTGAAGAGGTCCCAGACCGTCCTCCTTCCCCTCCTCCTCCGTCTGAGGCTTGGAGAGCAATTATGCAGACTACAACTCAGAACACCCAGATGCTGATGCAGATGATGCAGCAGATGCAAGCTAATCAAGCTAATCAGGGTGTTCCAGGGAATCAAGGCAACTTCTTCAACCAGCAGCACCATGCTACTCTCAACCAGTTTTTGGCCAATAATCCAAAAGCTTTCAGTTACTGTGTCGACCCTCTTGATGCTGAAGATTGGTTAACCGACATAAAGAAGCATTTTGAGTGCAGTAACGTGAAGGAAGAGGACTATGTGAAGTTTGCAGCCTTCCAACTCAAAGACCAAGCAGCTGACTGGTGGCAGCAGTACAAAGACTCCAGACCAGGTCGTGTGATCTCTTGGGAGGATTTCTGCAAGGACTTTCGCTCTCACCACATTTCGACAAGTGTCATCGAGGGTATGCGTGAGCAATTCCGCAACCTGAAGCATGGCTCTATGTCTGTCTATCAGTATAATGTCAGGTTCCAAAACCTCGCTCGCTATGCTAAGCAAGACATTCCTGACGCCAAGAGCAAAATCTATCAGTTTCGTGTTGGTCTGAAAGATGAACTTCAACTTGCTCTCACCTTGTTCGAGCCTGACGAGTTCGACAAATTCTATAACATGGCTTTGAAACAAGAGGCAGCTCAGCTTAAGATGGAGGCTTCTAAAAAGAGGATTCGAGATGCCGTTCACTCCTCCTCATCGTCTCAGATGGTCTCGAAACAACAGAAATTTTGGCTTCCTCCTCCTCCAGTGATTCGAGATCCTTACAACAACTCCAACAACTCCAACAACTCCAACAACAAGAATGCTGGTGGTCGTGGTTTCTCACACCCACACAACCAAGGCAATCAGTCCAAGCAGCAGTTCCAAGTTCAAAGGACAAGTGTTCCTCCTGCTCGTCCACTTTCTGAGGTTACTTGCTACAAGTGTTGCCAGAAGGGTCATTATTCCAACAAGTGCAACAACCCAAGGCGCCATCCACCACCTCCACCTGTCAGTTCGGCTATTGTGAAGCATAATCCCAGGCATGCTAGGGTGAATCTGATAAATGCAGCTGAGGCGGAGAACTCTTCTGATGTGATCATTGGTAACCTTTCAGTGAACTCCTTTCCTGCAAAAGTATTATTTGATTCTGGTGCATCTCTCAGTTTCATTTCAAGGCTATTCTTCACCAATCATAATTTGACTTCGGTATTTCTGGATAAGAAGTTGTCGATTATTTCTCCGGGCAAGCACATGACTTCAAATTTGATGGCTCCGAATGTATCTATTCGCATGGGTGATTATCGATTTCTGGCTAATCCAGTGGTTCTTGGTAATTCCGACATTGACCTCATCCTCGGAATGGATTGGCTTTCTCAGCATGATGCTCACATTGATTGTGCACAGAAGGAAGTCAAGATGACTCATCCTAATGAAGATGTGATTATCTTCGCCTCCAGGGATAACACTATCAGGCTTTTCTCTCTCAATGATAACGGCGAAATTAATGCCATATCTCAAATTCCGGTGGTAAATGAATATCAAGACGTCTTTCCTGAAGAACTTCCAGGCATGCCTCCACACCGTCAGGTGGAATTTTTCATTGAACTCGAGCCGGGTACTGAGCCAGCATGCCGACGTCCGTACAAGCTCTCTCCCAAAGAATTGAAGGAATTGAAGAAGCAGCTTGATGAACAGGAGCGTATGGGTCTCATCAGGCCTAGTACGTCTCCTTGGGGCTGTGGTGTCTTATTTGTCAAGAAGAAAGATGGCACGGAGCGTCTATGCGTTGATTACCGGCCATTGAACAAGAAGACAATAAAGAACAAGTATCCGCTCCCCAACATCAACGAACTCTTCGAGCAGCTCAAAGGAGCTAAAGTGTTCTCTAAGCTCGATCTCCGAATGGGCTATCACCAAATTCGCATTCGCGAGAAAGACATTCCCAAGACTGCCTTCAGAACGAGTTTCGGTTCATATGAGTATACCGTCATGTCCTTTGGTCTCGCCAATGCTCCTCCTACCTTCTCGAGAATGATGCACTACATATTCAACCCCTACACCAGCGAGTTTGTGCTTGTGTATCTGGATGATATTCTGGTGTTTTCCAAGAATGAAGAAGATCACGAAAAGCACTTACGTCTGGTTCTTGATCGACTCCGTGAGCATAAGTTCTATGCCAAGTTCTCCAAGTGCGAATTTTGGCTCGATAAGGTTTTGTACCTGGGCCATATCATCTCAGCTGATGGTATTGCGGTAAATCCCGAGAAAGTTGAAGCAATTGTCAACTGGGAAGCTCCTCAGAACGTCAAGCAACTCCGAAGTTTTCTGGGTCTTGCCAGCTATTGCAGAAGGTTCGTTGAGAACTTCTCCAAGATTGCCAAGCCTCTTTCCAACTTGCTTCAGAAGAATGTCAAATACTTTTGGTCTCCCGAGTGTGAAGTGGCATTCAAAACTCTCAAAGAAAAGCTCGTCTCTGCTCCAGTTCTTACTCCTCCAGATGAGTCCAAGCCCTATGAAGTATTCTGTGATGCTTCTCTTCAAGGTCTTGGTGGTGTGCTTATGCAAGATAAGAGAATTGTGGCATACACTTCTCGTCAGCTGAAGCCAAGTGAGAAGAACTATCCCACACATGATCTCGAGCTAGCAGCTGTGGTACATGCTTTGATTACGTGGAGACATCTGTTGTTGGGCAGAAAAGTCGACATCTTCACTGATCACAAGATCTTGAAGTACATCTTCACACAGCCGAATCTGAACCTCCGCCAGACTCGTTGGGTTGAAATGATCCAAGAGTATGATCCCAGCATTGAATACACTCCTGGCAAGGCGAATGTGATTGCAGATGCTTTGAGCAGAAAGGCATATTGCAACAACCTTCTTATCAAGCCGTTCCAGCCTGAGCTTTGTGAAGCTTTCAGGAAGCTCAACCTCCAAGTTGTTCCGCAGGGTTTTCTTGCAAATCTTCAAATTGCTCCTACCTTGGAAGATCAGGTCCGTGAGGCCCAACTCAGTGATGCCATGGTGCAGAAGGTGAAACATGGTATTGCAAAGGGCACTCCTAAATACAAGTGCTTTCGTGTTGATGAGAGAGATACCTTGTTCTTCGAGGACAGACTCGTTGTTCCCAAAGGTGATCTCAGGAAGCTCATAATGGAAGAAGCACATGATTCTCTCCTTTCCATTCATCCTGGCAGTTCCAAGATGTACCAAGATCTCAAGCAATCTTACTGGTGGACACGCATGAAAAGGGAAATTGCCCAATTCGTTAATGAATGTGATGTCTGCAGAAGAGTGAAAGCAGAACATCAACGTCCAGCCGGTCTTCTCCAACCTCTTCCTATTCCCGAGTGGAAATTCGACCACATTGAAATGGATTTCGTCACTGGCTTTCCTAAGTCCAAGAGAGGGAATGATTCTATCTTCGTGGTGATTGACAAGCTTACCAAAGTCGCTCACTTCCTTCCAGTCAAAGAATCCATCAATGCAGCTCAACTTGCAGAGTTGTACACTTCCAGAATTGTGTCATTACATGGCATTCCTCAAGTTATCTCCTCAGACCGTGGAAGTTTGTTCACATCCAAGTTCTGGGACTCCTTTCAGTCCGCCATGGGCACTAAGATCAGGTTCAACACTGCTTTTCACCCTCACACTAGTGGTCAAGTCGAGCGAGTGAATCAGATTCTAGAATACATGCTCAGAGCCTGTGTCATCTCTTTTGGCATGAAATGGGAAGATTGCCTTCCATTTGCCGAGTTCTCTTACAACAACAGCTACCAAGCAAGTGCCGGCAAAGCTCCGTTTGAAATCCTCTATGGCAGAAAGTGTAGTACACCTCTCAACTGGTCTGAAACAGGCGAACGTCAACTTCTTGGCAATGACTTGATCTCAGAAGCCGAAGAAATGTGCAAAGTCATACGTGAGAATCTCAAGGCCGCTCAGTCGCGTCAGAAGAGCTACTATGACGGGAAGCATCGTGATTTGGCTTTTAACATTGGTGATCATGTCTATCTCCGTGTTTCTCCGATGAAAGGCACCCAAAGATTCGGTATCAAAGGAAAGCTTGCTCCTAGATACGTCGGGCCTTTCAAGATTCTTGGCAAAAGAGGCGACCTAGCCTATCAACTTGAGCTCCCTTCCAACTTCGCCAATGTTCATGATGTGTTCCATGTGTCTCAACTCCGCAAATGCTTCAAGGCACCTGAACGCATGATTCCGTTTGAAGAGATTGATCTTCAACAAGACCTGTCTTACCGAGAGCATCGCGTTGCTATTCTCGAAGAGACCGAATGCAAGACCCACAACAAGTCCATCAAATTCTTGAAAGTCAAGTGGTCACATCATACCGACCGAGAGGCTACGTGGGAACGAGAAGATCATCTTCGTTCCGAGTACCCTTCCTTTTTCCAGTCCTAGATCTCGGGACGAGATCTTTTTGTAGTAGAGGAGAGTGTGTAATGCCCCGGATGTAATACTTTCCCTTTTCAGCATATATATATCTCTGACTTCATCTATTCCAGTCCGGGTTCTTTGTCTTTCGGGTTTTCTTCGTTTTGTTGTGTGCGTGTGTGGCATTCATTCATATCATATAGTAATGTGCATCGCATTGCATTTGTGTTGTCGGTTGCATCCGGTTCCACGCGTTCCTTCCCGTTGTCCGTTTCACGTTCCGGAGCTCCCTCATGTGTCCGTGGCGTCCCGTAGACCTACTTTGGTGTTTGGCCGTGTAACGTTACCGGTTTGGCGCGAGACTTGTCGTGTGTTGTTGTTTTGGTGTGTGTAACCCGCCTGTCAAATCTCGTCGCGTTTCGAGTCAGTTTGCTACACCCAACAGTTATTCGTGTGGGATCAAAGTGCCTCCACTTTGAGGCCCAAGACACCCCTCCAACAGCCCACTTCCCTCCTCTTGGCCCATCCTAACTCCCCTCGCGATCGGATCCGTCGGATCATTATCGGAGGGCTCTAAACCCCCCAAAACCCTCAAACCCTAGCACCTACCCTATATAAACATCCCCCATGCCATTTTTGGCAGCCTAACCCCCCTCCACCTACCTCTAGCCTACCTTCCCCTCAATTTCCGTGCCTATCCAGATCCAAATCGCCACTTGGGATCACCTCCGAGGCTAGGAACCCCGCCGCCGTTTTTTCCATCGAAGGAATTCAGCCGACAGAGCGCTCGAAGCCGCCGCCGCCGCGTCGCTTGGATCAGATCGATCCAGATCCGATCGAGGTCAACGCCTCCTCGCGCCTCCTCCCGATCCCCGCAGGTCGGCCCAGTCCACCGATCCATCACCTCGCCAGCTCTGCCCGACCGCTTCGGCCTGGAGCCTCGGGCCAGGCCGCCTCCTCCCGATCCGGGCCGCGGCTCTCTCCTTCGGCCGCAGTCGCCCGACCCCGCAGGCCTCCTCTCTGCGCCAGCCGCCTCCAGGCCGCTTCGCTGCACCGCCTCCCCGCGCGGGCCTCGCCAGGCGCGCCGCCAGGGGCCCAGGCCTCCAACGCCGCCAGCCCCCGGATTCCAGCTGGGCCGCGCCGCCGCCAGCCGGCCCGGCCGATTCCCTGGGCCTCCCGCAGCCAGGCCCAGCCGCCTCCACCGTTTGCCAGATCGAGGCCCGTGACTCCTTTTTCAGATCTGAGAGAGGTTGCCCCCAAAATCCTAAGTCCCAGATTTGTTTGTGTCTGATGCAATATTAGAACTGTGATAACTTCTTGTGTGTTGGTCCGTTTTGCGCAAGTGACATGTCCAGACGTTCGTGGTGACTAGCACTACGTTTCATTCCTTTGTGCCATGCATGTTTGAGATGATCTAGATGCTTAAATATTCGTTGCAAGAGGGCATCCCATTATAAACTGCTGCTATGTGTTGTTTTTATGTCATCTTTGCATAGTGATATCTTTTAGCTCGTTTATCCGAATGATGCAAATGTCATGTCCACGTGTTCGTCTTGCCATGCTCTACATGTTGCTTGTGTTAGGTTGCATGATAGATTTAATCTTGCCATGTTTATCTTCGTTGCAAAGTGCTATGTGGCTGTTTAGTTATTTAACTTGTTATGAGATGCCATCTTGTTGAGCTCATTGCTATCGTTGTGTTTATCTCCATGATGCATGCTTGTATGTTTTGGAATCACCATCATGTGTACTTTGATGTGGTGCTTACTACTTGCCATGTTTAGTTTCGAGGTGACTTAAACTTGCTCTCAAAGGTGCCATGATGAAACTGCTGTTTTAACACTTAGTGAAATTTCACTAAGTCTGGAATCTGTAATGTTCCGATGCCATGTTTGCGTGCTGTTCTAGGACAAACCATGATAGGTTTGGAGTGTCTCTTGATGGTTCCTTGTAGTATATATTGTTGGCTATCCATTCATGTTCTCAGATGCTTATTTAAGTGGCTGTAGCATATTTAACTTTTGCTCCAAAGTTTCAATAAAATTCTGCTGTCAGGATTTTGTTGTCAAGTTCAATATGTCCAAGCTTGTTGCTATTGATCCGTGGCTCCTTTGGGGGTGCACCTTTGGACTTATTTGCTGTAGGATATGTCTAGTTTACGTTCATGCTCTTTGCCATGATGTTTGAGTGCTGTAGCTTATTTATCTAGTGCTCCGAAGTTGCTATGTGGCTGTAATTTTCAGCTTTCGCCTATTTCTTGTTTCGGGCATAACTTTTAGCCCATAGCTCCGTTTGGAGCGAGTCTTATATGAAACTTGATTGATTTTCCGTGTAGATTCATAATATCCTTGTTATAGTGTTTTGAAGTGTTTTGCTTGAGTGCTATTTTCCGTGCTCCGTGTGCTCATAGTGCATCCATCATGCATCCATCATTTTGGTGTGCGCATTGCATCTTGTTGATTCGTGCCTTGTGTGATTGTATTGTTTAGAGCCGGAAGTTGAGACCGAGTACGAGTACGAGCACGAGGTTACCACCGAGGTTGAGCACGAGGACCCTTCTTACGATCCGAACGACAACTTTTCAGGCAAGATGACCGAACCCGGATACCATCACTATTTTTGCCTATTGCTAGAAGTCACGATCTATAGTTTTGCCTCGATGCCCATGTCTTTCATGTCAGCCTCCTACTTGTAACCATGAACCTATCTAACCACCCTACCTATGCAAACCGTTGAATGGCTAAGTACGCTTCGCTCAGCCCGTCTTATAGCATTGCTAGTTGCAGGTGAAGTTGAAGATGCTTGCTTCATGTTGAAGTTATGTTGGGTTATATCAAACTATATAAATGCTTAAAAATGAAATCATCTATATATTGGCAAGGGTGGAAGGCTAAGCCTTTTGTTTGGTGATTTGTTCCACTCATGCCGCTAGGAACCGTATAAACCGGTGTTATGTTCCTTGATTATGCGTTCCTCACACGGTTGGGGTTTATGGGGCCCCCTCGATAAACCGCTAAGTGCTAAGTCTTTTCCAGCAAGTCCCAACATTGGTACTATTCGCCTAATAACTAATAAAACTCGCATAGGGTCTTGCAAACCCGAGTTCTTAATTAACAACCCCCGAGCCAGTGCTCCACATGAGTGTTGGTCCAAACTGGGCAGACTGCGGGGCCACCCGAGGGAACTCGAGGATTGCTATATACCTGTAGGCTGACCTATCCGGTCGTGTCCTGAGACTAGATACGCACGGCTACTATCAGGGTGTCGACACGCCGGGAGGATTTGCTGGATTAGCCTTACCTTAGTTCGGAGTATCTTGAGCACGGGATTCCGAGAATACTCGGGTCTTCCCACCTTGGAGTTGCGACTCCACGGATCGTGGGCTTGTCATGGGCCAAGTTGGAACACCCCTGCAGGGTTATGAACTTTCGAAAGCCGTGCCCGCGGTTATGTGGCAGATGGGAGCTTGTTAATATCCGGTTGTAGATAACTTGACACCATGATCTAATACACTACCAGCGTGTGTATAGTGACTGTCAATTTCCGAATAGGGATTCGGGAGTTGAACACGGTGGGGTTATGTTTGTTGAGATTTAGCTAGGATCACTTCGTGATCATCTCTTGACCGAGGAACTTCTCTTCTCGCACTCTTTCATGTAAGCTAGTGCTAGTTGCTGCTGCAGACACTTGTTCTTTTCTTCAGCCTTATCCTCTCCCAAGGATTAAATAGTCTTGTTATCCGGGAACGGGATTGCTGAGTCCTCTGTGGCTCACAGTTACTTCACCACACCAGATACAGGTCCGATGGTGAGCTATCCAGGTGATGGTACCGAGCTATACTGGGAGTACGACGAGGAGCGTAGTCGATACTATGTTCGTTATCCTGATGATCAGTAGTGGAGACTTCTACTAGGATTCGATCCGACCTGTGGATTTAAATTATGTTTGGTATCTTGTCATTTGGATTTTACCCTTAGAGGGCTGTGATGTTTTATTGAATGATGATTTGGACATGTATTGTATTTGTGTGATGTGGCGAGTGTAAGCCAACTATTTTATGTTTTCCATCCCCATCTTTTACATGAGTTGTGCAAAGATACCAGACTTGCGATCATTCCAGCATGGGATTATGTCTCTAAGTCGTGCCTCGACACGTAGGAGATATAGTCCCATCCTGGGCATTACACATTGCCCGTTGCACTCCTGCATGTTGCGTACACGGCCGATGAGCAGACCTAGCCCCCTTATACAAGCGCAAGCTTCTAGTCCAACTGGGCGCACGCCACTCAGTCGCTGACGTCTGAAGAGCTTTGGCTGATACTACAACACTAGTTACCCATATCTTGTCCCGCGTGGCGGTTAGTGTGTACAGGTCAACAACCCAACTCAGAACAAATACCCAAACTTATTAAGCGTGTTATTATGAAATAATCATGGACGATGACCAGGGACCAGGCCACCTCTCTCCTAGGTGTTTCAACCTACCCTGTCGCTCCACCACAAAGATTCACTGGGACGGCCATCGGGAAACCCCCAGTCCGTCAATCACTCGTGGGCACTCCACGAGCCGAGCCGACTTTAGTCACATTATTGTATCATGTATAATAATATGGTATATGTATACCCATGATAACCACCCGAAGTGATCACGGCCTGATAGTATAGCATGGCAGACAGACAAGAATTTAGGGTAACTCATGGAATACTAGCATCCTATACTAAGCATTTATGATAGTAGATAAAGTATCAACAAAAGTAGCAGCAATGACAGGCTATGCAACAGAATAGGAGCTATCGGAACAACAAGAGCAGCAAAACCTAATGCAAGAATAAGAGAGAAGGAATGGGTGATATCTGGATGATCAAGGGGGTTTTCCTTGCCTGGAAGCTCTGCGGAGAAGGACGGGTCATCAACACCGTAGTCGAATGGAGCAGCAGTGGCGTCAGCGTCGATGTCTACCAAAGAGAAGAGGGGGAAGAAACAGTAAATACAATGCAAACAAATGCATGACGATGCATGACATGGCAATAAGCGGTGCTAGGTGACCTAATGCATTGCTCCATGAGACAGCCAAAGCGGGAAAACACCTGGGAATGTTTTCCCAACGTTTTGCATTTTCTGGACAGATGAAAGAGAGGGGATAGTTCCATGTTCAGCATGCCAGGGACATCTGACGGATGAACGAATTGCATATTCAAATTCGTTGGATTTTTCTAAACAGTTTTCATATATGATTTATTTTCATCTGAGTTATGTTTTATTTTCTATTAATTTTCAAAGTTTTAAACATTTTCTGGAGTTACTGGATTTAGATTAATTCGAAAATTAAATAGCATAAATGCTATGGGCACCAAAAGTGTACCCAACCAGAGTGCACCTATGGTTGACAGTGGGCAAGGGGGGTCCAGTCAACAGGGTCAACTATTGACCAGTTGACTAGTCAACAGAGTTAAGAGGACCCACTAGTCAGTAGCTCGTCCAAACCCAGGCAGTAGTTTGACCTGTCAAACTAGGCAGGCGGCACACTTGTCATTGAGATGTTATTTAAAACCAGTGGGTTAAACATTTTTGCTACCAGACGGCCCGGCGGTCAGTGGGGGGCTTAGGGGCTGGTGATGCGGAGCATCCGATGGGACATCACCATGTCAAGAGTCCATTTGGCAAGTGACACGTGGCACATCTACTTCACATACATAAAGGTGAATCATCTCCTTCACACGTGTCTATTTGTACCCTTCGAGGATGGCATCCTACTTGACCCCTGTCTCTTGTGCATACATAGGTGTGAGAGGAGCTACACATTCATCGAGGACTCCAAACTAAAGAGAAGAACTACACCATCCAAGAGGGAAGCCTGGAAGCGGAGAAGGAACCGGCCAAGAAGAAGGCATGAGCTCCCAAGCGACCCCATGCCCACGGGCCTACCAGGCTGCTGATACATCCATTTTGCCTCATGCTTTTTATGTTGATATTTATTACATTAAGGACCGTTATTTCCCATTATGGTACAATACTTATGTCTTTTCTCTCTTAATTTGCAAGATTTACATGAAGAGGGAGAATGCCGGCAACTCGAATTTTGGACCGAGAAGGAAAAATGTGAGATACTATCCTGCAAAACTCCAAATTTCATTAGATTTTATGGAGAATTATTTTGGAATATATCAAAAACATTGGGCGAAGAAACACCAAAAGGGGACCCACCAGGTGGCCACAAGCCTGGGGGCGTGCCCTGCCCCAAGGATGCGCCCCCAGGGCTTGTTGGGCCCCTAGCCATCATCTGATGCCCATGTTTGCTATATGAAGGGTTTTGACCTAAAAAAATCAAAAGAAAGCTTTCGGGATGAAGCATCGCCGTCTCGAGGCAGAACCTGGGCACAAGCAATCTAGAGCTACGATAGAGCAGTTCTGCCGGGGAAACTTCCCTCCGGGAGGGGGAAATCGAAGCCATCATCATCACCAACGATCCTCTCATCATGGGAGGATCAATGTTCATCAACATCTTCACTAGCACCATCTCCCCTCAAACCCTAGTTCATCTCTTGTATTCAATCTTTGCCTCAAAACCTCAGATTGGTACCTGTGGGTTGCTAGTACTGTTGATTACTCCTTGTAGTTGATGCTAGTTGGTTTATTTGGTGGAAGATCATATATTCAAATGCTTGATGCCATTAAATACCCCTCTGATTATGAACATTAATATGCTTTGTGAGTAGTTACATTTGTTCCTGATGACATGGGAGAAGTGTTGTTATAAGTAATCATGTGAATTTGGTATTTGTTTGATATTCTGATGAGTTGTGCTTTTTCTTTCCCCTAGTGGTGTTATGTGAACGTCGACTACATGACACTTCACCATTATTTGGGCCTAGGGGAAGGCATTACGAAGTAATAAGTAGATGATGGGTTGCTAGAGTGACAGAAGCTTAAACCCTAGTTTATGTGTTGCTTCGTAAGGGGCTGATTTGGATCCACATGTTTCATGCTATGCTTAGATTTATCTTAGTTCTTCTTCCGTAGTTGCGGATGCTTGCGAGAGGGGTTAATCATAAGTGGGAGGCTTGTCCAAGTAAGGACAACACGCAAGCACCGGTCCAACCACATATCAAATTATCAAAGTAGATAACGCAAATCATGTGAACATGATGAAAACTAACTTGACAATAATTCCCATGTGTCCTCGAGAGCACTTTGCTTTATATAAGAGTTCGTCCAGGCTTATCCTTTGCTACAAAAAGGATTGGGCTACCTTTCTGCACCTTAGTTACACTTGTCACTTGTTACCCGTTATGAATTATCTTATCACAAAACTATCTGTTACTGATAATTTCACTGCTTGTAGAGAATACCTTGTTGAAAACCGCTTGCCATTTCCTTCTGCTCCTCGTTGGGTTCGACACTCTTACTCATCGAAAGGACTACGATAGTGGCTCATCAAGACTCTTTTATAGCTTCGTTGCCGGGAGTGAAGCGTATTTGGTGAGTGGAATTTGGTAAGGAAAAATTTATAAAGCATGCTAAAATTTATTATCACTTGTCACAATGAATAACAATCCTTTGAGGGGGTTTTCTGGGTATCTTCACCTCGACCGGAAGAACAAAGAGTTGCTCCCCAACCTACTGAACCTACTATAATATTTATTATGAAATTTCGTCGGGTATGAGAGAGAAACTGCTAGCTAATCCTTATGCAGGGGATGGAACACTGCATCCTGATATGCATCTAATCTATGTGGATGAAGTTTGTGGATTATTTAAGCTTGCAGGTTTGCCCGAGGATGAGGTCAAGAAGAAGGTGTTCCCTTTATCTTTGAACGGAAAAGGCATTGACATGGTATAGGCTATGTGATGATATTGGAGCTTGGAATTACAACTGACTGGAATTGGAATTTCATCACAAGTTTTATCCTATGCATCTAGTTCACCTTGATCGGAATTATATATATAATTTATTTCCTCGTGATGGATAAAGTATCGCTCAAGTTTGGGGGAGGCTTAAGTCAATGTTATATTCATGTCCCAATCATGAGCTCCTAAGAGAAATTATTATTCAAAATTGTTATGCTTGACTTTCTCGTAATGATCAATCCATGCTCGACACTTCTTGTACCGGTTCTTTTATGAAGAATACTGTTGAATTTCGATGGGATCTTTTGGAAAGAATTAAACACAAATTTGAAGAGTGGGAACTCAAAGAAGGTAAGGAGACAGGTATAAACCTTGAGCTAGATTGTGTTAAATATTTTATGAACACCGAAGTGTTTTGTGAATTTAGCTCTAAATATGGACTTCACTCTGAGATAGTAGCTTCTTTCTGTGAATTATTTGCTACTCATGTTAATCTCCCTAAGGAGAAGTGGTTTAAATATCATCCTCCCATTGAAGTAAAAGTAGTAGAACCCATTAAAGCTGAAGAAGAAACCATCACTTATAATGATAATCCAGTTGTTCCTACTTCATATATTGAGAAACCACCTTTTCCTGTTAGGATAAAGGAACATCCTAAAGCTTCAGCCATGGTTCGTAAGAGTTATGCAAGAACACCTACACCCCCAGAACAAATTAAAGTAGAACCTAATGTTACTATAATTAAGGATCTCTTGTTCAATAATGTTGATGGGTATGTTATTTACTTCGTTGGTGAAGCTGCTAGAATTGCCAAACCCGATGAGAAAGATAAGCATAAACATGTTGTTTCCATGCATGTTGTCTCAATTAAAATTGGAGATCATTGTTATCATGGTTTATGTGATTTGAGTGCTAGTGCGAGTGCTATCCCATTTACTCTTTATCAAGAAATTATGAATGATATTGCACCTGCTGAGATAGAAGATATATATGTTACCATTTAACTTGCTAATAGATATACTATCACACCACTTGGGATTGTTAGAGATGTCGAGGTCTTGAGTGGGAAGATAAAATACCCTACCAATTTTCTAGTTCTGGGTCCCCCACATGATAGCTTTTGTCCCATTATATTTGGTAGACATTTCTTGAACACGGTGAATGCTAAAATTGAATGCACTAGAGAAACGGTCAGTGTTAATTTTGGTGATGTGTATCATGAGTTTAATTTCTCTAAATTCCGTTGACAACCTCATGAGAAAGAACCATCTGGTAAGGATGAAATTGTTGGTCTTGCTTCTATTGCCGCACCTCCTACCGATCCTTTAGAACAATATTTGCTAGACCATGAAAATGATATGTTCATGAATGAAAGAAATGAAATATATGATATATTCTTTAAGCAAATGCCTATTTTGAAACACAATTTACCGGTTGAAACTCTTGGAGATCCTCTACCACCCAAGAGAGATCTCGTGTTTGATCTTAAACAATTATCTGATACTCTGAAATATGCTTATCTTGATGAAAAGAAGATATATCATGTTATCATTAGTGCTAACCTTTCAGATCATGAAGAAAAGAGATTATTAAAAACTCTGAGGAAGCACGTGCCGCTATTGGATATACTCTTCATGATCTTAAGGGCATTAGTCCCACTTAGGCCAGCACAAAATTAAGATGGAACCCGACACTAAACTAGTTGTTGACCATCAGCGACGGTTAAATCCTAAGATGAAACAAGTGATAAGAAATGAAATATTAAAACTTCTGGAAGCAGGTATAATCTATGTCATAGCTGGTATCAAGTGGGTAAGCCCTATTCATTGTGTCCCTAAGAAGGGAGGTATTACTGTTGTTCCTAATGATAAAAATGAATTTATTCCACGGAAAATTATTACAGATTATTAGATGGTAATTGATTTTAGAAAATCAAACAAGGCTACTAGGAAAGATCATTATCCTCTACCATTCATTGATCAAGTGCTAGAAAGATTATCAAAACATACACACTTTTTCTTTCTAGATGGATATTCTGGTTTCTCTCAAATACCTGTGTCACAAGAGGATCAAGAAAAATCTACTTTTACATGCCCTTTTGGTACCCTTTCTTATAGATGTATGCCTTTTGGTTTATGCAATGCACCTACTTGAAGGAAATGTGCCCTAGAGGCAATAATAAAGTTGTTATTTATATTTCCTTATACATCATGATAAATGTCTTTTATTCATGCTAGAATTGTATTAACCGAAAACTTGATACATGTGTGAATACATAGACAAAACATATTGTCCCTAGTATGCCTCTACTAGACTAGCTTGTTAATCAAAGATGGTTATGTTTCCTAACCATAGACATGAGTTGTCATTTGATCAACGGGATCACATCATTAGGAGAATGACGTGATGAACAAGACCCATCCGTTAGCTTAGCAATATGATCGTTTAGTTTTTCTGCTATTGCCTTCTTCATGACTTATACATCCTATGACTATGAGATTATGCAACTCCCGGATACCGGACGAACACCTTGTGTGATATCAAATGTCACAATGTAACTGGGTGATTGTAAAGATGCTCTACAGGTGTCTCCGAAGGTGTTTGTGATGTTGGCATAGATCGATAATAGGATTTGTCGCTCCGAGTGTCAGAGAGGTATCTCTGGGCCCTCTATGTAATACACATCGTAATAAGCCTTGCAAGCAAACAACTAATGAGTTAATTATAAGATGATGTATTACGGAACGAGTAAAGAGACTTGCCGGTGATGAGATTGAACTAGTTATGATGACACCGACGATCGAATCTCGGGCAAGTAACATACCGATGACAAAGGGAACAATGTTTGTTGTTATGCGGTTTGACCGATAAAGATCTTCGTAGAATATGTGGGAACCAATATGATTATCTAGGTTCTCCTATTGGTTATTGAACGAAGATGAGTATCAGTCATGTCTACATAGTTTTCGAACCCGTAGTGTCCGCACTCTTAACGTTCGATGACAATCGGTATTATGAGTTTATTTGTCTTGATGTACCGAAGGTTGTTCGGAGTCCCGGATGTGATCATGAACATGACGAGGAGTCTCGAAATAGTTGAGACATAAAGATTGATATATTGGACGACTATGTTTGGACACCGGAAAGGTTTCAGATGAGTTCGGGCATTTTCCGGAGTACCGGGGGGTTACCGAAACCCCCCGGGGGCTTAATGGGCCTACATGGGCTTAAGTGGAAGAGGTAGGAGAAGGCCAAGAGGTGGGGGTGCACCTCCCACAGCCCAATCCGAATTGGGAATGGGGTCGGGCCCCCTTTCCTTCCTCTCCTCTTCCCCTTCCTTCCCTCTCCTATTAGGACTAGGAAAGGGGGAACCTACTCCTAGTAGGAGTAGGATTCCCCCCCCTTGGGGGCGCACCATGAAGGGCCGGCCAGCCTCCCCTTGTTCCTTTATATATGGGGACAGGGGGGCACCCTAGGACACACAAATTGATTTTCCAGCCGTGTGCGGTGCCCCCCTCCACAGATACACACCTCGGTCATATTGTTGAAGTGCTTAGGCGAAGCCCTGAACCGGTAACATCATCATCATCGTCACCACGCCATCGTGCTGGCGAAACTCTCCCGTGACACTCGACTGGATCAAGAGTTCGTGGGACTTCATCGAGCTGAACGTGTGCTGAACGCGGAGGTGCCGTACGTTCGGTGCTTGGATCGGTTGGATCGCGAAGACATTCGACTACATCAACCGCGTTACTAAACACTTCCGCTTTCGGTCTACGAGGGTACGTAAACACACTCTCCCCACTCGTTGCTATGCTTCTCCTAGATAGATCTTCCGTGATCATAGGTATTTTTTTTGAAATACTACGTTCCCCAACACTACTACCTTTCAAAGATGTATGATTTCTATATTCTCTGATTTTTGAGAAAAGATTGTTGAGGTTTTTTGAAGGAAATATGCCTAGAGGCAAGAATAAAGTTGTTATTTATATTTACTTATATCATGATAAATGTTTATTATTCATGCTAGAATTGTATTAACCAGAAACTCGGTACATGTGTGAATACATAGACAAAACAAAGTGTCCCTAGTATGCCTCTACTTGACTAGCTCGTTGATCAAAGATGGTTATGTGTTGTCATTTGATGAATGAGATCACATCATTAGAGAATGATGTGATGAACAAGACTCATCCGTTAGCTTAGCACAATGATCGTTTAGTTTTATTGCTATTGCTTTCTTCATGACTTATACATGTTCCTCTGACTATGAGATTATGCAACTCCCGAGTACCGAAGGAACACCTTGTGTGCTATCAAACGTCGCAACATAAATGGGTGATTATAAAGATGCACTACAGGTGTTTCTGAAAGTGTTTGTGGTGTTGGCATAGATCAAGATTAGGATTTGTCACTCTGGGTGTCGAAGAGGTATCTCTGGGCCCTCTCGGTAATACACATCATAATAAGCCTTGCAAGCAAATGACTAATGAGTTAGTCACGAAATGATGTATTACGGAACGAGTAAAGAGACTTGCCGGTAACGAGATTGAACTAGGTATGACTGAAACTCCATTCTCCGGAACAATGGAGCGAGCAAGTGACTTATTGGAAATAATACATACTGATGTATGCGGACCAATGAGTGTTGATGCTCATGGCAGGTATCGTTATTTTCTCACCTTCACTTGATGAAACACAAGTCTGAAACATTTGAAAAGTTCAAGGAATTTCAGAGTGAAGTAGAGAATCATCGTAACAAGAAAATAAAGTTTCTACGATTTGATCGCTGAGGCGAATATTTGAGTTACGAGTTTGGTCTTCATTTAAAACAATGTGGAATAGTTTCGCAACTCACGCCACGTGGAACACCACAGCATAATGGTGTGTCCGAACGTCATAAACGTACTTTATTAGATATGATGCGATCTATGATGTCTCTTATCGATTTACCACAATCGTGTTGGGGTTATGCATTAGAGACAAGTGCATTCACGTTAAATAGGGCACCATCTAAATCCGTTGAGACGACACCATATGAACTGTGATTTGGCAAGAAACCCAAGTTGTTGTTTCTTAAAGTTTGGGGCTGCGATGCTTATGTGAAAAAGCTTCAACCTGATAAGCTCGAACCCAAGTCGGAGAAATGTGTCTTCATAGGATACCCAAAGGAAAATATTGGGTACACCTTCTATCACAGATCCGAAGGCAAAATATTCGTTGCTAAGAATGGATCCTTTCTAGAGAAGGAGTCTCTCTCGAAAGAAGTGAGTGGGAGGAAAGTTGAACTTGATGAGGTAATTGTGTCTTCTCCCGAATTGGAAAGTAGTTCATCACAGAAACTAGTTCCAGTGATTCCTACACCAATTAGTGAGGAAGCTAATGATGATGATCATGAAACTTCAGATTAAGTTACTACTGAACCTCGTAGGTCAACTAGAGTACGTTCCACGCCGGAGTGGTACGGTAACCCTGTTTTGGAAGTCATGTTACTAGACCATGATGAACCTACGAACTATGAGGAAGCGATGATGAGCCCAGATTCCGCAAAATGGCTTGAGGCCATGAAATCTAAGATGGGATCCGTGTATGAGAACAAAGTGTGGACTTTGGTCGAATTTCCCGATGATAGGCAAGCAATTGAAAATAAATGGATCTTTAAGAGGAAGACTGGCGTCGATGGTAATGTTACTGTCTACAAAGCTCGACTTGTTGCGAAAAGGTTTTCAATAAGTTCAAGGAGTTGACTACGATGAGAGCTTCTTACCCGTAGCGATTCTTAAGTCTGTCCGAATCATGTTAGCAATTGCCGCATTTTATGATTATGTAATCTGGCAAATGGATGTGAAAACTACATGGATATCTCAAAGAAGAGTTGTATATGATGCAACCAGAAGGTTTTGTCGATCCTAAAGGAGCTAACAAATTGTGCAAGCTCCAGCGATCCATCTATGGACTGGTGCAAGCATCTCGGAGTTGGAATATACGCTTTGATGAGATGATCAAAGCATGTGGTTCTATACAGACTTTTGAGAAGTCTATATTTACAAGAAAGTGAGTGGGAGCACTACAACATTTCTGATAAGTATATGTGAATGACATATTGTTGATCCGAAATGATGTAGTATTTTCTAAAAAGCATAAAGGATTGTTTAAAAGGAGTTTTTCAATAAAAGACCTCGATGAAGCTACTTACATATTGGGTAATAAGATCTATAGAGATAGATCAAGACGCTTGGTAAGACTTCCGATGAGTACATACCTTGATAAGATTTTGATGTAGTTCAAAATGGATCAGTCAAAGAAGGAGTTCTTTTCCTGAGTTATAAGGTATGAAGTTGAGTAAGACTCAAAACTCGACCACGACAGAAGATAGAGAAAGAATGAAAGTCATTCCCTATGCCTCAGCCATATATTCTATAAAGTATGCCATGCTGTGTAACAAACCTGTTGTGTACCTTGCCATGAGTTTGCAAGGAGGTACAATAGTGGTCCAGGAGTAGATCATTCGACAATGGTCAAAATTATCCTTAGTTACTTGATGACTAAGTAAATGTTTCTCGATTATGGAGGTGATAAAGAATTCATCGTAAAGAGTTACACCGATGCAAGCTTTGACACTAAGCCAGATGACTCTAAGTATCAATCTGGATGCGTATTGAAAGTGGGAGCAATTAGCTAGAGTAGCTCCATGCAGAGCATTGTAGACATAGAAATCTGCAAAATACATACAGATCTGAATGTAACAGACCGGCTGACTAAACTTCTCTCAAGAAGCAAAACATGATCACACCTTAGTAGTCTTTGGGTGTTAATCACATGGCGATGTGAACTAGACTATTGACTCTAGTAAACCCTTTGGGTGTTGGTCACATGGCGATGTGAACTATGGGTGTTATTCACATAACGATGTGAACTAGATTATTGACTCTAGTGCAAGTGGCAGACTGAAGGAACTATGCCCTAGAGGAAATAATAAAGTTGTTATTTATATTTCCTTATATCATGATAAATATTTATTATTCATGCTAGAATTGTATTAACCGGAAACTTAGTACATGTGTGAATAGATAGACAAAACAAAGTGTCGCTAGTATGCCTCTGCTTAACTAGCTCGTTGATCAAAGATGGTTATGTTTCCTAACCATAGACATGTGTTTTCATATGATGAACATGACCACATCATTAGAGAATTATGTGATGGACAAGACCCATCCGTTAGCTTAGCACAATGATCGTTTAGTTTTATTGCTATTGATTTCTTCATGACTTATACATGTTCCTCTGACTATGAGATTATGCAACTCCCGAATACCAGAGGAACACCTTGTGTGCTATCAAACATCACAACATAACTGGGTGATTATAAAGATGCTCTATAGGTGTTTCCGAAAGAGCTTGTGGTGTTGGCATAGATCAAGATTAGGATTTGTCACTCCGAGTGTCGGAGAGGTATCTCTGGGCCCTCTCGGTAATACACATCATAATACGCCTTGCATGCAAATGACTAATGAATTAGTCATGAAATGATGTATTACGGAACGAGTAGAGACTTGCCGGTAACGAGATTGAACTAGGAATGATGATATCGACGATCGAATCTCAGGCAAGTAACATATCGATGACAAAGGGAACAACGTATGTTGCTATGCAGTTTGACCAATAAAGATCAGGGCCGAGGTGGCCGGAGGCGCTTGGCCAGGGGCGGCTACAGTGCCAGAGTGCACTGTAGCACGTTCCAGAGTGCGCGTATGGCCGGCATCGACATTATTTATGCCCTGTGGTCATGGCCACTAGTGTCTCGAAGCTAAGGGATGGAGTAAATAATAGGGAAATGGCATTGGATGCTCTGGAGGGCTTCTAGAATGAGAGGGGGTTCAGAGAGAAGAGTGCAAGGAGTTGTCCAGAGATGTAAAAGGGCTGGTTTTACCCCTCAATCATTGAGCTGAGGTGCAGCCATTGCTACTGGAGGTAGAAGAGGTCTTGGAGGTGCTGTGGTAAAAATTTGAGCCTATTTGGATTAGTGGAAGAAGCCAAAGTTGTTGTTTTGGTAGTTGGCCAGAAGGTGCTTGTAGCTTGTTTGGGCAAGCAAATAGGGTTCATTTGGCATGAGACTCCACAGGATGAAATGACACATATAATTAGGCCCTTCCACTAAATTAGAGCTCATTTAGGCAAAGTTGCCAATGCAACTTTTGTAAACCCTAGAAATCAACAGAATTGCTTATATCAAGATCTAGTCATGCAAATCCATTCCCCTTGATGCACCACTTGGTGTAGTGTCATCATTTGGGGTTGTGAACATGTCCGCAGAGTTTGGGGGCATTTGGAACAAGTTGGTAATGTAAAGTTGTTCAAATTTGAATGTGAACAGAAATGGTTTTGGGGCACTTTTGTGAATCAAAACAATTTGGATTGAGCTGAAACTTTGCAAGGTCATCATATTATGAGTATATGACTTGCCAGAATTTTCCTGGAATTTTCAGAGAATATTTCCTTTGTAAATATTTCAAAATCTTGAAATATCGAGAAAGGGTTTTTGAGGGATTTGCCCAATATTTTGAACATGACCATGTGTTGAAACTCGTATATATGGACAATATATGTCCTATGAGTCTCCCTGAATTTTCACAAATATTTTTGAAACATTAAAATAATTTTTACCTATTAAAGACCATTTCTGGCCTAAAGAAAAAGCCTTTAAATAGAATAGGAAAATAACTTTTAAAATTATACTTCTATGGTTTATGGGAGTCCTATACCTAATAGGATTCAAATATACATTTTAAAAGATTTTTCTCATCCTAAATCAAGTACTTGAAGTGCAAATCTCAATTCAGGGGTTTTTGGAAAACTAATTTTAGAAAATATTATTTGGCCATTTTTTGTGTAAGAATATACTATACTATTCTATACACATGGTATGATTATTGGGCAGAAGTCTGGGGCAAGGAGATGAAGTATAGAAGGTGAGGCTATGTTGACTTTTAAAGAGCACTTGAAATCACATAGAGAAAAATTCAACTTCAAATAAAAGCCAAATGATGCAAAAAGTTTTTGTTGGTCCAAATTTTCATGCTTTATTAATGCAATAGCCATGTTACAAAATGCAGGGTGTGACAATTACCAGGTACTTTCGTTTCTTGGTAATAGTTCTATTGTTCATGAGAATATGACACTACCTAAATTGGATGCATTTGTGTTGATTACTAATGAAGGGCCTAATATGGACAAGAGGGATGAACACTGGAGTAGGATCAAGCATGGAGATGAAGGCGCCCGCGAAGGGATCCTGAACGACGTTTCTAGTGCGTATTTGAGTACTTAGAAGCCTCTGTGATGACTTCCAAGGACATGGACGCAATATTCAAGATACCCCTTCATAAATTTCGTCCATAGCTTATTTTAGGTGCTACGTCACCTTATTTTTGGGCCAGGCCCATGTAATTTCAAAATAGTAAAGTATAGGCTAGTTTTAGAGTCCGTATGTGTGGGGAAAACGGAGTTAGAGTTTCTTTCGAATCCCTTCTCCAAGGGGCATTGAAATTCCCCCTCTATTTCTCAATATATACAACCATTAGGGCATCGTTTAGACTTTGGCTTTTGTTTAGATTAAAGTTCGCCATAGCTGCAACTTTGCGTACTTCGTTTGTGTTCAACGACCACACAAAGACGTTACAGAACCCCCACCTTGACCAATAAAGCTTCCCTCTTATATTCGCAATATCCAGATTGCAATCTCAATTTCTTGCTTGTTCTTCGTTGGCTTGCAGGAAATAGACCCTCGTGGTCAGGTTGATCGTGCTCCGGCGTGGTCAATAACATCTTGGAGTTGGTTTAGCGATTGCTAAGGCGTGACGTCCTCGCACGTTCGTACTCGGATCGTCGAAGTCTACTCCATCAAAAATGATAGCCACTATCTCATCGAAAGGCGGGACACATTTGCCTCTATCACGTGGCATATGGTGGATATGATGCAAAGGAAGCATGTCAATATCATCACAAGAAAAACAAATGCCAATAACCATGGGCTTGTCATCTATGCCCTATGTGCAAATTGGGTTTATTTTAGTGGCATGTGCATAGTCACTACGAAGAGATTGCAAATATGACATATGATTGATCTAATGCATAGCATATGACAAGTCAAGCGGATTGTCAAACATGATATGACCAAGAGAATTATCACAAGAAATCCTATGCAACATGGCATCACAACTGATGCGGAGCATCCCATGACCACCCCCACGGACGTACCTACATCTCCTACGACGCCACTTGGTCCTATGACAAGAGCCCGAGCAAAAGCTATCGGAGATAAGGTGAATTCGCTCCCCTCCGAAATATCACTTTCACCACATAAGACATGGCTACTACCTATGATGGAAACACAATGCATGATCAGGTACTTGGATGAAGGCCACAGAGCTGTTACACCCATTGGACAAGGTGACAAGGACGACAAGTTCAAGAACCAAGAGAAGAAGCTGCCAGAAGAGCTCCAGCCACCGGACGTCCGACCGGGAGTGGACGTCCGATGCCTAAAGAGTGCCCCTGCCAGCAAAGACCAGGCCAGAACGAGCTACATCGATCGGACGTCCGCTCTGCACCGGACGTCCGACACCTCCCAGGCTCCGTATGACCGGTGACCGGACGACCGGCCACCTCCAGACGACCGTCATTTCACAACAGAACAAAAATAGCGGAAATCCGAGGACTTCCGAACGTCTGGTCCCTCACAAGCCACCGGATGTTCGGTACCCTGAGGACATCCGCTACCTGTGCGCACCGAATCCTTTATGGACAAGGCCCAAGTACCCCTTCGTGTATGTATACTATATATACTCCTTCCCCTCCTCCTAGCTAGGGTAAGCATTGTGATAGCTCATCTAGACCTAGAGTATTTCTCATTCTTAGTGGTTCATCTCTACGAGATCTCACACGGATTCAAGACCTCCTCCGGGAGAATATTCAAGACCTCCTCACGGAGAAGACTATCGTCACTTGTATCATCCTGTGTTGATCGTGGATCGTGTATCACTCTTTGTGTTCCCGGATCTAGCGTATGTGTGACCTAAATTTGTTCATTTGAGTGTTTTCCTCTTGTTTCTCCCGTGTTTCCCCTCGTGTTCTTCGTGTTTCTAGTGGGATTCATCTCCAATCATGAAAGATCAGCCTAAATCGGGTTAGCCCCGCATTATTTGGTATCAAGAGTCTAGGTTTCTGACGAATTTGGATCCCCCTACCCTTGTTTTCTCGCCTTATTTTGTTGATTTTGTCCTAATTTCGAAAGTTCCCCACAAAAATAGCCCCAATTTTTTCTGTGATTTGTTGATTTGGCGAAGTTTTATTGGATTTGATTCGCATATTTTCTTTGTCATGAGTGGATCTAGCTTTCCTCCTTCTTTTCCCCAACATTCACTCACAAATTCGGCCAATTTTGACCAATTTGGTAACCGTTCCATCGAACCCTAGCGGTTTTGCCCGAGCCCGAAATCGCCCACTGTAATGCCCATGATGGGACTATACCTCCTACGTGTCGAGGCACGACTTAAAGGTATAAGCCCATTCTGGAATGATCTCAAGTTTGGTATCTTTGCATGACTCATGTAGAAGAGGGATTAGAATGCAAAAGGAGATAGTTGGCTTACACTCGCCACTTCACACAATACATTACATAAGCAAAACATCATTCACAACATCACAACCCGACTACGGGTGAAGATCCAAAAGAAAGATACCAAAACAACATAAAGCCACAGGTCAAGATCGAATCCTAGTAGAAACCACTACTGATCGTCGAAAACGTCACAAGCATACGGCCACTCTCTTCATCGAGCTTCCGGTGGAGTACTTGAACCAGCTCCTGCTTCATACTCGGCTGAACCTGCATCTGGTGTTGTAGTATCTGTGAGCCACGAGGACTCAGCAATCCCATAACCATGGGTATCAAGACTAGCAAAGCTTTGAGGGTAGGAAGAGGTAAAGTGGTGAGGTTGCAGCAGCGACTAAGCATAATATGGTGGCTAACTTACGAGTACAAGAATAAGATGAGCATCTACGCAAACGGTCGCAACTAGTAGTGATCGCTAAAGATCCTGAACAACCTACGAATCAAACATAACCCCACTGTGTTCTCTTCTCAAAGTGAAAAGAGACAGTCACGGTTACTCACATAGTTGTGTGTTTTACTTCGGATCCTCTGTCAAGTTTTCTACAACCGGACATTAACAAATTCCAATCTGCCACATAACCGCGGGCACGACTTTCGAAAGATTATAACCCTGCATGGGTGTCCCAACTTAGCCCATCACAAGCTCTCATGATTAGCTGAAGTGATAAATATAATATCATCACCCCTTATCTTAGGGAAAATCCGATCAGGCTCGGCATCCCGGTGCACAAGACATTTCGACAATGGTAAAACAAGTCCAACAAGACCTCCCGGCGTGTCGACACCCTGATAGTAGCCGCGCGTATCTCGTCTCAGGCCACAACCGGATGGGTGATGCTACAGGTTATACCAGATACCTCGGGTTTCCCCAAGGCGGCCCAGCAGGACCCCCGTTTGGGACCAACACCATCAGCACTGGCCCCCCCTGTTATGTAGAATTAAGAACCCGAGGGTGCGACCCTCTATGCAAATTTTATTAATTAATTAAGTTGTTATTATGAGGCAAAATAAAACCAATGTTGGGCCTTGCTGGAGGAGTTTTATTCAAAGTCGAACTGTCAAGGGGTCCCCATCCACCCATCGTGTAAGGAACGCAAAATCAAGGAACATAATGCCGGTTTATCGGCGCCTAAGGTGGCATGAGTGGAACAAAACACCGAGCAAAAGGCCAAGCCTTCCACCCATGCCCAGTATATAGGTGTGTTAATAATAATTATAGATATTGTGATATTCCAACAACAAGTTCCCACCAGGAACGATCTTCATCTTCACCTGCAACTAACAACGCTATAAGAGGGGCTGAGCAAGCGGGTAACATAGCCAAACAGTGGTTTTGCTAGGAAGGTTTCAAGGTTAGAGGTTTCATGGCAACAAGGAGAGGCTGACATAAAAGATGGGTAGCGCGACATGTAACGATAGCATCGAGACAACTAAGCATGACAATGGTAGTAAAGGTATCCAAGGGTATGATCATCTTGCCTGGGATTTCGCAAGGGAGAATAACAAGTCCATGAAGTAGACGGAGCAACATAGTCGAGCGAATCCTCACAACTCTGGAACGAAACCGAAGCTAACAAGAGAAGCAACCGGAAAGAAGCAAACAACACGGTAAACACATAAACATAAACATGGCATGATGCACAAACAAGCATGATGCATGTCCGGTTTAAATATGCATGGCATGGCAAAGTGCACAAACAAAACTACAAGTTAAGTGGAGCTCAATATGCAACGAGGTGCATATTGACGAAACAACACATGTTATTTATTTAATTGACTCTCGTTTATTTGCAAGACAAGATTAAATGTTTGTTAACATAGCATGAGGTGAAGCAAAAACAAACTACATATTTAGGCATTTTAAATGAGGCCGGAAATAACAAACAACAATTCCGGAAAATCCCCATGTGCATGTTTAGCAATTTTTAAGCAAACAACAATTCACATATAATGTTGTTAACATGATGCGGATGACATGATCAAGTTTTATGCAATTTTATTAAAAGTTGACATGAAGAAGATATGAAGTATTGTCACCGTGGTGGAAGGAAAAGGGTGCCATGGCAACGCTCCGAAAATGATGCAACGGCAACATCCCGGTTCCGGTAACTCGTTGAGAGACCGGTGCAAAAGAAAGAAGACGTGAGCGAGTGAAACAAGATGAAAGGTGGGGTGATCCCGTCACCGGGTTCCCACGAGTCGGCGACGAGGCAACCGAGGAGCATGACAAAGGATGAAACGGGCACGGAGCACACAAGGGAAACATCTCATACAACACATGCATTCCACGGGTCATCGTCTCGGGTTATACCTTCGAAGCGTTCGTTCTCGGAGGGGTTCAAGGTCGAGGGATGTAGTGGTACACGGGTCGTAGAGGAAGTAGTCGTACACGGGGTCGTCGTGGAACTTGTCGGTCTCGGGACTTGGCGACGGTAGTGGTACACATTAGCATTTTCATTTCCGAAGAGGTACTTGTCGCGTCGTCTTGTGTCGTCGTTCTCGTATCGTAGAGGAAGTAGGCATTCCGTTCGTCGAGGAAGTAGTGGTACACAACCATCGGTAGGGGTACTCGTCACGGCATCGGACGTAGTGGTACTTGACGTATCGCCGTGTAGTTGTTCCCGTTCGTAGTCGTTCACCTCTCCGAAGGGGTACTTGTCATCGTGGTACTTGGCGATTCCATGTAGTCGTACACACGGTGCAGTTGAACTTGGCACAACCGGTAGTCGAACTTGAAGGTCGTCGGCGACTCGAAGGGGTACTTGGCGTCGGTCTCGATCCAGAGATGAGCTTGCCTGTCTTAGGTACCAAACACAGCAACAAGGCAACAAAAGCGACAGCAAGGAGGCAAGGGCAGCAGCGCTCGGGCCGGTGAGGAAGAGGCCCTCGACCGACGGGTAGGAGGAGGTGCTCGGGGAGGTCGACCGGGCGCGGTGACGAGGCAGCCGACGAGGTGCTGGAGCTGCGGCTCCTCATCGGGGCGCGCAGGGAGAGGAGGCAGAGGCCTGGAGGGAGCTACGATGGCCTTGGCACGCCGGACGGCGCGGCTCCGCGGCCCACTGGACGAGGAGGGGGCGCGGCGCCGCTGGATGATGGAGGCAGCAGGACGGGCGGCCGGCGCCCTGGTCGGACGAGGCCGGGTCTGGCGCATGGCGACAAGTACGGAGGGAGGCGAGGCGAGGAGGAGACCAGAGGGACGCGCGCTCGGTGCTGGAGAGGAGGGCGCGGTCGAGGCTCGGCCTTGGCGATGCGCCAGGCGCGGTAGGAGGAGCTTCAGCGGCGCACGGGCGAGGGAGGGAGATGGGAGATGGTGCGGGCGAGGTCGCAGCGCTGGAGAGGAGGCAGCGGGTGCGAGGCTGAGAGCTGGGTATCGAAGGTTCAGGCGAGAGAAGAGCGAGGAGATCGATGAGGAAGGTGCGGTCGGGCTGCGGGGTGAGGGAAAACGAACGAGGGGGTGCGGCGGCGCTGGGAATTGGGGCAAGGAACGAACGAGCGAGGGGAGTTGGGGTTGCGGTCGGGCTAGGGTTTGCCAGGGAGATGGAGACTGGGCTGGTTGATGGGCCAGGGAGGCCGCGGTGCCTGGCTGAGAGGGAAGCTGGGCCGGCTGGGGGGGAGGCTGAGGCCCAGATGGCCGGCTGGGCTTTAAGGGCCTGAGTCCTCTCATGCTGATTTTTCTTTAACAGAAAAAAGAGGAAAAAGAAAAGGAGGCCTTGTGGAAGATTTAGCACATGGGATATTTTCCTCGGGCCCATAAAAATGAGCGTAGTCCAAGAAAAATATAAGTGGCAAGATTGAAAGGTATGAATTCAAAATTCATTTGAATATGGTCCAAATGGATTTGAATATGAATGTGGTATTTGAAGAGTCCAAAAAATGTTGAGGATTTTGGAGGAACCTCGATAAATGGGAAAAGAAATATAGGGAGGGTTTGACGGTGAAACTTGAAGCAAAAGAGGTCTGGAGAATAAATGCAAGTGTGTTACGGTGATCCCAAACAATGGAATATTTATTTATATAGCTCCCTAGATATTGGGAGGATATGTTATAAAGAGAAGTCACACTTCCCTCGATTTAAATGGACCGAAGGTCCACACGATTTATTTAGGTTGAGATGCAAAAGAATATGACATGATGGCATGATGACATGATGCAATTGAAAAATAAATAACGCAAGCACAAATGAACACACGGGAGAACCCGGAACATCTGGAATCTTCTGGGATCTTCTGGAATCTTCTGGGACGTCGGTCTTCGGGCGTCACAACTCTCCCACACTAACAGAGGATCTCGACCCGAGATCCTAGAGATAGCACCGGGTAGAAACGAAAAAGAAGAGGTGAACAAAGTTGCTTCTTTGACAGACGAGTGAAACCAAAGAACCTTGAGAGGTTGACCAAAATGAAAGAAGAATGCAACGGAGATGAACGAAGATGAAAACACTCCGTCAGAAAAGAGGAACAAGGAACATTATGAGAACCTTGTAGGTTGAACGACGTGAAACAAGAGCTTACGAACCAAAAGAATATGAAACCATAACGGTATAGCCAAGGAATAAGAATGACAGATTTTGGATAGCACTCCGTCTGAAAATGGAAGGAATTGAACAAGAACTTGCCAAGTTGGGATGATACTTGATGAAAACAACAACACACAGCCTCTGAAACAATTAAAAGAATGGCACAAGGAGTAAGAAGGATTCAGACAATACTCCGGTTAAGAAGATAGGCAAAATTTGATAAGATGAGAGAACTTGAATGAAGAATACAACACTCCGGTTAAATGATAAGCAAGGGAAAGAACATGATCTTGATAAAAAACGAGATGATGGTCAAAGAGAGCAATATCACAATGCCTCCGGAATGAAAGAATAGCATATAAATCAACGAAAGAAATGAATGGAGAAGAAAAGACAACTTCTCTGACAAATGAATACGAAAAATCATCCTTACGAAGAAGGGTTGAACGGAGTTGTTGAAAATAATCAACAACAAAAGAATAAGCTTGTTGTGGACTTATGGAAAACATCTCAAAACTATAAGGTGACAACCAGCCACTTACGAAACATTTGATTGGATTGAGATCAACAAGGAGATGGAAAACTTATTTCACCAAAAGGATAAATGAAGAACTTGGGTCATTTATAAGCACCATAATTAGCAACCATTCTCAAGGAAAGCTTTTAGGTGAATTATAACCCAAGATAACTCCAACGAATAATTGAATGGTTGGAAAGATCTCCTGAACAAAGAAAAGGATGGGTTTAAATATCTCATTCTTGATAACTCGTGAATCATGAAACGTGAAGGAATTGTCAAGAATGACATAACACCATCTGAAAAGATAAGGTAGAAAGAATTGCAATTGGAAGCATGATGAAGAATGGTTGAGCTCCAACAAGAATCTTGATGAAGACCTCGAGGATGAATTAAAACATGATGAACCACCATGAAGAACTCCAAGTAATGAAAAGCATGAGAAGTGAAAGATGAAAAGAATAAGATTCAAGGCCTGCGATGAATTAGATGGAGCTTTGAAATGATATAATTGAAATATCTTGGAGCTCCGGAAAACAAGATGAAGAATTTAGAACCGAGAATATGATATGATGAACAAGGTCCAGACAAAAGAATTAAATCACCTTGAAGGAATAAGAATAAGAATTATGTCATGCATCTCCTTCACCAATTTAAATAAATGACAACCAAAGGATTTGGCATACTACTTATTCTCGTTGGAAAGGATTAAGAGAGATCTCGCACAAGCTTGGGTAAATCTTCAACTAACCACCGGTAGAATTGTGAAAATAACAAATGAATTAAAACGATAACAACGGAAGGGTAAACTTGAATGAACCACCGTAAAAATATGGAGACGAACGAAGAGGCATCAATGAAGAATATTTGGAGGACGAAGTTAAAAACTGAGAACGAAGAATCTTCTGAAATGATGGCCTTCGGAGGATCACAATGAAAAGAATTCATGAAATGCTTCGGATGGTTATAAAAGAATTCCCCACAATCGGAACAATTATGAGGATGGCATGAAGCTAGAACCATGAATCTTCAAGAAGACGGGCCAAGATTTAAGAGAAACACTTCTCCTGTCTCCAAATGTTGAGAATGAAGACGAGAAATGCCATAAGAATTTTTGAGCACTCCGGACGAATGACAAGAGGAAGGTGGAGCTAAAGATGGAAATAATTGAAAACAAGCTTGGAGAAGGCATGTGACTGATGGAAATCATTCTTACGTCACACTTTGAAAAGAATTTGAGAATAACTCCGGAATAATAGAAGAGTCAGGAAAGATCCTGGGAAAAGACCTGTGGGTTAGGGCCCACTCAAAAGAAATCACCGTTGAAAAAGATTGCTTAAAAGATATAGCACCGGTTGAATTAAATGGCTTGCATAAGATAGCAATCCTCAAAATAATTTGAACGGATTAAGAATGGAATTATGAATCTTCAGCACTCCGGATATGAATAGCAAGAGGAGAATGATTAATTGGTGCACCGGAATAAGAAAGCATTGTGAAAAGAGGAAAAAGGATAAGATCAACACCGAAATCTTGAATTACATCCACCGGCAGAATTTGAGAACAAAAGAATGATGAACTTGGAGTTCTTGAGCATCTTCTTGATAAATCACTGGATAAGAACATTGAAGGAAATGAATGAAGAAACCTCTTATGAATAAAATGGATACTTCATTTGAGAATTGCTGGCTCCGAGAAGAAGAAGGGTGGGAGGGTGGGGAAACAAAGACAACTTGGGATGAATGAAACAGACAAATCGTCAGATTTCTCAACGGCGTTTGTATGGAATAACTTGAAAAGAAGGCACACCGGTTGGAAATGATTAACATGAAAATCTTGACGATCAAGAAGGATTAGCACTCTCATAGAAATATGAGAACACCGCTTAGGAAAGGTGTGGAATCAACATTTGACATCGAAGCAACTCGAATACCAGAATCAAAACAAAAACAAAGGATAGATATGTTGCAACATAATCTTCACAATATCATTCGAACAGAGGATTGAACGAATGAATTCCGTAGGTACATCAACTTGTCGAGAAGCCACTTGGGAGAACAAAAGGTAAATAAAAGCAACAAGGAGCAGATAGAACAAATACAAGATAGAAGCTTCGTTCGACATCTTCGTGCTGAAAGCTTATGGAACGTGTTACAAAAGGGTTTTGCAATCCCCGGATCAGCATAGCCAAGGACCGTTTAAGATGCAACTCCCGATTGGAACAAGCCCATAAAACCACTTCACTCAATGTGGAACCCCAAACTTCATAATATGCATTCGTTGGAAGAATGCCTAGAACTACTAGATGAACCCACCTATTAATTTCCGAAAGTTTCCGGTTATGCCATCAGGTGTTGGGGATACAGGGGAAGCACCGCGCACTCAACTCTAATCCTACATCCAGCTGTATCCATCCTTCAACACATAACCAGTTATTTCCGGAAACCGTTTACCTCTGACCTTCGAAACGCATCTACTATACAAGCTATGGCAATACTCCCGAACTACCTCCCCAGTACTGGGTGATGTCGGGGTTATCTTGCCACTAACCGCATAGGAGAGTTTTCGATGTCGGCCGTCTTAAGTATTCCAGAACTGCCGCGATATATTTGTGACGACAACACCTCGGAGCTCAATTCCCCGGGACACTGTCACAACCCCTAATGACAGGAGGCATCGAGAACAATGTTCTCGTCACAAAGACATCGAAACAATCCAAACAATACTCGCGATATCCTAAAAAAAATTGGTGAATTTTTGAGAGTAGAAGAGGCAAGAGTAATCGTCAGGAGTCCTCACCAGAGTGAAAAGAGATGAGGAGCAAAAGAAATCCTACTCTCCGATATATATATAGGACTCAAAACATTTTAAGTGTGTGCCTAGACTCAACCGTCAACGATTCGGTCAATCAGTGGGGGCTTCTAGGTCGGAGAAGGCTCTGAATACCAACTTGTAATGACCAGGATGGGACTATACCTCCTACGTGTCGAGGCACGACTTAAAGGTATAAGCCCATTCTGGAATGATCTCAAGTTTGGTATCTTTGCACGACTCATCTAAAAGAGGGATTAAAATGCAAAAGGAAATAGTTGGCTTACACTCGCCACTTCACACAATACATTACATAAGCAAAACATCATTCACAACATCACAACCCGACTACGGGTGAAGATCCAAAAGAAAGATACCAAAACAACATAAAGCCACAGGTCTAGATAGAATCCTAGTAGAAACCACTACTGATCGTCGAAAACGTCACAAGCATACGGCCACTCTCTTTATCGAGCTTCCGGTGGAGTACTTGAACCAGCTCCTGCTTCATACTCGGCTGAACCTGCATCTGGTGTTGTAGTATCTGTGAGCCACGATGACTCAGCAATCCCATAACCATGGGTATCAAGACTAGCAAAGCTTTGAGGGTAGGAAGAGGTAAAGTGGTGAGGTTGCAGCAGCGACTAAGCATAATATGGTGGCTAACTTACGAGTACAAGAATAAGATGAGCATCTACGCAAACGGTCGCAACTAGTAGTGATCGCTAAAGATCCTGAACTACCTACGAATCAAACATAACCCCACTGTGTTCTCTTCTCAAAGTGAAAAGAGACAGTCACGGTTACTCACATAGTTGTGTGTTTTACTTCGGATCCTCTGTCAAGTTTTCTACAACCGGACATTAACAAATTCCAATCTGCCACATAACCGCGGGCACGACTTTCGAAAGATTATAACCCTGCATGGGTGTCCCAACTTAGCCCATCACAAGCTCTCATGATTAGCTGAAGTGATAAATATAATATCATCACCCCTTATCTTAGGGAAAATCCGATCAGGCTCGGCATCCCGGTGCACAAGACATTTCGACAATGGTAAAACAAGTCCAGCAAGACCTCCCAGCGTGTCGACACCCTGATAGTAGCCGCGCGTATCTCGTCTCAGGCCACAACCGGATGGGCGATGCTACAGGTTATACCAGATACCTTGGGTTTCCCCAAGGCGGCCCTGCAGGACCCCCGTTTGGGACCAACACCATCAGCACTGGCCCCCCCTGTTATGTAGAATTAAGAACCCGAGGGTGCGACCCCCTATGCAAATTTAATTAATTAATTAAGTTGTTATTATGAGGCAAAATAAAACCAATGTTGGGCCTTGCTGGAGGAGTTTTATTCAAAGTCGAACTATCAAGGGGTCCCCATCCACCCATCGTGTAAGGAACGCAAAATCAAGGAACATAATGCCGGTTTATCGGCGCCTAAGGTGGCATGAGTGGAACAAAACACCGAGCAAAAGGCCAAGCCTTCCACCCATGCCCAGTATATAGGTGTGTTAATAATAATTATAGATATTGTGATATTCCAAGAACAAGTTCCCACCTGGAACGATCTTCATCTTCACCTGCAACTAACAATGCTATAAGAGGGGCTGAGCAAGCGGGTAACATAGCCAAACAGTGGTTTTGCTAGGAAGGTTTCAAGGTTAGAGGTTTCATGGCAACAAGGAGAGGCTGACATAAAAGATGGGTAGCGCGACATGTAACGATAGCATCGAGACAACTAAGCATGGCAATGGTAGTAAAGGTATCCAAGGGTATGATCATCTTGCCTGGGATTCCGCAAGGGAGAAGAACAAGTCCATGAAGTAGACGGAGCAACATAGTCAAGCGAATCCACACAACTCCGGAACGAAATCGAAGCTAACAAGAGAAGCAACCGGAAAGAAGCAAACAACACGGTAAACACATAAACATAAACATGGCATGATGCACAAACAAGCATGATGCATGTCCGGTTTAAATATGCATGGCATGGCAAAGTGCACAAACAAAACTACAAGTTAAGTGGAGCTCAATATGCAACGAGGTGCATATTGACGAAACACCACATGTTATTTATTTAATTGACTCTCGTTTATTTGCAAGACAATATTAAATGTTTGTTAACATATCATGAGGTGAAGCAAAAACAAACTACCTATTTAGGCATTTTAAATGAGGCCGGAGATAACAAACAACAATTCCGGAAAATCACCATGTGCATGTTTAGCAATTTTTAAGCAAACAACAATTCACATATAATGTTGTTAACATGATGCGGATGACATGATCAAGTTTTATGCAATTTTATTAAAAGTTGACATGAAGAAGATATGAAGTATTGTCACCGTGGTGGAAGGAAAAGGGTGCCACGGCAACGCTCCGAAAATGATGCAACGGCAACATCTCGGTTCCGGTAACTCGTTGAGAGACCGGTGCAAAAGAAAGAAGACGTGAGCGAGTGAAACAAGATGAAAGGTGGGGTGATCCCGTCACCGGATTCCCACGAGTCGGCGATGAGGCAACCGAGGAGCATGACAAAGGACGAAACGGGCACGGAGCACACAAGGGAAACATCTCATACAACACATGCATTCCACGGGTCATCGTCTCGTGTTATACCTTCGAAGCGTTCATTCTCGGAGGGGTTCGAGGTTGAGGGACGTTGTGGTACACGGGTCGTAGAGGAAGTAGTCGTACACAGGGTCGTCGTGGAACTTGTCGGTCTCGGGACTTGGCGACGGTAGTGGTACACGTTGGCGTTTTCGTTTCCGAAGAGGTACTTGTCGCGTCGTCTTGTGTCGTCGTTCTCGTATCGTAGAGGAAGTAGGCGTTCCGTTCGTCGAGGAAGTAGTGGTACACAACCATCGGTAGGGGTACTCGTCGCGGCATCGGACGTAGTGGTACTTGACGTATCGCCGTGTAGTTGTTCCCGTTCATAGTCGTTCACCTCTCCGAAGGGGTACTTGTCATCGTGGTACTTGGCGATTCCATGTAGTCGTACACACGGTGCAGTTGAACTTGGCACAACCGGTAGTCGAACTTGAAGGACGTCGGCGACTCGAAGGGGTACTTGGCGTCGGTCTCGATCCGGAGATGAGCTTGCCTGTCTTAGGTACCAAACGCAGCAACAAGGCAACAAAAGCGGCAGCAAGGAGGCAAGGGCAGCAGCGCTCGGGCCGGTGAGGAAGAGGCCCCCGACCGACGGGTAGGAGGAGGTGCTCGGGGAGGCCGACCGGGCGCTGTGACGAGGCAGCCGACGAGGTGCTGGAGCTGCGGCTCCTCATCGGGGCGTGCAGGGAGACGAGGCAGAGGCCTGGAGGGAGCTGCGGTGGCCTTGGCACGCCGGACGGCGCGACTCCGCGGCCCACTAGACGAGGAGGGGGTGCGGCGCTGCGGGACGATGGAGGCAGGAGGACGGGCGGCCGGCGCCCTGGTCGGACGAGGCCGGGTCTGGCGCATGGCGACAAGGACGGAGGGAGGCGAGGCGAGGAGGAGACCGGAGGGACGCGCGCTCGGTGCTGGAGAGGAGGGTGCGGTCGAGGCTCGGCCTTGGCGATGCGCCAGGCGCGGTAGGAGGAGCTTCAGCGGCGCACGGGCGAGGGAGGGAGATGGGAGATGGTGCGGGCAAGGTCGCAGCGCTGGAGAGGAGGCAGCGGGTGCGAGGCTGAGAGCTGGGGATCGAAGGTTCGGGCGAGAGAAGAGCAAGGAGATCGATGAGGAAGGTGCGGTCGGGCTGCGGGGTGAGGGAAAACGAACGAGGGGGTGCGGCGGTGCTGGGAATCGGGGCAAGGGACGAACGAGCGACGGGAGTTGGGGTTGCGGTCGGGCTAGGGTTTGCCAGGGAGCTGGAGACTGGGTTGGTTGATGGGCCAGGGAGGCCGCGGCGCCTGGCTGAGAGGGAAGCTGGGCCAGCTGGGGGGGAGGCTGAGGCCCAGATGGCCGGCTGGGCTGGAAGGGCCTGAGTCCTCTCCTGCTGATTTTTCTTTAACAGAAAAAAGAGGAGAAAGAAAAGGAGGCCTAGTGGAAGATTTTGCACATGGGATATTTTCCTCGGGCCCATCAAAATGAGCGTAGTCCAAGAAAAATATAAGTGGCAAGATTGAAATGTATGAATTCAAAATTCATTTGAATATGGTCCAAATGGATTTGAATATGAATGGGGTATTTGAAGAGTCCAAAAAATGTTGAGGATTTTGGAGGAACCTCGATAAATGGGAAAAGAAATATAGGGAGAGTTTGACGGTGAAACTTGAAGCAAAAGAGGTCTGGAGAATAAATGCAAGTGTGTTACGGCGATCCCAAACAATGGAATATTTATTTATATAGCTCCCTAGATATTGGGAGGATATGTTATAAAGAGAAGTCACACTTCCCTCGATTTAAATGGACCGAAGGTCCACACGATTTATTTAGGTTGAGATGCAAAAGAATATGACATGATGGCATGATGACATGATGCAATGCAAAAATAAATAACGCAAGCACAAATGAACACACGGGAGAACCCGGAACATCTGGAATCTTCTGGGATCTTCTGGAATCTTCTGGGACGTCGGTCTTCGGGCGTCACACCCATGCACCGGACGTCCGCCAGCTTACCGGACGTCCGACGACCGGCCTCCAACCGGACGTGCGCTGAACCCTGACAAAACTGAATTTCTTCAGTTTTCTATCCACCTTCCGCCCACACATACCTATACCCACTTCCACATATACCCTACAGCAACCACAGTCACTTAACCGCCATCACAACGATTTTACCTCTTTTTGTCTCGAATCATTTGAGTTGTGGCTTATGCGTTTCCTTGTGTGTTTTTGCTATCTTGGAATGGAACGATATCAACAAGACCACCTCTCAAGCTTGACAAGGACGGTAACAACGATGACACCTTGTATACCCCACCTTCCATTTGCATTGATAACCCCTCATTGACCACTTTTCATAGCTTTCCCTTCGAGACTAGCCATTTGAGTATTGCCGGGCAACGAAACTTGTGCACATTAGTGATCATCGAGCTACACTGATGTAGGGTGGAACCCTAGATGGCCGATCTTTCACGAAATGGAGGGATCCCGAGGATGAACACAAGGGCACGAGGAAAAACACAAGAGGGACAAGGAGAAAACACTCAAAGCAACAAGTTTAGGTCACACAAATGCTAGATCCGGGAACACAAAGAGCGATACACGATACATGATCAACTAAGGACGATACAAGTAGCGGTAGTCATCTCCGTGAGGAGGTCTTGATGTTCTTCTCCGTGAAGGAGGTCTTGAATCCGGTGGATCTTCTCCGAGGAGGCCGCGGTCTCGTAGGAGAGGAACCACTAAGGTTTTAGATGAGCTATCCCAAAGCTACCCTAAAAAGATGTAGGAGGAGGAATATATATATAGTCTGCAGAGCGAAGGGGTACATGGGTCGCGGCCCAAAGGAGATGAGCACAGGCAATCAGGGGCCGGATGTCCGGGCGTCGGCCCGGATGTCCGGGCTGTCGGGAGGCGCCGGATGTCCGGGCTAGCGGGTCCAGCCACAGGTATGCTTCTGGGGTGGGCGCGCCGGATTTTCGGGCACGAGGCCGAATGTCCGGGGCCTGCCGGGCCGGATGTCCGTACCCTGGCCGGATGTCCGGGCCTTGTAGCTTCGGCTGTTGGGGCGGTTCTGTAGCTGATCGTCCAGGGGCCGGATGTCCGGGCCAGGGGCCCGGATGTTCGGGGCCTGGAGCTTTCTTTAGCTTCTCTCGATGCAAAGCTTCGTCCGTGAGCTTAGGGACTTGTCCATCTTCACAAGCCTCTCTGATGGGGTCTTCTTCATACCTGAGCACACAAAACACATCCGTCTGAGGTAGTAGCCATGTCTCGCAAGATTCATATGAAAGTTGGACTAGGAGAGATGTCACCTCGGTCTCGAGAGCTCTAGCACGAGCACGTGTCATTGGTCCTTGGGGCACTTGGTGAGGCGATGGAGGGCCCATGGGGATGACCTTGGGATGCTCCGCATCATCTCCCCTCCCTTGGGAAAGATCCGACCTCGGATCGAAATCTTCATCACCATGGAAAGGGGAGAGATCCTTGATGTTGAAGGCATCGCTCATGTTGTACTTGTCGCATGTAATGTCGATCTTGTATGCGTTGTTGTTGTAGCGTGCTAGCACCTTGAAGGGTCCGTCGGAGCGAGGTAGTAGTTTGGACTTGCTCTCGTGTGGGAAGCGCTCCTTGCGAAGATGAAGCCAAACAAGATCTCCCAGTTGGAACACCAATGGTGCCTTGTCGACGTTGAGCTTGGTGGTGAGGCGATGGACTTGTCGCTCGATCGTTGCCCTTGTATCTTCATGCACCTTCTTGAGATAGCTTGCTCATGCACTTGTGATGAGGACATGACTACCTTGGATACGACCAAAAATATTGCATACATGTATATTTGTGAGGTGATTTCTAATGCAAACTACGCAACAATTTATTTATGTCATCCAGGACAAAAATACTTCACAGACTTTTGTGCCATGTCTAATTCCAGGTGTATGGGACATTTGTACAATCCACATATGAAGATAAGGGAAAAAGAGAAGTTTAGGTCCCGTTCAAAAAGTTCTCTCACGTAACTTTTGGGCCAAGAGAAGATAGAGTCCAAGTCTCTCACGTTCTGCATCCAGATTCGGACTGCACAGACATACCTGACTCAAAACAGCAAGAACTCCTTCATACGGACCCCGAATTGGGTGATTCTTTTTTTGTTGGAAACTAGATTTCTTACACTTTCCAACCCAATTGGAATCACCTTCAAATTCGTCCGGAGCGTTGAGATACCGACAAAACAATCTGACGCTGCAGCAGAATCCGAGTCAAACTACAAGTCGAAAGGTGTTACATCACCTCCACTTGGGCCCATGAGCCTTGTACGACCTAGGGTTAGTTTTAGGCTGCCTTGGGACGTCCTTCCACCTCCTTGGCCGCCACCTCTTGCTCCTATATAAGTAGATCCATCTAGTAGCTTTTTCTTTGAGATTTGTTTAGTCAAAAGTTAGCCATTGCAACTTCGTGTACTTCGTTTGTGTCCAACGACCAGACCAAGACCGCTTACGGATCCCCACCTTTATCAATACATCATTTATATTTGCAATATTCAGATTGCTTTATCATATTCTTTCTTGTTCTTCGATTGCATGCAGGAATAGACCTTCTTGGTCAGGCTGATCGTGTTTCTCGCATTGTCAGTAACCCCTGGAGATTGGTTTAGCGATTGCTAAGGCGCAACGTCGTGCACGTTTGTAGTCGGATCGTCAAAGTCGTCTCCACCAAATCGATAGTTACCATCTCATCGAAAGATCGGGACACCTTTGCCTCTATCAAGTGGTATTAGTTTTCGGGTTGCTCGGTGAGAATTTCCAGTTATTCCTAGATTAGATTTATATTCTTACGTATTGTCCAAGAAAAAGTCCAAAAAAAAGTTAGATCTATTCATCCGTTGTCCAAGCCAGTCTGAGCCTTTGCAATTTTCTTTTCATTGTTTGCATTATTGAATTATCGGTTGCATCATCGTGTCGAGTTGCTGGTCTTAGTGTCTAGTTCATTAGAGTTTCGAGTTCTGTTCACATTAGTCACGTCGCCGCTGCATCGTTATCCCTTCCGCTGTCCACCACCTTATCCATCAATTTCCACCTCGTGCTACCCATAGTTCATTGTCACAGTCATACTTGAAGTCGTTCGCATCTTTGCTTGATCCAATCTGTATCTTATCTAGTTTGTCTTGGAAAGAGGGAGAAAGAAAAAAAAAGACAGAAAAAAAGTTAAAAAAAGAGGAGAGAAGAAAAGAAAAAAAGTGTGAGAAAAAAGAAAAAGAAAAAGAAGAAAAAGAAAGTTGGAGAGAGTGTTGTTGTATATTCTGCTTGGCAGTTGTTTTCATCATTATCTTTACTGCTGTTGTGATCTTCAGTTATATCTTGCTGTCCAGAGCTACTTCGTATCCTTTATTGATGCTAGTTGTGCTACACCGTGACCTCAATAGTGTTCTAGGCTCGCGTCTCTAGTCCGCTCTAGCATAGGACCAGCACAGTACCGTCGTTGAGCGTTTATTCAACATTGCATCTCTGAATTGATTATTGCTAATCTTTTGCTACCATATATAAAGCCAACCCAGCTCCACATATTTATACACGTGTTTACGTACGTTCACCTGGCAATCGCTTTACTCAATCTTTGGAGTTATTTGACACCGCTGGTTGCCTATCACCACCTGCTGCATGGTAAGAACTTGTAAGATATTGATATTTGCTTTACTGTGAGCGTTTTACCACCACATCCTAGTAGTTCATAGGAAATTTATTCTCGAATTTTGTTTCTTGTTTCTACTAATCATGACAGGTACCGGAGACAGAAGTTCTTGGACGACGGATACATCTTCACCATCACGAGACGTGGGACAACACACACAAGCACATGCTCAGGTTATTTCTTTACCGTCATTTGAGGGTAGATTTAATCCTGCTATTTATCTAGCTTGGGAGCTTGAAGTAGAAAAAGTTTTTAGTCACCATCATTTTTCTGAACTTCAGAGAGTACGAGCTGCCAATAGAGTATTTACTGGTTTTGCTTCTGTTTGGTGGAGTGTGCATTGTAAAGAAAATATTGATAACCAACCTACAACATGGAAAGATTTGAAGGCTGTAATGAGAAAACATTTTTTTCCTCCTTACTATCGCCGTGAATTGCTTCGCAAATTGGAACAATTAAAACAAGGCAGTAACACTGTTCATGCTTACTACCAAGAGTTCAAATCTTATATGCATCATTGTGACATAGAAGAATCTGAGGATGATACAATGAATAGATTTTTTGGTGGTTTAAACCATGATATTCGCGCAAGATTTCAGTATATTCCTCGTTGCATTAATGGTATGTATGTTCGTGCTTGTACCTTTGAGAGACAAATACAGGAGGATGCATTGTGCGTCTACAACAACTACTATTCCAGTTCATGCTCACCACCACTGGTTGGTTCCTCCACCATTGCACCTACTAGAGCAGCCACACCTCTGATTGTGAGCGTAACATCATCTAAAGTGTATGATACATTGTCATCGTCCGTACCTACATCAGCTACGTCTTGGCAACAAGGTAACAGTAAAATCAATGATGATATAACTTCACATGAGGATGATGCATATCTAGTTAACTTGAATACATCATGTATTGAATTACCTATTGATTTGAGCACACCACCTAGTTTAGATAATCATGTTACTATCATGAATGCGTCATGTGATCAAACAACTGAAATGCCAACAATTTTGAGTGCACAGATTGAATTAACTGTTGATGCAAAAGAATCATGTGAATCGGAGAATAAATCAGAGTTGGATAAAATACATTTGAAAATAATTGTGCCAATGTTTTATCATTTTGATATGACCTCTAATCTTGGTGACGATTGTATGTCAAATGACTTATTGCATGTTTGCTTATTTAAGCATGTCGTAGCCTGTGAATTTCATGCAAGTAAGGTTTATTCACCAATGTTGGGATGGTTTAATGATGAACATTGTCAATATTTTGATTTGAATAAGAGCTTCACTTATTTGTGCAAATTGAGTTGCAATGTTTTCATGCCTTCTACTTCTTGTGATAATATTTTGGCTTTATATTTTATGAACTACGAAAGTTACTCATCTATACATGTGTCATATGTGCGAAAATTAAGGGAAGTAAAAATGGATGACATATACATGTACAACATGTACACCTTGTCTATTTTCTTACCCACATTTCAGATTAAGCAACGCCGAGGACGGCTTTATTTTCAAAAAATGGAGGATGATGAGGACATGACTACCTTGGATACGACCAAAAATATTGCATACATGTATATTTGTGAGGTGATTTCTAATGCAAACTATGCAACAATTTATTTATGTCATCCAGGACAAAAATACTTCACAGACTTTTTTGCCATGTCTAATTCCAGGTGTATGGGACATTTGTACAATCCACATATGAAGATAAGGGAAAAAGAGAAGTTTAGGTGCTGTTCAAAAAGTTCTCTCACGTCACTTTTGGGCCAAGAGAAGATAGAGTCCAAGTCTCTCACGTTCCGCATCCAGATTCAGACTACACAGACATACCTGACTCAAAACGGCAAGAACTCCTTCATACGGACTCCGAATTGGGTGATTCTTTTTTTGTTGGAAACTAGATTTCGTACACTTTCCAACCCAATTGGAATCACCTTCAAATTCGTCCGGAGCGTTGAGATACCGACGAAACAATCTGCCGCTGCAGCAGAATCCGAGTCAAACTACAAGTCCAAAGGTGTTACATCACCTCCACTTGGGCCCATGTAGGATCGAAGAAGTATGTCTAGAGGGGGGGTGATTAGACTACTTGACAATATAAAAAATCTGCCTTTTGATCATGCAAAGTTTTTGGCAGTTTCACAATTAAGATCAATTCAAGTATCACCCTACACATGCAATTCTAGAGTATAAGCAGCGGAAAGTAAATTGCACATGTAGTAAAGAGAGGTGGAAAAGATCAAACGCAGTTTGGAGACACGGAGATTTTTGTCGTCGTTCCGATAGGTGGTGCTATCGTACATCCACGTTGATGGAGACTTCAACCCACGGAGGGTAACGGCTGCGCGAGTCCACGGAGGGCTCCACCCACGAAGGGTCCACGAAGAAGCAACCTTGTCTATTCCATCATGGCCTACGCCCACGGAGGACTAGCCTTACTCGGGGTAGATCTTCACGAAGTAGGCGATCTCCTTGCCCTTACAAACTTCTTGGTTCAACTCCACATCTCAAAGACGGAGGCTCCCAAGCGACACCTAACCAATCTAGGAGGCACCACCCTCCAAAAGGTAATAGATGTTGTTGATGATGATGAACTCCTTGCTCTTGTGCTTCAAATGATAATCTCCCCAACACTCAACTCTCCTCACTGATATGGCTGTGGTGGAAGAAGGGTTTGAGTGGAAAGCAACTTGGGAAGGCTAGAAATCAAGTTTCATATGGTAGGAATGGAATGACTTGATCTCAACACAAGGGTAGGTGGTTCTCTTCTCAGAAAGTGTATGGTAGGAGTGGTAGACTTTCTGATGGCTCTCCTCACGAATGAAGAGGGGGTGGAGGGGTATATATAGCCTCCACACAAAATCCAACCATTACACACATAATTGAGCAATCTCGGTGAGACCGAAGTGAAACTCGGTCAGACCGAAAGTTCAAATATAGTGAACGTTGGGGTTTTAGGTGGGACCAAAAATACCATCTCGGTGAGACCGAAAGTACAAAGGATATGAACGTTGGAGTTTTCGGTGGGACCGAGAAAGAAAACTCGGTTGGACCGATTTGAGAAAAGACAGGAACATGCCAGTTTCGGTGTGACCGGAAATGCAATATCGGTGAGACCGATTTGAGCCAAGACAGGAGCTGGCCAATTTCGGTGAGACCGAAAATGCAATCTCGGATATTCCGAAATGATGTCAAATGGTTACAGAAGGTTGGCAGTCCACATATCGGTGAGACCGATCTCAAACTCGGAATGACCGATTTTTCTAGGGTTTGGAATATGGCAGAAGTGGTTCATCTCGGTGGGACTGAGTTGGAAGAATCGGTTTGTCCGAGATTACTTATGAGTGTGTATAGTAGTGAAAGTTGCTGATAGTTGAAGGAGACATATCACTAAGCACTTGAGCAACCAGATCATCAACACAACCTCATCCCCTTTTAATAGTATTGGCTTTTCCTATGGACTCAATGTGATCTTTGATCACTAAACCAGAAATGGAGTCTTGAGCTTTTGCCAATGCTTGCCTTAGCATTTGAGGGGTCCACTTCTTCAGTCATCTTGCCATACCAATGTGATTGGATTTCCTGAAACATACTTGATAAAAGCATTAGTCCAACCACAAAGTATGTTGTCATTAATTACCAAAACCACCCAGGGAGCAAATGTGCTTTCAATCTCCCCCTTTTTGGTAATTGATGGCAACACACTATAATCACACTAAACAAGACATCAAAGCTTATTGAAAGAAAAACAGAATTATCATGAAAGCTTTGACAAGCATGTAGTACACAGGCTCCCCCTACAAGTGTGCAAGATTTTCATAGATTTTGGTTTTGGACTACCACAAGCACACAAGAGAGATAAGCAAGATGTGCTACATGCAGCTTGGCTATATGCATCAGAGCAGATGAAAGGAAGTGAGTGATAATGCATATGTGCATGGTGATTTCTTGCAAACAAGTATTTACAAGCAAGTCACCATCATGCACATTCTGCAAGATGCATATACTTACCTTGAGGTTCCTTGGCATTGTACCTGAAGGGATAAACTTGGGAAAACAAGGTTAGGTAACACAAGAGTATTCCTTCAACCAACTGCAAGAACATCAAGAGTACCAAGCCAGGGAGGACATGTATAAAGAGTGTCTCATATTGAGCACAAGCTTGAATCAGCAAACATGTCTCCGAAACTAAAAGATTTTCAATGAACTCTGAGAGATTTTGCTTTCCATAAGATATCAATTGTGAAGATTCCTCTAAGTCTTCTCCCCCTAAATTAAAAGATTCCATAAGATATCAGAACAAGGGGTTTTGAAGGAAAGAGCAAAAACAAAAGAATGATGCCAATTGAGAATGATGTCCAATGTAAAATACGGCAAAGCTTTGATGTGATTCTCTCCCCCTTAAGATAGGATTAATTTTCTTCTCCCCCTAAGTCTTCTCTTCTCCCCCTACTCCCCCTATTCCCCCTAAGTCTTCTCCCCCTTTGACATCAAGTGCCGAAAAGGACAGCAAACTAGGTAGGGCAGGAAAGATGGAAAGAAAGAAAGAGAGAAGTGGGATCCTTAAGAATCACAACAGGGCAAATAAGAACATTCATAGAGAAACAATTTTAATTTAAATTTGAGTCTTCTCCCCCTTAAGATTTAAATTTGAGTGGAGCTGCAGAAGTTTATGTCCTGGAAGATAAATCGGTGACACCGAATTAGATGGATCGGTGGGTCCGAATCCTTTTCGGTTAGACCGAAATTTTTTAAATCGGTGACTCCGAGCTTAATTCCAAGGAAATACAGAAATAATTCAGCTCACTTTGCGAGGAAAGTTTCAAAGGATTTGCAATGAATTTTGAAAGATTTTCAAGGAATTGATCAGAGCCAGAAGGATATTCACAAAGAAACATAAGAAAAGAAATAAAAAAAATTCCTAGATGAAGTTTTTTTTGTGTGTAAAGAAAAACTCAATGAGAGAATCATAAGAGAAAACAGAAAAACTCCAAAAGCATATGTACTTCATCTAGATAAAGGTCGGCGACAAAGTCACCTATGTTTGAGTATATTGACTTAGGAGTCAAATGAAGACATTTGATCATAGGTCATACTCATCATTTAAGCTCAAAATGGGGTTGCCATTTCTCGATTAAGCATTTGATGTGATCACATCTTATGAAGCTGCTTGTACCCATGACTTTGAGCAAAGCTTCTTAAAGATGTGAAGAACATACCTTGGGCTTGTTGATGCTTTGCTCATGTAGGTAGACTTGATGTAGGTGCTCATTGAATGTGAAGTTGGAGCGCCATTTCTACTTGTGTAGTTCATCTTCCTACATGGGTTAGGCAAGCAAGGAAATACTCGAGAATATCCAAGATGACAAGAGTGAAATACTAGATGTATAAGATGTCAAAAGGATATGTGGAATTTTGTTCCTTGAACTCAACATCCCAAAGGGCTAGATACTTGGTCAATGACAAGATTACTCATGATTTGAGTGTGTGGTAATCTTGTGGAATGTAGATCATCCAAGTACCTGCAAGGAGTTAGATGCAATACAAGGAGGCAAATGTGTCCAAGACATATGATCATCATCATAAGAGAAATATCAAGGATTAGTCAGGAGGCTCATGCCTTGCATGCATCAAATGGAGTTATCACTCCAAGTTTGAAGCATCAATGATGTTCAACTCACTCCTCAAACGACAAAACACTTTCTCATCAAGAGGTTTTGTAAAGATATCAGCAAGTTGTTTGTCAGTACGAACATGCTTAAGATTAATATCACCCTTGGCAATATGATCACGAATAAAATGGTGACGAACTTCAATATGCTTTGTTCGAGAATGTTGCACTGGATTGTGTCCAATTTTAATTGCAATCTCATTGTCACAAAGCAAGGGAACACGTCTCACATGTATCCCATAATCCTTAAGCGTTTGTGTCATCCATAGCAATTGAGCACAACACGAACCAGCAGCAATATATTCAGCTTCGGCAGTGGATAATGATACCGAATTTTGTTTCTTGGAGGACCAAGATACAAGGGATCGACCAAGGAATTGACATGTACCCGAAGTTGACTTTCTATCAACCTTGTCACCGGCATAGTCCGAGTCGGAATAGCCAACAAGATCGAAAGAGGCCCTCTTAGGATACCAAATGCCAAAGTTTGGTGTGTGTATCAAGTATCTCACTATCCTTTTAACAGCTTGAAGATGACATTCTTTAGGGGCTGCTTGATATCGCGCACACATGCATACACTCAACATTATGTCAGGACGAGAAGCACAAAGATATAGTAGAGAACCAATCATAGATCGGTAAACCCTTTGATCAACGGGTTCTCCATCTTTTGTCAAGTCATTATGTCCACTTGTAGGCATGGGGGTACTCATACCTTTGCTTTCTTGCATGTTGAACTTCTTGAAGAGATCCTTGGTGTACTTTGTTTGTGAGACAAAGGTACCCTCCTTAGATTGCTTGATTTGCAACCCAAGGAAGAATTTGAGTTCACACATCATGGACATTTCATACTTCTCCGACATGAGCTGTCCAAACTTCTTGCTAAAATGGGGGTTAGTTGAACCAAAGATAATATCATCAACATATATTTGGCACACAAATAGTTCACCATTAACCCTTTTTGTGAACAACGTTGAGTCTATCTTTCCAATCTCAAAGCCTTTTTCAAGAAGAAAGCTAGTTAAGCATTTGTACCAAGCTCTAGGAGCTTGTTTAAGACCATAAAGAGCTTTATGCAACTTGTAAACATGATTAGGCTTTTTGGGATTCACAAAACCGGGAGGTTGTTTTACAAATACTTCCTCCTCAATTTCACCATTTAGGAAAGCACTTTTGATATCCATTTGATAGAGAGTAATATCATGATGATTGGCATAAGCAAGAAGAATGCGAATGGATTCAAGTCTAGCAACGGGGGCATAGGTCTCACCATAGTCCATACCTTCGACTTGTGTGTAACCTTGAGCTACGAGACGAGCCTTGTTGCGGATGACTTGTCCATCTTCATCTTGCTTGTTCCGAAACACCCATTTGGTTCCAATGATGTTTTGATCATCGTTGGGCTTCTCTACCAAAGTCCATACCTTGTTCCTCTCGAAGTTGTGTAGTTCTTCGTGCATAGCGTTCACCCAATCCGGGTCTTCAAGTGCTTCTTCTACCTTCATAGGTTCAATACTAGAGATAAATGAGTAATGCTCACAAAAGTTAGCTAAGCGAGTTTTAGAGCGAGTAATTCTCCCGGAGTTGATGTCGTTCATCATTTGTTCCACGGGATGATTCTTCTTGACTCTTGCTCGAACTCGGGATAGCTTTTGTTGATGTCGTGGCTGAGCTTCCTCATCATCTTCATCTTCTTCTTCTTCTTCTTCATTGTTGTTGGTGTTGTCTTGAGGTGATGGAGAAGGAGGTTGTGGTGGATCTTCTTGTTGCATTTCCTCATCTTGGTGAGTTCCACTTGTGGAGGCCTCCATGTTGCCTTGAGGTTCATGTCGCCGTGAGGTAGGTGGCTCCACATATGTAGATGAGGTACTCTCCTTCACTTCCATGGGACGGATCTTTCCAATAGATAGATCTTGGATAGCTTCCGATGGGTCCTTGTCTCCTACATCAATAGGCATTTGCTCTACTTGCGAGCCATTAGATTCATCAAACTTCACGTCTACCGTCTCTTCAACCTTTCGGGTGAAATTATTGTAGACACGGTAGGTGTGAGAGTTTGATCCATAACCAAGGAGAAAGCCTTCATGAGATTTAGGAGCAAATTTAGACTGACGATGCTTATCAAGGATATAGCATTTTGAACCAAAGACACGAAAGTATCCCACTTGGGGTTTGTTACCGGTGAGGAGCTCGTATGATGTCTTGCCGAGAAGCTTATGAAGATAAAGCCTGTTGATAGCATGACAAGCTGTCTCGACCGCTTCTCCCCAAAAGTGTTTCGGTGTCTTGTATTCATCAAGCATCGTTCTTGCCATCTCAATGAGCGTTCGGTTCTTCCTCTCAACAACTCCATTTTGTTGAGGAGTGTACATAGCCGAGAACTCATGTAGAATCCCTTCCTCATCGAGAAAAGAGTCTACATTGGCGTTCTTGAACTCCGTTCCATTGTCACTCCGAACTTTCTTGATCTTCACCTCAAATTGATTTTGGGCCTTTTTGGCAAAGGTCTTGAAGATCCTCTGAACCTGCGATTTATCATCAAGGAAAAACACCCATGTAAATCTGGAATAATCATCAACTATAACTAGACCAAAGGAGTTACCACCAAGGCTTTTGTAAGCATTGGGATCGAAGAGATCCATGTGAAGAAGCTCAAGCGGTCTCCTTGTGGTCATGATGTTTTTCACGGGATGACTTCCACCAACTTGTTTTCCTGCTTGACAAGCACTACAAAGTCTATCTTTGTCAAAGAAAACATCCTTAACACCAAGAATATGATCACCTTTGATTAGCTTGTCTAGGTTACGCATACCAACATGTCCTAGCCTTCTATGCCACAACCAACCTTTAGAGGATTTAGCAATGAAACAAGCTCTAGGTTGGGCTTTCTTAGTGAAATCAACAATATATAGATCTCCTCTACGGATACCAGTAAAAGCCATGTTTTGATTATCACGACGAAAGACTTGGCAATCTACTTTGGTGAATAGCACATTGAATCCAAAGTCAGCTAATCTAGACACGGAAAGTAAATTGTATCCAAGAGATTCTACAAGCATGACATTTTGAATAGAGCTATCATGAGATATGGCCACCTTACCAAGGCCAAGTACCTTACCCTTGGAGTTGTCTCCAAAAGTCACATACTTGCGTGGACCATCGTTCTTTGCAAGCTCTCGAAACATGTCTTTGTCTCCGGTCATGTGGTCGGTGCATCCACTGTCAAGAATCCACTCTTTTCCGCCGGACATGTAGTCTCTCAGATTTGCCATAAGATTGAGACTCTTCATGACCTTGTCTAGCTCGGTGTCCGAATCGGAGTAATCATCATCATGCTCATGCTCATCATCATATTGACCCATAGATTGTTCATCATCAATACCTAGGTCAATTTGATAAGTACTTGCATTAGTTTGGTCAATGTGACAATAATCTTCGGAATGCAATGCAAGAGCATTTCTAATTATAATATTGATAAGACCGGGATCACCCTTCTTTTTCATAAGATCACGAAGCTCAAAGAAGCATTTATCAAAGTTAGGATCATTGGGATGCAACTTATCAAATTCAATAGTCTTGTGTAGAATTTCATCAAGACTTCTCAAAGAGTAGTCCGGATAAAGTTCTTCCAAGAATTTCCACATAGCATAGGCACACTCAAAATTTGTAACAAGATTAAGCAAGTCATCGGGTAACCCTCTAATGATAAGATTTACAGTTCTAAGGTTACGAAGCAAATCAAGCTCTTCATCCATGGTAGGGTGCAAGGGATCAAAAGGAGGCACATAGGGGGTCTCAACATATTTGCACAAATTGTACATCTTAAAGATACTAAGCATTTCAGACCTCCATGAGTTATAGAACCTTCCATTAAGAACAGGCGCTCTATGGCTAACACTCCCAACCGTAGACACGTCCATCTTCCTCCAATGGTGTGTAAACCAAAGCAATGGAGACCAAAGCTCTGATACCAATTGTAGGATCGAAGAAGTATGTCTAGAGGGGGGGGGGGTGATTAGACTACTTGACAATATAAAAAATGTGCCTTTTGATCATGCAAAGTTTTTGGCAGTTTTACAATTAAGATCAATTCAAGTATCACCCTACACATGCAATTCTAGAGTATAAGCAGCGGAAAGTAAATTGCACATGTAGTAAAGAGAGGTGGAAAAGATCAAACGCAGTTTGGAGACACGGAGATTTTTGTCGTGGTTCCGATAGGTGGTGCTATCGTACATCCACGTTGATGGAGACTTCAACCCACGGAGGGTAACGGCTGCGCGAGTCCACGGAGGGCTCCACCCACGAAGGGTCCACGAAGAAGCAACCTTGTCTATTCCATCATGGCCTACGCCCACGGAGGACTAGCCTTACTCGGGGTAGATCTTCACGAAGTAGGCGATCTCCTTGCCCTTACAAACTTCTTGGTTCAACTCCACATCTCAAAGACGGAGGCTCCCAAGCGACACCTAACCAATCTAGGAGGCACCACCCTCCAAAAGGTAATAGATGTTGTTGATGGTGATGAACTCCTTGCTCTTGTGCTTCAAATGATAATCTCCCCAACACTCAACTCTCCTCACTGATGTGGCTGTGGTGGAAGAAGGGATTGAGTGGAAAGCAACTTGGGAAGGCTAGAAATCAAGTTTCATATGGTAGGAATGGAATGACTTGATCTCAACACAAGGGTAGGTGGTTCTCTTCTCAGAAAGTGTATAGTAGGAGTGGTAGACTTTCTGATGGCTCTCTCCACGAATGAAGAGGGGGTGGAGGGGTATATATAGCCTCCACACAAAATCCAACCGTTACACACATAATTGAGCAATCTCGGTGAGACCGAAGTGAAAACTCGGTCAGACCGAAAGTTCAAATATAGTGAACGTTGGGGTTTTCGGTGGGACCGAAAATACCATCTCGGTGAGACCGAAAGTGTAAATAATATGAACGTTGGAGTTTTCGGTGGGACCGAGAAAGAAAACTCGGTTAGACCGATTTGAGAAAGGGCAGGAACATGCCAGTATCGGTGTGACCGGAAATGCAATCTCGGTGAGACCGATTTGAGCCAAGACAGAAGCTTGACAGTCTCGGTAAGACCGAAACAGCAAACTCGGTTATTCCGATATGATGTCAAATGATTACAGAAGGTTGGCAGTCCAGTTTCGGTGAGACCGATCTTAAACTCGGAATGGCCGATTTTTCTCTGGTTTGGAATATGGCTGAAGTGGTTCATCTCGGTGGGACTGAGTTGGAAGAATCGGTTTGTCCGAGATTACTTATGGGTGTGTATAGAAGTGAAAGGTGCTGATAGTTGAAGGAGCTAAATCACTAAGCACTTTGAGCAACCAGATCATCAACACAACCTCATCCCCTTTTAATAGTATTGGCTTTTCCTATGGACTCAATGTGATCTTTGATCACTAAACCAAAAATAGAGTCTTGAGCTTTTGCCAATGCTTGCCTTAGCACTTTGAGGGGTCCACTTCTTCAGTCATCTTGCCATACCAATGTGATTGGATTTCCTGAAACATACTAGACAAAAGCATTAGTCCAACCACAAAGTATGTTGTCATTAATTACCAAAACCACCCACGGAGCAAATGTGCTTTCAGCCCATGAGCCTTGTATGACCTAGGGTTAGTTTTAGGCTGCCTTGGGACGTCCTTCCACCTCCTTGGCCGCCACCCCTTGCTCCTATATAAGTAGATCCATCTAGTAGCTTTTTCTTTGGGATTTGTTTAGTCAAAAGTTAGCCATTGCAACTTCGTGTACTTCGTTTGTGTCCAACGACCGGACCAAGACCGCTTACGGATCCGCACCTTTATCAATACATCATTTATATTTGCAATATTCAGATTGCTTTATCATATTCTTGCTTGTTCTTCGATTGCATGCAGGAATAGACCTTCGTGGTCAGGCTGATCGTGCTTCTCGCATTGTTAGTAACCCCTGGAGATTGGTTTAGCGATTGCTAAGGCGCAACGTCGTGCACGTTTGTAGTCGGATCGTCAAAGTCGTCTCCACCAAATCGATAGTTACCATCTCATCGAAAGATCGGGACACCTTTGCCTCTATCAACTTGCGTCCATGTTGATGCGCTCTTGTAGTGGTAGATGTAGGATGTCCAATGGGGACAAAGGGTTAAAGCCGTAGACGACCTCGAACGGGGACTTGCCGGTAGTCGAATGTCTTGCGCGGTTGTAGGCGTACTTGGCGATGGGCAAGAATTGCTCCCATTCTTTGACGTTCTTCTTGATCAACACACGAAGAAGCGTCGAAAGTGTACGGTTCGTCACCTCCGTTTGGCCGTCGGTTTGTGGATGATACGCCGAAGAGAAGAGGAGCTTGATGCCGAGTTTGGCGCATAGAGTCTTCCAAAAGTAGCTCAAGAACTTGACGTCCCCATCCGACACAATATTCTTGGGCACTCCATGTAGACGAATGATTTCCCTACAAAAAAGATTTTCCACATGTGAAGCATCGTCGATCTTGTTACAAGGAATGAAATGAGCCATTTTAGAAAATCTATCCACAACAACAAACACAAAATCCTTTCCATTTTGAGTCCTAGGCAATCCAAGTACAAATCCATGCTTATGTCTTCCCATGGATGGTATGGAATAGGAAGTGGCATGTAAATACCATGAGATTGAGCTTTTGACTTAGCTTTGCGACATGTAGAGCATCGGTTGGTGAGGCGTGAGACGTCACGGAGCATCTTGGGCCAAAAGTAGTTCTTGGAGAGCGTAGAAAATGTCTTGTCGTGTATAAAGTGTCCCATGAGTCCTCCTCCATGAGATTCCTGCAAAAGGAGCAAACGAAGCGAAGACTCGGGAATGCAAAGTTTGTTAGCTCTCATAAGATATCCATCCTTTATGTAGTAGCGTTCCCAAGAAGTGTGAGTCAAACACTTAGCATAAGGATGTGCAAAGAAAGGATCATGCTCATATAAATCTTTTATGTGCTCAAAGCCAATAACATTCAACTCAAGTTGTGTAACAAGCATGCATTTGCGGGAAAGCGCATCCGCCACAACATTTTCCTTGCCTTTGATGTACTTGATGACATAGGGAAAATACTCAATGAACTCACTCCATGTAGCATGACGCTTGTTTAACTTTGTTTGACCCTTGAGATACTTGAGCGTCTCATGATCCGTATGAAGAATGAATACATGAGGTCTAAGATAATGTTCCCAAACACGCAAAACTCTCACCAAGGCATGGAGCTCTTTATCATAGATGGGGTAGTTAAGTAGCGCTCCGGATAGCTTCTCGCTAAAGTATGCAATTGGGCGTTTCTCTTGCGTTAGCACGCCACCTATGCCGGTACCGCTAGCGTCACAATGAATCTCAAAAGGTTTGTCAAAGTTTGGTAGGGCAAGAAGTGGTGCATGTGTAAGCAATCTTTTTAGCTCATTGGACGCGGTGTCTTGCGAAGGACCCCAAATAAAGGGTGCGTTCTTCTTGCTCAAGGCGTGTAGAGGCATAGCAATTGTGCTAAAGTTCTTCACAAAATGTCGGTAGAAACCGGCTAAACCAAGGAAACTACGCACTTGTAGGAGATTCGTTGGTTGTGGCCATGTTTTAATTGCTTGAATTTTAGTTTCATCAACGTGAACACCTTGTGAAGAAACGACAAATCCTAAGAAAACGACCTTGTCAACACCAAAAGTGCATTTATCCATGTTAGCATATAAGTGCTCTTTCCGAAGTGTTTGTAAAACCATACGGATGTGTGTCACATGGTCCTCAAGCGACTTGCAAAAAACGAGGATGTCGTCAAAATAAACCACTACAAAGACGCCTATGTAGGGTCGGAGAACAAAATGCATAAGACACATAAATGAACCGGGCACTTCTGATAAACCCATTGGCATGACCAACCACTCATATAACCCAAACTTTGTTTTGAAAGCCGTTTTCCACTCATCACCCTCTTGAATGCGAATTTGGTAGTAGCCACTTTTAAGATCAAATTTTGAGAAGATGGTGGCACCACATAATTCATCAAGCATGTCGTCTAAACATGGGATAGGGTAACGGTATCTAACGGTGATAGCATTTATCGGGCGACAATCGGAGCACATGCGAAAACTTCCGTCTTTCTTAGGCACGAGAATAACCGGAACGACACCAGGGCTTAAGCTTTCACGTACATGACCTTTGTCGATGAGTTGTTGCACTTGTCGTTGTATCTCCTTGGTTTCCTCGGGGTTGACACGGTAAGGAGCCTTGTTTGGAAGTGGTGTGCCGGGTATGAGGTTGATGCGGTGTTCGATTCCGCGAAGTGGTGGTAGACCTGGAGGTAGCTTATTGGGAAAGACGTCCGAGAATTCCTGCAACAATTTAGACAACACTAAAGGTAGAGGTGGTGAAGTGTTAGTAGGTTTGGCTTCCCCTTTTCATAGAAGCACAAGGTGAAAGACATTCGAGGGGTTCTCACACACTTCTCTCATCTCACTTTTGGTGGAAAATAGCACTAGTTGCTTCTTGTCGCTCATCATGGAGTCGCTCATATTTGGCTTGTGGCCCTCACTCTCCTTTTGGTGGATCACTCTCTCACCATTCTCTCCATGATGGTTGGTAGGTAAGTGTTTGTCGGCGGCTACTTGACTTGGTGACATTGGTCGTAGCACGAATTCCTTGCCCTTCATCTTGAAGCTATAGTGGTTGGTCCGTCCATTGTGTGTGACTCCACGATCGTATTGCCATGGTCGTCCAAGTAGAAGGTGGCACACGGACATAGGGACCACATCACACTCAAGTGTGTCCTCGTAGGCGCCTATCTTGAAAGATACTTGCACGGTATGCTCAACTCCAAGAATTTCGGCGTCGTTTAGCCATTGGACCTTGTAGGGATGAGGGTGCTTCGTCTTGACCAATTGTAGCTTGTCACATAGCTCCTCGCTTGCCAAGTTATGACTACTTCCTCCATCGATGATAACTTTGACGGAGTGTCCACTGATGCCGGCCTTGGTATGGAAAATATGACATTGTTGATCGCCATCTTGTTGATGTTGGAGTGTCAAGACCTTGGATACAATGAGATTTGGAATCGAGTCATTCTCGCAAAACACTAGATGGTCTTCATCTTCATTCACTTGGCGATGCATAGCGACATGCTCAAGGGCTTCCATTTCATCGTCGCTCATTGAGTCATAAGATCCATCATCATTGATGATCATAGTGCAGATAGTCTTGCACTCAAATGACTTGTGGCCTCTCCCTTGGCATTTGAAACACTTGATGGAACTCGTCTTGGAGTTGTCCTCGGTTGGAGTTGTAGATGAAGAAGCTCTTGGCTTGAAGTTGTTCGTAGGAGGTGGACGACTCGATGTAGTCGCATTCTTGTAGCTTGACTTGTCACCGAGGTTTGTAGATGGCTTGGTAAATGTAGGAGGAGCCGAAGTCGTTGAAGCTTGGTTGTAGGAGCCGAAGTTCTTGGAGGTGAACTTGAAGTACTTGTAGTCCTCTTGAACTTGTCGCTCCGCTTTGGTCGCTTGGTGTACTAGCTCGAGGAGGGTCGTGTAGGGTTGAAAGTCCGCAATCTTCTTGATAGGATAGTTGAGTCCATTCAAGAATCTCACCATTGTTTGCTCTTCATCTTCTGTGATGTTGGCTCTTATCATGGCAATCTCCATCTCCTTGTAATACTCTTCAGCGGACTTGGTACCTTGCTTGAGGAGTTGTAGCTTCATGAATAAGTCACGGTTGTAGTGTGTTGGCACAAAGCGTGCTCTCATGACTTCCTTCATTTGTGCCCAAGTGGTGATAGGAGGTTCGCCTTTTGCTACTCTTCTTTCTATGATTTGCTCCCACCAAATGAGAACATAGTCTTGGAACTCAAGGGAGGCCATTGCAATCTTTTTTTGTTCATCAAAGTTGTGTAAGCGGAAGATCTTATCTACTTTCAAGGCCCATGAGAGGTAGTCTTCGGGATCAATGCTTCCGGAAAACTTTGGCATGGTGAACTTAAGCTTGCCATAGCGATGCTCTTCATTGTTTGCTTGACTATTGGGAGGGCGTTCAGTTGGGGAACATAGCAGAATTTTAAAATTTTCTACGCATCACCAAGATCAATCTATGGAGTCATCTAGCAACGAGGGAGAGGGGAGTGCATCTGCATACCCTTGTAGATCGCGTGCGGAAGCGTTCAAGAGAACGGGGTTGATGGAGTCGTACTCGTTGTGATCCAAATAACCGATGATCCTAGCACCGAACGGATGACACCTCCGCGTTCAACACACGTATGGAGCGGAGACGTCTCCTCCTTCTTGATCCAGCAAGGGGGAGGAGAGGTTGCTGGAGATCCAGCTGCACGACGGCTTGGTGGTGGAAGCAGCGGGATTCCAGTAGGGCTTCGCCAAGCGCAACTTGAGGAGGAACAGGTGTCATGGGAGGGAGAGGGAGGCGCCAGGGCTTAGGGTGCGGCTGCCCTCCCTCCACCCCCTATATATAGGGGCCACGGGGGGCGCCGGCCCCCTAGAGATCCAATCTCAAGGGGGGGGGGGGGAAGGGGGGGAAACTTGCCCCCCAAGTCTAGTGGGGCGCCCCCACCCCCAGAGTTTCCAACCCTAGGCGTAGGGGAGGCCCATGGGGGGGGTGCACCAGCCCACCAGGGGCTGGTTCCCTTTCCACTTCAGCCCATGGGGCCCTCCGGTATAGGTGGCCCCACCCGGTGGACCCCCGGGACCCTTCCGGTGGTCCCGGTACAATACCGGTGACCCCCGAAACATTCCCGGTGGCCGAAACTGGACTTCCTATATACAAATGTTTACCTCCGGACCATTCTGGAACTCCTCGTGACGTCCGGGATCTCATCCGGGACTCCGAACATCTTTCGGGTTACCGCATACTTATATCTCTACAACCCTAGCGTCACCGAACCTTAAGTGTGTAGACCGTACGGGTTCGGGAGACACGTAGGCATGACCGAGACGATTCTTCGGTCAATAACCAACAGCGGGATCTGGATACCCATGTTGGCTCCCACATGCTCCATGATGATCTCATCGGATGAACCACGATGTCAAGGATTCAATCAATCCCGTACACGATTCCCTTTGTCTATCGGTACGATACTTGCCCGAGATTCGATCGTCGGTATGCCGATACCTTGTTCAATCTCGTCATGGCAAGTCTCTTTACTCGTTCCGTAACACATCATCCCGTGACCAACCCCTTAGTCACATTGAGCTCATTATGATGATGTCTTACCGAGTGGGCCCAGAGATACCTCTCTGTCATACGGAGTGACAATTCCCAGTCTCGGTTCGTTCCGACCCAATAGATGCTTTCGGAGATACCCGTAGTGTACCTTTATAGCCACCCAGTTACGTTGTGACGTTTGGCACACCCAAAGCATTCCTACGGTATCCAGGAGTTGCACAACCTCATGGTCTAAGGAAAGGATACTTGACATTGGAAAAGCTTTAGCATACGAACTACACGATCTTGTGCTAGGCTTAGGATTGGGTCTTGTCCATCACATCATTCTCCTAATGATGTGATCCCATTATCAATGACATCCAATGTCCATGATCAGGAAACCGTAACCATCTGTTGATCAACGAGCTAGTAACTAGAGGTTTACTAGGGACATGTTGTGGTCTATGTATTCACACATGTATCACTGTTTCCAGATAATAGAATTAAAGCATGAATAATAGACAATTTACATGAACAAGGAAATATAATAATAACCATTTTATTATTGCCTCTAGGGTATATTTCCAACAGTCTCCCACTTGCACTAGAGTCAATAATCTAGTTGCATTGTGATGAATCGAACACCGATTGAGTTCTGGTGTTGATCATGTTTTGCTCGTGGAAGAGGTTTAGTCAACGGATCTGCGACATTCAGATCCGTATGCACTTTACAAATGTCCATGTCTCCATCTTGAATATAATTCCGGATGGAGTGGAAACGACGCCTGATGTGCTTGGTCTTCTTGTGAAACCCGGGCTCCTTGGCAATGGCAATAACTCCGGTGTTGTCATAGAAGAGAGTCATCGGGCCCGACGCGCTTGGAATTACTCCTAGTCGGTGATGAACTCCTTCATCCAGACTCCTTCCTGCGCTGCTTCGGAAGCAGCTATGTACTCCGCTTCACATGTAGATGCCGCCACGACGCTTTGCTTGCAACAGCACCAGCTGACTGCCCCTCCATTCAAAATATACATGTATCCGGTTTGTGACTTGGAGTCATCCAGATCCGTGTCGAAGCTAGCATCGATGTAACCCTTTACGACGAGCTCTTTGTCACCTCCATAAACGAGAAACATATCATTAGTCCTTTTCAGGTACGTCATGATGTTCTTGACCGTTGTCCAGTGTTCCATACCGGGATCACTTTGGTACCTCCCCACCAAACTTATGGCAAGGTTCACATCAGGTCTGGTACACAAAATGTCATACATAATAGAACCTATGGCCGAGGCATAGGGGATGACACTCATCTTTTCTCTATCTTCTGCCGAGGTTGGGCAATGAGCTGTGCTCAATCTCATACCTTGCAATACAGGCAAGAACCCTTTCTTGGACTAATCCATATTGAACTTCTTCAATATCTTGTCAAGGTATGTGCTTTGTGAAAGACCAATGAGGCGTCTCGATCTATCTCTATAGATCTTGATGCCTAATATGTAAGCAGCTTCTCCAAGGTCCTTCATTGAAAAACACTTATTCAAGTAGGCCTTTATGCTTTCCAAGAGTTCTACATCATTTCCCATCAGCAATATATCATCCACATATAATATGAGAAATGCTACAGAGCTCCCACTCACTTTCTTGTAAATACAGGCTTCTCCCCAAGTCTGTATAAACCCAAACGCTTCGATCACCTCATGAAAGAGAATGTTCCAACTCCGAGATGCTTGCACCAACCCATAGATTGAGCGCTGGAGCTTGCATACCTTGTTAGCATTCTCAGGATCGACAAAACCTTCCGGCTGCATCATATACGGTTCTTCCTTGAGGAAGCCATTAAAGAATGTCGTTTTGACGTCCATTTGCCATATCTCGTAATCATAGAATGCGGAAATTGCTAAAATGATTCGGACGGACTTCAGCATTGCTACGAGGGAGAAAGTCTCGTCGTAGTCAACTCCTTGAACTTGTCGATAACCTTTAGCGACAAGTCGAGCCTTATAGATGGTCACATTACCATCCGCATCAGTCTTCTTCTTAAAGATCCATTTATTTTCTATGGCGTGCCGATCATCGGGCAAGTCCACCAAAGTCCATTCTTTGTTATCATACATGGATCCTATCTCGGATTTCATGGCTTCAAGCCATTTGTTGGAATCCGGGCCCGCCACCGCTTCTTCATAGTTCGAAGGTTCACCGTTGTCTAACAACATGATTTCTAGGACAGGGTTGCCGTACCACTCTGGTGTGGAACGTGTCCTTGTGGACCTACGAAGTTCAGCAGTAACTTGATATGAAGCTTCATGATCATTATCATTAACTTCCTCCCTAGTCGGTGCAGGCACCACAAGAACATCTTCCTGTGCTGCGCTACTTTCCGGTTCGGAAGGGGTGACAATCACCTCATCAAGTTCCACTTTCCTCCCACTTACTTCTTTCGAGAGAAACTCTTTCTCCAGAAAGGATCCATTCTTGGCAATGAAGACCTTGCCTTCGGATCTGAGGTAGAAGGTGTACCCAATAGTTTCCTTAGGGTATCCTATGAAGACGCATTTTTTCGATTTGGGTTCGAGCTTATTAGGTTGAAGTTTCTTGACATAAGCATCGCATCCCCAAACTTTTCGAAACGACAACTTAGGATTCTTGCCAAACCAAAGTTCATACGGTATCGTCTCAACGGATTTTGACGGTGCCCTATTTAAAGTGAATGCAGCAGTCTCTAAAGCATAACCCCAAAATGATAGCGGTAAGTCGGTAAGAGACATCATAGATCGCACCATGTCCAACAGAGTACGATTACGACGTTCGGACACACCATTATGCTGAGGTGTTCCAGGCGGCGTCAATTGTGAAACAATTCCACAGTTCCTTAGGTGCGTGCCAAATTTGTGACTTAAATATTCTCCTCCACGATCCGATCGTAAGAACTTTATTTTTCTGTCATGTTGATTCTCAACCTCATTCTGAAATTCCTTGAACTTTTCAAAGGTCTCAGACTTGTGTTTCATCAAGTAGACATACCCATATCTACTTAAGTCATCTGTGAGGGTGAGAACATAATGATAGCCACCGCGAGCTTCAACACTCATTGGACTGCACACATCGGTATGTATGATTTCCAACAAGTTGGTTGCTCGCTCCATTGTTCCGGAGAACGGAGTCTTAGTCATCTTGCCCAAGAGGCATGGTTCGCACGTGTCAAATGATTCATAATCAAGAGACTCCAAAAGTCCATCTGCATGGAGCTTCTTCATACGTTTGACACCAATATGACCAAGGCGGCAGTGCCACAAGTATGTGGGACTATCATTATCAACCTTACATCTTTTGGCATTCACACTATGAATATGTGTAACATCACGTTCGAGATTCATTAAGAATAAACCATTGACGAGTGGGGCATGACCATAAAACATTTCTCTCATATAAATAGAACAACCATTATTCTCGGATTTAAATGAGTAGCCATCCCGCATTAAACGAGATCCAGATACAATGTTCATGCTCAACGCTGGTACTAAATAACAATTATTGAGGTTTAAAACTAATCCCGAAGGTAGATGCAGAGGTAGCGTGCCGACGGCGATCACATCTACCTTGGAACCATTCCCAACGCGCATCGTCACCTCATCCTTCGCTAGTCTCCGCTTATTCCGCAGCTCCTGCTTTGAGTTACAAATGTGAGCAACTGCACCGGTATTAAATACCCAGGAGCTACTACGAGCGCTGGTAAGGTACACATCAATAACATGTATATCACAAATACCTTTGACGTTGCCGGCCTTCTTATCTGCTAAGTATTTGGGGAAGTTCCGCTTCCAGTGACCCGTTCCCTTGCAATAAAAGCACTCAGTCTCAGGCTTGGGTCCATTCTTTGGCTTCTTCCCGGCAACTGGCTTACCGGGCGCGGCAACTCCTTTGCCATCCTTCTTGAAGTTCTTCTTACAGTGGCCTTTCTTGAACTTAGTGGTTTTATTCACCATCAACACTTGATGTTCTTTCTTGATCTCCACCTCCGCTGAGTTCAGCATTGAATACACCTCGGGAATGGACTTCTCCATCCCTTGCATATTGAAGTTCATCACGTCAGGAGCACTCGGGTTGTGATCTTTTGGTTCAGAAGAACTTCTGCCATGATGGTTCATGGTATTTGGAAGAAGGATATACCACGTACCTCGAGGACTATCACAAGGTTACTAATATCCTAAAGGGACGAGCAAATACTACCAACATGAAGTGGGTAGAAAGAATCTTGGGTTCAAGAACCCAGGAATAGAATGCCTACCAACTAAATGGCATCACGGGATGCTTTCGAGAATAATGGCCAGAATCATCACACTGAAAATATAAAGCATTGCTAGCTTACTGGATGATCTTCTAAGACAGCTAGGGTCATAATAATAGTTCCAACATATATGTCGAGGTAGCAGAGTACCTCAACACAACGACTAGTGTGGTTAATCTGGCCTAAAAGGACATTAAGAACAGGAAGAAAGGATTTGCAAATGCATCAAATTATTTAGAAACCTGGGATGACTCGGATAGCATAACGGCTGCAAATGCTCGAAAATACTTTGAGACTCAACAAAAGGGTAGCATAACCACTTAACATCATCATGTCAAGGTTCTGAGACCAACAGTTGAACACACAGAAATAGTAGAAACTGAACTGAGGGTTGAATCCACAATAACGTGATCCTAATAAATAGAATGAGAATCCTAGTTCCTAATCCCCGTAGAAAAGGAGAAGATGACTCAGATCAAAAGGTCATGGGGTAAATGTAACGCCCCGGACACACCCGCCGGTGGTCGTTACTCCTGGCGGGATCTAGACTGGCCTCACATGAATAAAATGGATACTTCATCTGAGAATTTCTTGCTCTGAGAAGAAGAAGGGTGGGAGGGTGGGGAAAACTAAGACAACTTGGGATGAACAAAATGGACACCGGTTGAGAAGAATTTAACATGACCATCTTGATGATCAAGAAGAATTAACACTCCCATAGAAAATATGAGAACACTGCTTAGGAAAGGTATGGAATCAACATTTGACATCGAAGCAACTCGAATACCAGAATCAAAACAAAACAAAGGGTAGATATGCAACAAGATCTTCACAATATCATTCGAACAGAGACTTGAACGAATGAATTCCGCAGGTACATCAACTTGTCGAGAAGCCACTTGGAAGAAGAAAAGATAAATAAAAAGGAACAAGGATCAGATAGAACAAATACAAGATAGAAGTTTCGTTCGACATCTTCGTGCTGAAAGCTCATGGAACGTGTTACAAAAGGGTATTGACATCCCCGGATCAGCATAGCCAAGGACCCTTTAAGATGCAACTCCCGATCAGAACAAGTCCATAAAACCACTTCACTCAATGTAGAACCCCGAACTTCATATCGAGCATCCGTTGGAAGAATGCCTAGAACTACTAGATGAACCCACCTATAGATTTCCGAAAGTTTCCAGTTATGCAATCAGGTGTTGGGGATACACGGGAAGCACCGCGCAATCAACTCTAAACCTACATCCAGGTGTATCCATCCTTCAACACATAACCAGTCTTTCTCGGAAACTGTTTACCTCGGACCTTCGAAAAGCATCCACTATAACAAGCTATGGCAATACTCTCGAACTACCTCCCCAGTACTGGGTGATGTCGGGGTTATCTTGCCAGTGGCCGTATAGGAGAGATTTTCGATGTCGGCCGTCTTAAGTATTTAGTACTGCCGCGATATGCTTGTTACAATGATACCCCGAAGCTCAACTCCTCGGTAACAGGAGGCATCGAGAACAATATCCTTGTCACAAGAACATCGAAACAATCCCAGAATACTCGCGGGATCCTAAAAAAAAAATTTGGTGCACTTTTTGAAAGTAGAAGAGGCAAGAGTAATCGTCAGGAGTCCTCACCAGAATGAAAGGGGAAGAGAAGCAAATAAATCCTACTCTCCGATATATATATAGGACTCAAAACATTTTCAGTGTGTGCCTAGACTCAACCGTCAACGATTCGATCAATCAGTGGGGCTTCTAGGTCGAAGAAGGCTCTGAATACCAAAGGTTTCTTCATTCTTTTTCCTTCAATGTTCTTATCCGGTGATTTATCGTGAAGATGCTCAAGAACTCCAAGTTCATCATTCTTTTGTTCTCTAATTCTCCGGTGGATGTAATTCAAGAATTTGGTGTTGATCTTATCATTTTCCTCATTTCATAATGCTTTCTTATTCCGGTGTACCAATTAATCATTCTCCTCTTGTTATTCATATCCGGAGTGCTGAAGATTCATAATTCCATTCTTAATCCATTCAAATTATTTTGAGGATTGTCTTCTTATTCAAGCCATCTAATTCAACCGGTGCAATATCTCTCAAGCAATCTTTTCAACGGTGATTTCTTTGAGTGGGCCTTAACCCACAGGTCTTTTCCCAGGATCTTACCTGACTCTTCTTTTTCCGGAGAATTCTTTTAAAAAGTGTGACATAAGAATGATTCCCATCAGTCACATGCCTTCTCCAAGATCGCTTTCAAATTCTTTTCTTCATTGGTTCAACCTTTTAATTCTTCATTCCGGAGTGCTCAACAATTCTTATGGCATTTCTCGTCTTCATTCTCAACATTTGAAGACTGGAGAAGTGTTTCTCTTAAATCTTGGCCCGTTCTCTCAAGATTCGTGGTTCTAGCTTCATGCCGTCCGAAGCATTTCATGAATTCTTTTCTTTGTGATCCTCCGAAGGCCATCATTTCAGAATATTTCTTCGTTCTCAGTTTTCAACTTCGTTCTTCAAATATTTTTCTTTGATGTCTCTCGTTCGTCTCCCTATTCTTACGGTGGTTCTTTCAAGTTTACTCTTTCGTGTTATCGTTTTAATTCATTTGTTCTTTCATAATCCTACCGGTGCTTTGTTGAAGATTTATCCAAGCTTGTGCTAGTTCTCTCTTAATCCTTTCCAACGAGAATAAGTAGTATGCCAAATCCTTTGGTTGTCATCAATTTAAATTGGTGAAGGATATGCATAACATAATTCTTATTCTTATTCCTTCAAGCTGTTTTAATTCTTTTGTCTAGAGCTTGTTCATCATATCATATCCTTGGTTCCAAGTTGTTCATCTTGTTTTCCGGAGCTCCAAGTTATTTCAATTATCATTTCAAAGTTCCACCTAATTCACCGCAGGCCTTGAATCTTATTCTTTTCATCTTTCAATTTTCATCCTTTTGTTACCAGAGTTCTTCATGGTGGTTCATCATGTTTTAATTCATCCTCGAAGTCTTCATCAAGATTCTTGTTGGAGGAGGTCAAATATTCTTCTTCTTGCATTTTGAAGTGCAATCCGTCCTACCTTATTTTTTTCAGATGGTGTTATGTCATTCTTGTCAATTCCTTTCATGTTTCATGATTCACAAGTTGTCAAGAATGAGATATTTAAACCATGTTTTTCTTTGTTCAGGAGATCTTTTCTACCCCCTTCAATTTATTCGTTGGAGTTATCTTGGGTTGTATTTCACCTAAAAGCTTTCCCTAAGGATTGTTGCTAATTATGGTGCTTATAAATGACCTAAGTTCTTCATTTTTCATACCAGTGAATAAGTTTATCGTCTCCTTGTTGATCTCAATCAAATCATTTGTTTTCGTTAGTGGCTGGTTATCACCTCTTAATGTTGAGATGTTTTTCATAAGCCCACAACGAGCTTATTCTTTCGTTGTTGAAATTCCAACAACTCTATTCAACCCTTCTTCGTAAGATGCTCTTTCAAATTTAATTTTGGGAGAAGTTGTCATTTTCTTCTCTGTTCAATTTTTCCATTGAGCTATATTCTATTCTTTCATTCTGGAGGCATTGTGATGTTGCTCTCTCCAAACCATCATCTTGTTTTCTTTTCAAGATCATGTTCTTTTCTTTTCTAGTCTTTTAACCGGAGTGTTGTATTCTTCATTCAAGTTCTCTCATCTTATCTAGTTTTGCCTGTCTTTTCAACCGGAGTGCTGTCTGAATCTTTCTTACCTCTTGTGCCATCCTTTCAATTGTTTCAGAGGCAATGTGTTGTTCTTTTCATCAAGTATCACTCCATCTTCTCTAGTTCGTGCTCAATTCCTTCCATTTTCAGACGGAGTGCTGTCCAAATTCTGTCATTCTTATTCCTTGGCTTACCATTGCGGTTTCTTATTCGTTTGACCTGTGAGCTCTTGTTTCATGTCTTTCAACCTACAAGGTTCTTGTTATGTTCCTTGTTCCTCCTGCTTACCGGAGTGCTCCTAACTTCGTTCATCTCCGTTGCTTTCTTCTTTCAACTTGTTTAACCTCTCAAGGTTCTTGGTTTCACTCGTCTATCAAAGAAGCAACTTTGTTTTACCTCTTCCTCTTCCGTTTTACCCGGTGCTATCTCTAGGATCTCGGGTCGAGATCCTCTGTTAGTGTGGGAGAGTTGTGACGCCCGAGACCGACGTCCCAGAAGATTCCAGAAGGTTCCAGAAGATTCCAGATGTTCCGGGTTGCCCGTGGGTTTCTTTTGAGCTTGTGTTATTTATTTTTGCATTGCATCATGTCATCATGCCATCATGTCATATTTTATTTTGCATCTCAACCTAAATAAATCGTGTGGACCTTCGGTCCATTTAAATCGAGGGAAGATGTCTTCTCTTTATAACATATATAAGCCTCTCAATATTTAGGGAGCTATATTAATAAATATTCCATTGCTTCGGAATCACCATAACACACTTGCATAATATCCCCATTGTCTTTTCACTTCAAGTTTGACTTCTATACCTTGCCTATAATTCTTTCCGTTGTTTCGAGGCTCCTCCATTTATCTAAACTCCTTTTATTTGCAAGCTAAATGTTTTAGTTTGCACTTCCTTTGTGTTGGAACTATTTTTGTTGGGTTGGTAATATCCCGTAAAGCCTTATAAAAATGTTCCATATTTTATTTTCCGTTCTTTGCCTCTTTTCTTTTTATTTTGCTCTCTCTCTCTTTTATTTCTGTTTAAGAAATAATAAGAAGAGCAGCAGCAGTTTTAAAAAAAATCCAGCAGGCCTGAGGCCATCTGGGCCTCCTCCTTCCCAACCTCCAGCGGCCAGGCCTCCTGGCCCATCTTCCCACTTTGGCCCAGGCCGGCCAATTTTTTCCCTCGCCCGAACCCTAGCTCGCAGCTCCCAGTGCCCGCCGCCACCTCCCGCATCCCCTCGACGTCCCCTTCTCGATCCCCTTTTTTTTCCTCTGCTCGCCCTCTCCCTCGAACCTCTCTTCCCTCTCGCGAGCGCCGACCGATCTCCCCTCGCCTCTTCTCCAGGCCGGAGGCCTCGTCCCCCCGACCTCCTCCCGGGTCCCTCCGTCGCGCAGGCGCCCGCAGGCGCAGCAGCCCAAGCGCCCGTCCCCGAGCGCCTCCCTCGCGCCCATGCGCGGCCTCAAGCGCCAGCTCGCCGGCCCCTTCCCTCCTGCAGCGCCCCAGGCCGGCCAAGCTCGCCACCCCGTCACCGTCAGGCCGGCCGCCTCGGCCCCGCTTCCTCCCGAGCAGCGCCTTGCTCCGTCCTCCAGTGCCAAGCGCCTCCTCCTCCACGCGCCAAGGCGCCTTCCCGCACCCTCCTCCTCGCCTCGACTGGCCCGAGCCAGAGCCGGCGACCGCTCCCGTCTCCCTCGCCCGCCTTCCTTCGTCGCCAGGCCAAGAGTCAGCCGAGCAACCGCGCCCTTCGGCCCGAGACGCCCCGCAGCCGGCCTCCCTCCGTCCCGTCCGCAAGGCCGTGCACCTCCGTCTTGTTTGCTGCTGTTGTGCTTCTTCTGTTTTGGCCCGGTGTGTTGTTTGGTACAGCAGGTATCCCCGGATTGCCAAGCACCCGGACGACGAGGACCGTCAAGTTCCTCTTCAAGAAGTTCGACTACCGGATGTGCAAGTACCACGACGCTCGGAGCCCTCGGTTCCACATGTACCTCTACGTCACAAGAATCAAGACCGGACCGTCAAGTACATCTACGAACAAGATCCGTGAACATCTACAAAACGCCCCGTGTACGACTACCGGCGACCCGACCAAGTACCCCTACGGCGAGTACCACTACCGTCGACAAGTTCGGAGACCACAAGTACCACTACGAACGCCGACGCGACAAGTACCTCTTCGGAAACGGAAACGCCTACGTGAACGTCTACCGTCGCCCCGAGTACAACTACCGTCGCCCGGAAACGAGAAATTCGCCAAGTACCACGACACGATGACGTGAACCACTACTTCCTCTATGAGTTGCGAGAACGACTACTTCCCTCTACGGAACGGCTACTTCCTCTCCGACGTGAACGACTCCTTCCACTACGTCCCTCGACATCTCGAACCGCCCCGAAACGCACGCTTCAAAGGTATAACGAGACGACCCCGTGAATGACCCTTGAATGCTTGTTGTGGTTGTATGAAATGTTTCCCGTGTGAGCACCGTGTCTGTTTCGTCCCTTTTGTTGTTCCTCGGTTGCCTCGTCACCGACTCGTGGGAACCCGGCAACGGGATCGCCCACCTTTCATCTCGTTTGACTCGCTCACACCGCCCTTCATCTTTTGCACCGGACTCTCAACGAGTTACCGGAACCGATATGTTGCCGTGGCATCATTTTCGGAATCGTTGCCGTGGCACTCTTTCTTTCCACCACGGTGACAAACACTTCATGTCTTCCTCCTAAGTCAACCTTTTAATAAAACTTGCATAAACTTGATCATGTCATCCGCATCATGTTAACAACATTAATATGTGTGTTTGTTGTTGCTTATAATTTAATAAACATGCTCATGGGGATTTTCCGGATATGTTGTTGTTATTTCCGGCCTCATTTAAAATGTCTTAATAGTGTAGTTTCTTTATGCTTCACCTCTTGCCATGCTAAAAACATTTAATCTTGTCTTGTAAATAACGAGAGTCAACAAAATAATTATTATGTGGTGTTTCGTCAATATGCAACTCGTTGCATATTGATCTCCACTTAACTTGTAGTATTTGTTTGTGCACTTTGCCATGCCATGCTTATTTAAACCGGACATGCATCATGCTTGCTTGTGCATCGTATGCCATGTTTATGATATGTGTGTCTACCGTGTTGTTTCTTCTTTCCGGTTGCTTCTCTTGTTAGCTTCGGTTTCGTTCCGGAGTTGTGAGGTTTCTCTCGTCTGTGTTGCTCCGTCTACTTCATGGATCCGTTCTTCTCCCTTGTGGAATCCCAGGCAAGATGACCAAACCCGGATACCATTACTATTTTTGCCTCTTGCTAGAAGTCTCGATCTATAGTTTTGCCTCGATGCCCATGTTCTTCTTGTCAGCCTCCTACTTGTAACCAATTGCCATGTTTAACCAACCTACCTATGCAAACCGTTGCTTGGCTAAGTACGCTTCGCTCAGCCCCTCTTATAGCATTGTTAGTTGCAGGTGAAGATTGAAGATGCTTGCTTCATGTTGAAGTTTGGTTGGGTTATATCACACTATATAAATGCTTAAAAATGAAATCATCTATATACTGGCAGGGTGGAAGGCTAAGCCTTTTGATTGGTGTTTTGTTCCACTCATGCCGTTAGGAACCGTATAAACCGGTGTTATGTTCCTTGATTATGCGTTCCTAACACGGTTGGGGTGTATGGGACCCCCTTGATAAACCGCTAAGTGCTAAGTCTTTTCCAGCAAGTCCCAACATTGGTACTATTTGCCTAATAACAAACTAATAAAACATGCATAAGGGCCTTGCAAACCCTCTTTTATTTTAATTCCACAACCCCGGGCCAGTGCTCCACATGAGTGTTGGTCCGAAACGGGGGTTACGCGGGGCCACCTCGAGGAAACTCAAGGTCTGGTAAAAACCCGTGGGATCACCCATCCGGTCGTGTCCTGAGACTAGATACGCGCGGCTACCTATCAGGGTGTCGACACGCCAGGAGGATTTGCTGGATTAGCCTTACCTTAGTTCGGTTTAACTTGAGCACGGGATTCCGAGAATACTCGGGTCTTCCCACCTATGGAGTTGCGACTTCGCGGATCGTGGGCTTGTGAAGGGCCAAGTTGGAACACCCCTGCAGGGTTTGAACTTTCGAAAGCCGTGCCCGTGGTTATGTGGCAGATGGGAGCTTGTTAATTCCGGTTGTAGATAACTTGACACAATGTTTCTAATACACTACCAGCGTGTGTACCGTGACTGTCAATTTCCGAATAGGGATTCGGGAGTTGAACACGGTGGGGTTATGTTTGACCGGCTTAGTTAGGATCACTTCGTGATCATCTTTCGACCGATGCACTTCTCTTCTCGCTCTCTTTTACGTAAGTTAGTGCTAGTTGCTGCTGCAGACTCTTGTTTGTTCCTTCACCTCCCGTTCTTTCTTCAGCCTTGTCCTCACCCAAGGCTTAAATAGTCTTGTTACTCGGGAACGGGATTGCTGAGTCCTCTGTGGCTCACAGTTACTTCACCACACCAGTTGCAGGTTCAGCCGAGTTTGATGCAGGAGCTGGTTCAGTTCTTGACCGGGAGCTCAATGAAGAGTTTGGCTGTTTGCTCGTGACGTTTCGATGTTCAGTAGTGGTTTCTACTAGGATTCGATCTTGACCTGTGGCTTTATGTTGTTTTGGTATCTTTCTTTTGGTTCTTCACCCGTAGTCGGGTTGTGATGTTCTGTATGATGATTGCTTATGTAATGTATTGTGTGAAGTGGCGAGTGTAAGCCAACTATCTCCTTTTGCAATTTAATCCCTCTTTTACATGAGTTGTGCAAAGATACCAAACTTGAGATCATTCTAGGATGGACTTATGCCTTTAAGTCGTGCCTCGACACGTAGGAGGTATAACTCCATCCTGGGCATTACAAGTTGGTATCAGAGCCGACCCTCGCGGTTACACGGATGTTTGCGGACAGTTTGCAGTCATGTTGTGCATGACGTTTGTGACCCGTCGTGGCACACGGCATGGCACATGTGCTGTCCTGGAAGCACAGACGGTTGTGCCAAGAGGGAACGTTCCTGTGACCCGACGAGGACGTCGGTTCCTCTGAGTGGGGGTGTATGTGATAGCCTGGCTTATTAGGGATGATAGACTACTCATATCAATAAGGAATTCCTTCTTTTCCGGGAGCCCATTCGGATAAAACTCCAAAGTTAAGCGTGCTCAGCTTGGAGTAGTTTCAGGATGGGTGACCGACCGGGAAGTTGCTCCCGGGTGCGCACGAGTGAGGACAAAGTGCGCAGAAAAGACTAGTATTGATATGTGAGGCCAGTCTAGATCCCGCCAGGAGTAACGACCACCAGCGGGTGTGTCCGGGGCGTTACAGTAAAGGAGTAAAAGAGCCTTACGTTCCCTTCCACAATCAATTCCCTTACATAACTAAAGAATTTCTAGACACGACTTCGACCAGTTTGGCTTACTAATCCTACAGGCAGTCACGCTCTGATATCAAAGCTGTCAGGACCCCGATCCTAAGTCACACAGGTCTAGCCTGTAACACATCATATCACTTTGCGGCCTCACGCACGGTATCCCCACGAGTGCCACCTTACCTGGCCCGGGACCGTTTGCGCATTTTGGCACACGTATATGATAGTGTCGCTAGCATCCATATGACAGAGAACCCGGGCCGACATGACTAGTTATAAACCAAAAGTGGCACTAAATTACAGAGACAGGCATACATGACCCAGCAACGAACGTGTCGGTCATCAACGTATGAACCCAAGTCGTAGCAAGCTACAAGGACTTAAAGGAACAACGCGTGACATTTCCACTAAGGGATAGACACAGGAACGAAGAAGGACACATGCCGGCCAGCCTAAGTGTTCCGGAGCAGTAGCAAGCTACCAAGGCTCAATGGAAGCACTAGGAGACATTTCCCTGTAAGGTAGGCTACCAAAGGTAAACAACTAGGTGTCGGATCCCACACATAGCAATACACATTACACGTACGCATAACATGCAAGTATGTGCTGTACAACAGGGCATCACAACATAACTCAACAACTCATATAGATAAGGCCCAGAAGAGCCATCATAGCATTTATTACAAACAGAGGTCACATGACCCAACATACAGAGCATACTGGCAACGGACGCATAACATGTCTGAGTACAGACAACTACAAATGAAGAAGGCTGAAAAGCCTGACTATCTACAAGACCCTCCCAAGGGTACAAGATCGTAGCTGAGGTAACAAGCTAAACGTCGAAGTCCACGCGGAACCACTAGCGAGACTGAAGTCTCTCTGCAAAACATAAATTAAGCAAACGTGAGTACAAAGGTACTCAGCAAGACTTACATCAGAACTAGCTACATATGCAACAGTATCAACAAGGGGGTAGTGGAGTTTGACTGCAGCAAGCCAGCTTTGACTCGGTGGCTATCCTAAACTACAACTGCAAGTAACTCTTTTGAGGTGGCGCACACGAGTCCACATATTCACCAATCAATACACCACTATGGATCCGCTCCCGTCTCCCTACGAGAAGGCCATCCATAGCACTCACGCTTATCTTGCGCGTTTTAGAGTATCCACTTTCACTTGTCTATGAACTGTAATAGGCAACCCAAAAGTCCATTACCGCGGACACGGCTATTCGAATAGATTATATTTAACCCTGCAGGGGTGTACTTCTTCACACACGCTCTCACCACTTACCGCCGTTTACACGACATGTACTCGGCAACCTTCAAGCGGAGGCCCAGCGAGGGTGTCAGCCACGACCTGACTAACCACACAAGTCTCTCGTCCAGGTTTATCGCCTATTTGGGTTCCATCCGTGGGGAGATCCGGCCGGGGTGTCGCTCACGGCCCCAAACGATGTGTACAGGGTTCCCGCATCACCAAACGGGCAATCGGTACACCGTGCCACGTACCTGCCGTGTCACAGCCCACCCCGAGGGTCAGCGCTGCGCACGACCTCCAGTAAACTACAAACACCAGAAACTAGTTGCAACTCCTAGACAGAGATCATGTTGATTAATAAGTCGAGAGAGTCAATTAAGGATCCCAATGTGTGGTAGTAGCTGTTTCATCGACCAACCAACACAGAACTCAGTTCCTGAGGACGGCTGCAATGAGACAACCCACCATGTACTCCTACATGGCCTCTCATCGCTACCTTTACCAAATCGTGTTCACACACTTAGCTCTCAACAGTAAGACATGTTCACCACATTCCAATTCATCCCCGATGAATCAGACCTGACACAACTCTAAGCAATAGCAGGCATAACCAGAAAGCATGAATGAGTAGGCACAACATGGCTCAAACAACTCCTACTCATACTAGTGGGTTTCAACTATTTATTGTGGCAATGACAGGTCATGCAATGGAAAGGGGTTCAACTACCGCAGCAGGTAATAGTTGAAGCGTTGTTGTCCTAATGCAGTAAAAGAGAGCAAGAGCGAGAGAGTGGGATTGTATCGGAATGCTCAATGGGGTTTTGCTTGCCTGGCACTTCTGAAGATAACAATGAGTCTTCATCGGTGTCATCGATCACATCGTCGGAACCACGTCTACTGAGAGGGGACAAACACCGGCAACAGAGAGAGAAACACAATCAATGCAAGGCGACAATATGATGCATGATCATGACATGGCAATATGCTGTTGATTGAGCTAATGCAACTAGCAACACAATTAAATGAAGTTGGTTTGAACCCGAGATTCAAATTCAAACTCCATATGTGATTATTTAAATGCCATTTAATTGATTTGACCTGATCAGCAGGTTTAACTTGTTCAAACATGCATGAAAATGCCATAAACAGATTCCTTGAATTTTCCTGATCAATTTTCATATATAAATTATTTTCATCTGAGCTACGGTTGATTTTATATGATTTTTAGAAGTTTAAAGCATTTTCTGGAATTTCTAAACCTTTTCTGATTTATTTTAATTCCAGAAAAGCTTTATTGCGTCAGCACTGCATCAGGATGAGGTCAGCAGTCAACAGGGCTGGTCCAGGCCAAACCTGACCAGTGGGGCCCACTGGTCAGTGACCCACAAACTAACAGGGTTAGTAAGTTTTTAAACTAACACTAACTAAACTGTTGGTGGGGCCTGGGCCCACATGTCAGTCTACAGGGCCTAATTAAGTTTAGTTTTAAACTAAACTAATTTAACAGGGGCTGGCCCCACGTGTCAGTGACTCATAGAGCTAAGCACAGTGATTAGTACTTAATTAAAACCTAAACTAACACTAAACAACGGCCGGCCCCACATGTCATGGACACAGGGGGGGTCCAGCCGGAGTCAAACGTGGTCAAAACCACCGGCGGCTCGACGCCGGCGAGGCCAAACGTGGCGGCGGTGCTCGGAAATCGCCCTCCGGCGACCATTTGGACGGCGGCTTGGTGCTACGCGTAGCTGGGGAGCTCGCGCATACATTTATGCCATCGGGAGGACCTGGGGTGGCCGGAGCTCGTCGGGAACGAGCTCGCGGCGGCGCCGGAGTTCGGGCTCCGTCGGGTTAGGCGCTGCGGGGCACGGGGAGATGAGCTGATGGGTGCGGCGTGCTCCTGGGGGTGCGCCGAGCTCGCTCGTTGCCTCGAAGAAGCGTGGCAGCAGCTCTGGCCACGGCGGCGCCATGGACGGCGGCGGCGAGCTCACGACCGTGGTTGGGATCGGGGCTAGCGAGTGCAACGAGAGAGGGAGAAGTAGGGGTTGGAGGCGGGAGCTCACAGCGATGCCGAAGAGGGGGTCATCAAGCCCGGGGAGGTCCTGGTGGTGCCGAATCGACGGCGAGGCCATCGATGGCCGAAGGTTGAGGACGAACGCGGTGACGGCGAGACAGAGCCTCCCGGCGTCCCGTAGCTCGGTGGAGAGAACCAGGAGGACGCGGCGGAGCTCTCGGGCATGGCGCTGCAGCAAGGGGGCGATGGTGGCCGCGGTGGTGACGAGCGGCGGCGACGGCTCCGTTCGGTCGCCGCGTGCGAGAGGGACAGAGGAGGGAGGAAAGAGCAGCGAGTGAGGGGAGAGGTCGAGGTGGCTCTGGGGCATCTCTGGGCGTCGCTAGAGGGGCCGGGGAGAGGCAGACAGGCAGGGACGAGGTGGTGGCGCGGCTGCGGCATGCCGGGCACGCAGCTGCTTCGGGGCGAGGGGGAGAAGACGACAGAGGGGGGGGTGTGTGGTGGTGGGCTGGGCCAGAGAGCTGGGCCGGCTGCAGGTAAGGCCAGGTTAGTCTCTGTCTTGCTCTTTCTTTAAATTGTTTCTGTTTTCTATTTTTGTTATTTTGTTTTGATTTAGTTTATAGCCCAAATCATTTTAATAACTCCTGAAAATAATTGTGGGCATTAAAAGAATTATTACAGAGGCCCTCAACTATTTTCAGAATTGTTGGAGCATTTAAAGATATTAAAAATATTTAAATGCCCCAATTTAAATACAATATGGGTTATTCAAAAATCCAGAATGGTCCTAGAAATAGGTGCAACATTTTTGGCAGAGGTTTTAATCAATCCAAAAATGATGAACTTTTCCAAGGGGCATTTTGGGTTTATTGAAAAGGATTTTAATTTGACCCTAGTTAAAATAATTTAGTGCTAGGGTTTGAGCATCCCCATTTCAGGTTTCCTTTGAAAATAAACATGATGCAACAGACAGGTGCTATCCTAGTGCAAGGTGAAGCTGGGGATGTGACAGTAGGGTTACAAAAGACCAAAAAGACCATAAAACGAAAATAAGCTGGAGGGGACCGGGCACCCGGGGGTCCTGGGCCCGGGCAACCGGGGTCGCCGCTCGGTCCAGGTGAAGGGGACCGAGCATCCAAGGACAATTGGCCGGGCACGCGGGGCAGCCTGGCGATGCGGCAGATGAGGAGCTGGGCACCCGGGGTTGGTGGCCCGGGCACCCAGACTGGGCCGCGCGAACTCCAGCTGCGGGCTGGGTAGTCGGGGCCAGTTGGCCAGGCACTAGGGCGGTCTTGCCCAGCGCCAGGGTGGGGCTGGGCACCCGGGGCCATCCAGGATGGGCACAAGGGGTGCTCAGGGGCTTCTCCCAGCCTACCGGCCGAGCACCCGGAGTCTGGTGAGGCCGGGCACCCAGGGTGTCCATAGCTCCTCCTCTTTTGTTCTTCTCGTCTTCCTCTTCCTTGTTTGGTGCTCAAGTCTCCGTCTCCTCCTCCTCACGATCATCTCCTTGGTAACTAAGAATGCACAAAATGTCCTTGTGAGGTAGAACTCAATTCTGATGCAAATCCGAACGAAACTCAAAGAGGAAAGAATTCACCTCGTTCTCTATGGCGCGTGCACGTGTTCTAGTCATTGGTCTCCTGGGTGCTTGTGACGGTGACGGAGTGTCCATGGGGATGATGGAGGGATGCTCTACATCACCTCATCTCCTCCATGGGTGGGAAGATTTCTACCTAGTGCTTGTTTCCTTGGATTGATCTTGTATGCTTGTGGATCTCATGTATGCTACTCTAGTGGATGTATGATTGTGGCTTTGTTTGAGTGATTCTCTTGTGTTCTTGTGTTCTTGCTCCTTTTCCCCCTCCAAGTGTGAAAAGATCTCACCTAGGGTTTCACCCTACAACAATATCATATGATATGTTGAAATGTGATGCTATGGTTCTTGCGTAAAAGCTCTTTGCTTATGTTTCTCGTTTGCTTAAAAGCTTGATTGGCTCTTTGTCTTTGAGCTCTTTTGCTAGGGTACTTATACGATGCTTTTCGAACCAAGATAGCAATTGTGTATATGCTATGGAAACCTTGGGCACAAGAGATGATGATAGGATATCAAAATGATACCACGATGACTACTAGTATGATATAGTGTGCGATGCGGAGCATCCCAAGGTCATCCACATGGACCCTCCATCGCCTTACCAAGTTCCCCAAGGACCAATGACACGTACTCATTCTAGAACTCTCGAGACCGAGGTGACATCTCTCCTAGTCCAACTTTCATATGAATCTTGCGAGACATGGCTACTACCTCAGACGGATGTGTTTTGTGTGCTCAGGTATGAAGAAGACCACATCGGAGAGGCTCGTGAAGATGGAAAAGTCCCCAAGCTCACGGACGAAGCTTTGCATCGAGAGAAGCTGAAGAAAGCTCCAGGCCCCGGACATCCGGCCCCTGGACAATCAGCTACAGAACCACCCAAACAGCCGAAGCTACACAGCCCATACATCTGGCCAGGGCCCGGACATCCGGCCCGGCAGGCCCCGAACATTCAGCCTCGTGCCCGGAAATCCGGCGCGCCCACCACAGAAGCATACCCGTGGCTGGACCCGCTAGCCCGGACATCCGGCGCCAAGCCCGGACATCCGGCGCCTCCCGACAGCCCGGACATCCGGGCCGACGCCAGGACATGCGGCCCCTGATTGCCTTCGCGCATCTCCTTTGGGCCGTGACCCATGTACCCCTTCGCTCCGTAGACTATATATATTCCTCCTCCTACATCTTTTTAGGGTTGCTTTGGGATAGCTCATCTAAAACCTTAGTGGTTCCTCTCCTACTAGACCGCGGCCTCCTCGGAGAAGATCCACCAGATTCAAGACCTCCTTCATGGAGAAGAACATCAAGACCTCCTCACGAAGAAGAACATCAAGACCTCCTCACGGAGATGACTACCGCTACTTGTATCGTCCTTAGTTGGTCGTGTATCGTGTATCACTCTTTGTGTTCCCGGATCTAGCATTTGTGTGACCTAAACTTGTTGTTTTGAGTGTTTTCTCCTTGTCCCTCTTGTGTTTTTCCTCGTGCCCTCGTGTTCTTCCTCGGGATCCCTCCATTTCGTGAAAGATCGGCCATCTAGTGTTCCACCCTACATCATTATGGTATCATGAGCATAGGTTGATCACGAATTTGGAGCCCCTACCCCTGTTTTCTAACTTGTTTTTGTTGTGTTCTTCCCAATTTCCAAAATCCCCACAAAAATAGCCCCAATTTTTTTTTGATTTGCTGATTTGGCAACATTTTGTTGAATTTGTTCCATGGATTTCCTGTGCCACGAGTGGATCTAGATTTTCCCCACCTTTTCCCCAACTTTGATCCGCAAAATCCGACGAATTTTGGCCCCGGAAGGCACCGTGTGCAAGGAGTTCATCAGGGCCTCGGGCACCCCGGACATCCGGCCTCCCGCAGCCTACCACCTCCCATCTGAACCATTTTGCACTTAGCCCGCCTTTTTCGTTCGGTATCCCACCCACCTCCCGCATACCACCACCATTTCCGCAACCACCATCGCTTCACCGCTACGATTTTGACAATTTTGTCTCAATTTGCCTTGGATACTTGAGTTGTGGTTTCACCGTTTCCCTGGATGTTTAGGCCACTTTGGAACGGAAATACTTTGACAAGACCACCGCTCACCCTCGGCAAGGACGGTAACATCGACGACACCTTGTTCATTCTACCTTGCAATTGCATTGTCACCCTATGGACCATTTTTGCGTATCTTTCCCATTGAGACTAGCCATTTGAGTATTGCAGGGCCACGACACTTGTGCACATTAGTGATAGTCATAGATATTGCATACTACATCATCATGTCTTCGTGTGACACAAGAATGTCCCACATACACAATAGCTACCTTGATCCGAGAAGCATGCATAAGTGACCAAAGAAAGAGCTCACAAGCTTTTAATCAAAAGAACCACCCAAAGCTTATAAGCAAAAGGAAAATAGCATCATACGCCTTGCATCAAAAGAGATCATATGAGATAGCAATACATCATCTTGTGCTCAAGCATCAGCACATCATACACTCATAGTATAATTGTGATTGAAAGTCGTTACGTTTTGCCTCTTATAGGTTGTGCACAAGTGCGTATCTGCCTATTAAGCAATCGGTTAGCGTCTCTCTAGTGTTGTGCAACACGAGCATTTTCCGTGGATTCCACATTTTCGCTCACCCTTGGTTGCACAACCACATTTATCTATCCGTGTGTGTGTTCCAGGTGCTACTTATTTCTTGTGATCTACTTGTTGCATGAGCAAACTGTGAACCATTTTCAACATCATTGAGTCACTTTGACAATTGCATTGAATATTTGCCACCATCCCAACCAAGCTCCTCTCAAAGCTTTACTTGTGTAGGTGTGATAATCGACAAGAAGTGGTACCAATAGTGCTATTTCTGGGTTACATTATTAAGTGATCATTGATCCATTTTCAACTTCGGTCAAGGTACATTTGGTATTGTCTTCCCCTTTCTCCCACTCACATACTTGCTTGTGATGATGGATAGGCCAAGAGCATCTACGAACCCGCTCTTCGATGATCCTCAAGAATCGAACAACTACGTCACCAAACAACATCTTTTCGGTGTCCAACGAGCTCTACATCAAGAAAGTGAAGCTATGCGAGAGCACATTGAGCAAGTCGCCGCCGACGCATGACAATTTGAAGCAAGAACAAGAGAGCAATTCGACATCATCAACACCAACATGTCTACCCAATTCGATGAGCTACGGACTTTGATAGTGAACCGACGTTCTTCTTCCACATCTTCTCAAAGACGAAGCCGCTCAAGTCGACATACCGACTCCACGGAAGGATCAAGTACCCCTACATCGAACACACTTCGTCAAACCGCATGTCAAGCTCGACATGAAAACCGGAATCCACTTCATGACAAGAGCTCCCAAGAGCTATTTGAAGAGCAAGAAAGTCGACATCGTCACAACCAAGCTACACTTGAACAAGCGCAAGAACGACAACGACTACGCCAACAACAACAAGAGAAAGCACGTCGACACCAAGAAGAACAAGATGCCGAGGCTAATCGTCAAACACAAAAACGCCGAGAAGCTCAAGCTCTTGAGGCGCAACGAGCATTACGTGATTCACATCGTAATGTGGCAACTCGCAATTGACATACTCGTCAAGAAGAGGATTTCCTTCGCGATGAGATGCAAAAGAGGCGCCATCAAGCACGCATGCAAGAAGAAGTTCCTCCCCAAGCACGACAAGAGCAACAAGCTCAACAAGAACCACAAGCTCGGCAAGTACACCATGACAATGAACATCCATTCCGCCAAGAGTAACAAGAGATTGACAATCGTCCCAATTAAGATCGTGTTGGAAATATGCCCTAGAGGCAATAATAAAATGGTTATTATTATATTTCCTTGTTCATGATAATTGTCTATTATTCATGCTTTATTTGTATTATCCAGAAACAGTGATACATGTGTGAATACATAGACCACAACGTGTCCCTAGTAAACCTCTAGTTACTAGCTCGTTGATCAATAGATGGTCACGGTTTCCTGACCATGAACATTGGATGTCATTGATAACGGGATCACGTCATTAGGATAATGATGTGATGGACAAGACCCAATCCTAAGCCTAGCACAAGATCGTGTAGTTCGTATGCTAAAGCTTTTCCAATGTCAAGTATCCTTTCCTTAGACCATGAGGTTGTGCAACTCCCGGATACCGTAGGAATGCTTTGGGTGTGCCAAACGTCACAACGTAGCTGGGTGGCTATAAAGGTACACTACGGTTATCTCTGAAAGCATCTGTTGGGTTGGCACGAACCGAGACTGGGATATGTCACTCCGTATGACGGGGCGATATCTCTGGGCCCACTCGGTAAGACATCATCATAATGAGCTCAATGTGACTAAGGGGTTGGTCACGGAATGATGTGTTACGGAACGAGTAAAGAGACTTGCCATGACGAGATTGAACAAGGTATCGGCTTACCGACGATCGAATCTCGGGCAAGTATCGTACCGATAGACAAAGGGAATCGTATACGGGATTTATTGAATCCTTGACATCGTGGTTCATTCGATGAGATCATCGTGGAGCATGTGGGAGCCAACATGCGTATCCAGATCCCGCTGTTGGTTATTGACCGGAGATTCGTCTCGGTCATCTCTGTGTGTCTCTCGAACCCGTAGGGTCTACACACTTAAGGTTCAGTGACGCTAGGGTTGTAGAGAAGTAAGTATGCGATAACCTGAAAGTTGTTCGGAGTCCCGGATGAGATCCCGGATGTCACGAGGAGTTCTGGAATGGCCTGGAGGTAAAGATTTGTATAAAGGAAGTCCAGTTTCGGCCACCGAGAAAGTTTCGGGGGTCACCGGTATTGTACCGGGACCATCAGAAGGGTCCCAGGGGTCCACCGGGTGGGCCCACCTATCCCGGAGGGCCCCATGGGCGGAAGTGGGAAGGGAGCCAGCCATTGGTGGGCTGGTGCACCCCCCCCCATGGGCCACCCTGCGCCTAGGGTTGGAAACCCTAGGGGTGGGGGCGCCCCACCAGACTTGGGGGGCAAGTTTCCCCCCCTTGCCCCCCCTCCCTTGAGATTGGATCTCTAGGGGGGCGGCGCCCCCCAGGGCCCCTATATAAAGAGGGGGAGGGAGGGCAGCCGCACCCTAAGCCCTGGCGCCTCCCTCTCCCTCCCGTGACACCTCTTCCTCCTCCAGTTGCGCTTGGCGAAGCCCTGCTGGAATCCCGCTGCTTCCACCACCACGCTGTCGTGCTGCTGGATCTCCATCAACCTCTCCTCCCCCCTTGCTGGATCAATAAGGAGGAGACGTCTCTGCTCCGTACATGTGTTGAACGCGGAGGTGTCGTCCGTTCGGCGCTAGGATCATCGGTGATTTGGATCACGACGAGTACAACTCCATCAACCCCGTTCTCTTGAACGCTTCCGCACGCGATCTACAAGGGTATGTAGATGCACTCCCCTCTCCCTCATTGCCAGATGACTCCATAGATTGATCTTGCTGATGCGTAGAAAATTTCAAAATTCTGCTACGTTCCCCAACAGTGGCATCATGAGCTAGGTCTATGCGTAGTATCTTGCACGAGTAGAACACAAAGTAGTTGTGAGCGTCGATTTGTTAATTCTCTTGCCTTACTAGTCTTATCTTGATTCGGCGGCATCGTGGGATGAAGCGGCCCGGACCGACCTTACACGTACGCTTACGTGAGACGGGTTCCACCGGCTGACATGCACTAGTTGCATAAGGTGGCTAGCGGGTGTCTGTCTCTCCCACTTTAGTAGGATCGGATTCGATGAAAAGGGTCCTTATGAAGGGTAAATAGAAATTGGCATATCACGTTGTGGTTTTGGCGTAGGTAAGAAACGTTCTTGCTAGAAACCTATAGCAGCCACGTAAAAACTTGCAGCAACAATTAGAGGACGTCTAACTTGTTCTTGCAGCATGTGCCATGTGATGTGATATGGCCAAAAGGATGTGATGAATGATATATATGTGATGTATGAGATTGATCATGTTCTTGTAATAGGAATCACGACTTTCATGTCGATGAGTATGACAACCGGCAAGAGCCATAGGAGTTGTCTTATTTTATTGTATGACATGTGTGTCAATGAAAAACGACATGTAATTACTTTACTTTATCGCTAACCGTTAGCCATAGTAGTAGAAGTAATGTTTGGCGAGACAACTTCATGAAGATACGATGATGGAGATCATGGTGTCATGCCGGTGACAATGATGATCATGTAGCCCCGAAGATGAAGATCAAAAGGAGCAAAATGATATTGGCCATATCATGTTACTATTTGATTGCATGTGATGTTTATCATGTTTTACATCTTATTTGCTTAGAACGACGGTAGTAAATAAGATGATCTCTCACTAAAAATTTCAAGAATTGTGTTCCCCCTAACTATTCACCGTTGCTAAGGTTCGTTGTTCCGAAGCACCATGTGATGATCGGGTGTGATAGGCTCTAACGTACGCATACAACGGGTGTAAGCCAGATTTACACACGCAATACACTTAGGGTTCACTTCACGAGCCTAGCATGTACAGACATGGCCTCAGAACACGGAAGACCGAAAGGTCGAACATGAGTCGTATAGAAGATACAATCAACATAAAGATGTTCACCGTTGATGACTAGTTCGTCTCACGTGATGATCGGACACGGCCTAGTCGATTCGGATCATGTATCACTTAGATGACTAGAGAGATGTATATCTGAGTGGGAGTTCATTAAATTTGTTTAGATGAACTTAATTGTCATGAACATAGTCTAAAATCTTTACAATATGTCTTGTAGATCCAATGGCCCACGCTAATGTTGCCCTCAACTTTAACGCGTTCCTAGAGAAAACCAAGCTGAAAGACGATGGCAGCAACTATACGGATTGGGTCTATAACTTGAGGATCATCCTCACAGCTGCCGAGAAAACATATGTCCTTGAAGCACCGCTAGGTGACGCACCCGCCCCAGCGAACCAAGACGTTATGAACGCCTGGCAGTCGCGTTGTGATGATTACTCCCTGGTTCAGTGTGGCATGCTTTATAGCTTAGAATCGGCGCTCTAAAAGCGTTTTGAGCATCACGGAGCATATGAGATGTTCCAAGAGCTGAAAATGGTTTTCCAAGCTCATGCCCGAGTCGAGAGATATGACGTCTCCGACGCATTCTACAGTTGTAAGATGGAGGAGAATAGTTCTGTCAGTGAACATATACTCAAATTGTCTGGGTTGCACAATCGCTTGTCTCAGTTGGGAATTAATCTCCAAGATGAAGCGGTCGTTGACAGAATCCTTCAGTCACTCCCACCTAGCTACAAGAGCTTAGTAGTACTCCATTCATATTGTGGCTCTGCCAATTCTACTTTCCGCATGGGTTATCCGGAAGACATATGTTGAACACGTTCGACATGTTAATCTATGCATCCGCAACTCAGAAGTTATATGTTCCTTGAGTTGTCTCCTTTTAGTTGTATTATGACCCTCGTATGTCAATTGATAGTCAGGAGTAGTCGTGCACTTGTGTTCATCGTTGCCTTTTACTCTTGTGGTCCGTCAAGCCATTGTATTCTGGAATGACTAGGAGAAACAAACTCCAGTACCTTATCCATATCCAGGATTGGGTCAAAGAAGTTGTACTTCGCAGATGAAGAACGCTAATCCAGCTTCTAAACCGTTCTATCCTGGAGTATTACCATCTTTATATCAAGAATGTCATGGGAATTGCTTCACCTCCTATGAACCTTTGATAAGGTGATACTTCTCGCATTCATCGTTTATTTCTCGGCCTCCGGGTTATTATAACCGGAATGCTGACAAGTGGATTGTGATGTGTGAAATCAATACTCCTAGCAACTTCGTTGCTTGGTAGTTAAAGGACAACAATTTCATTCTTAGCGTGATGATTACTGAATCACCATTCTAAGATTGATTGTGCTACCTAGTCCACTTTCCTGGTGCACTCCTTGATTGATGAGTTAGGATTTTGTTAAGTCCTTGCTCATTTGATCATATCGTCTTGCTCTGAAAGGCAAGATTGCTCTCGAGCTTAGCAACATATCGGTGGTTCGTGATTTTCTGAATGTCTTCTCGGAAGTATTACCAGGTTGTCACCTGACCGCTATGTTAAGTTCGTGACCAAGCTGGTTCCTTATAAACCACCACTTCTCCAAGAATCTGTGATGGATACCCTGAGCTAGCCGGTTAAGCTAAACGACAACTTGGAGAGTTGGAAGATAAAAGCTTGCCTGACTTAGTTCCTTCCAAGGGATATCTTTTGTGTGTGTGTTGAAGAAAGGTGATATCTTGATCGATTGATCCTCGTGATCAATTGTTGGATCTATTGTCTTACTAAAACTTTGATTTGAGTGTGGGCTATCATCAAATCAAATCAGAACCAACGATGTTCTTAATGTTGTCTTACTCGTGGTTGATCCCTCGAGCATACACCATTACATCTATTGGTCTGACCAATACTATCACTTGTTCACATAATTATGGAACTCCATCTCCATGGAAACCTGGATGAATTGTTATTGTGCCATCAACAACACTGCTATCTTCTCCATGATTTTGTAGGACCTTAAGTTAGTGTTGGAAATTTGGTAAGCATTGCCTTCGTGTCCCGTTCATGAGGTATATGTTGGATGAGAGAAGAAACTTTCCCTAATTCATGTGTAGTTGATGTAAGTTGCCACCGTGAGTTTGAGAAAATTTATTTTGCTTTCTCTGGAATCATCCCAAGTCAGTCATGCATACGTGTGAAGTATTCTGTGGTTTGGAGACTTGCAACCTTCACTCTATATGTATCCCTAGCACACCAAGCCACTGATTGATTGTCCTAGGAGAAGAAGTTCCTTCTTAAGATCCGGACTTATGCAAGGACTTCGTTATCCTCGATGATGGTTCCCCAACCCGAACTTGGTAGTGTTTCATTGTAAGACTACTACGTGGTCATGTTTGTCTTGGAAAACGTGTTCACACGTATGTAGCAGAACCAGCTCATGTTTTGGAGCTGCTATCGTAGTTCATTTCCCGAGAATCTCGCAACGCCATCTCGTCGATTTGTGTTGTAAACTTTCATTTTTCTTCCTAGACTCGATGAGTCTGGAATATCCTGACACCAACCAGAACTGAATCTCAGGCAGATATGATGGTTGGAGCATTTTCCAAGAACTATAATATTGGACTCTCGATAATCGGTAAAGTGGATGTCGTGGCCAACACACCCAGCCGGAAGACCTATTTTTGTAGTATCTTGATTGAAGAAGTTGGCCATCTCCCCATAAGGATTTTGTAGGATTTAATCCAACAATTGACCCTTATGGATTCTTGTGCTCCCGAAGTCCGACCTTTACTTGATGTTCAAGATACCAAACATATCTATGAATGGATTCGCTAACACATCAAGGAGAATATTAGAAGCGAAGTGCTAAATGTCTCTCGGTCGATCATCCAGCTTTTGCCCTTTGACTCCGCTAAGGTGGAATCTGAGAAAGCGTTATCTTCCTTTGCATCTGCATCATCCATCATTGTTCATCATGGTAGTATGTGATGTTGCCAGGATCCTTGACACGGATATTGGTAAAACCTTGATGGATATGGGAATGCTCAAGTTCTTGAGAGCATGCACAAGCACTAGGTGTTATCACCGGTACTAACAGGGATTGCTCACAGTGTTCTTGGTTATGCTATAACCTCTCAAGGAATAGATTTACTCTCTACTGATGGGTTTCTTCCCAGTTACCAGAATCATTCCCAGCATTTGCATTTCGTTCCCAGCTTGCACCACCAATGTGCCAACTTGCCATGGGTCCCATTCATTTCCGGTGATAAGCCAAACTAACCTTGGCATTGTCTTTTACAAGGCAGTCCACATCATCCATTCTAGATGGAGAATGTCATTCCTTTGGACTCCGTCAAACGATCGATTGTGTTTGCCTTAGGCTGGTATAGGGAATCTCAATGATCTCTATATCAAAGGTAATTCTTTTTGCCACTTAAAGAAATAATTCTACGAGTCACCTTCCCTAAAGGTGCCCCGTCTGGTGGTATCGTTACCATCACCTTAGGTGTGGAATTATTGCCGTCAAGTGAATCTTCATCGTTTGTTTCACTCCATCCCTTTGGATGTGTGTCCCGTGTCCTAGCTCAAGAGATGTTTCAACGTCTCACTCCAAGAGTTGATCTTGAGTTGCCCGATCTTTCACAAGATCAACTATTGCGAAGTTTCTTTCGTCATCACTGTGTTGGACAAAGATTTGGTAATCAAGGATGTCAGGATCAGCATGATGCTACGAATCAACAATTTCGAGGAGGAGAACTGGATCAAGAAGATTGTGTTAGTTAGTGTCCCCTCTGATTTCTTATCTCACGTCTTGAATCTCGGGACGAGATTCTTGTTTAGTGGGGGTGAGTTGTCACATCCCCAGCTTCACCTTGCACTAGGATAGCACCTGTCTGTTGCATCATGTTTATTTTCAAAGGAAACCTGAAATGGGGATGCTCAAACCCTAGCACTAAATGATTTTAACTAGGGTCAAATTAAAATCCTTTTCAATAAACCCAAAATGCCCCTTAGAAAAGTTCATCATTTTTGGATTGATTAAAACCTCTGCCAAAAATGTTGCACCTATTTCTAGGACCATTCTGGATTTTTGAATAACCCATATTGTATTTAAATTGGGGCATTTAAATATTTTTAATATCCTTAAATGCTCCAACAATTCTGAAAATAGTTGAGGGCCTCTGTAATAATTCTTTTAATGCCCACAATTATTTTCAGGAGTTATTAAAATGATTTGGGCTATAAACTAAATCAAAACAAAATAACAAAAATAGAAAACAGAAACAATTTAAAGAAAGAGCAAGACAGAGACTAACCTGGCCTTACCTGCAGCCGGCCCAGCTCTCTGGCCCAGCCCACCACCACACCCCCCCCTCTGTCGTCTTCTCCCCCTCGCCCCAAAGCAGCTGCGTGCCCGGCATGCCGCAGCCGCGCCACCACCTCGTCCCTGCCTGTTTGCCTCTCCCCGGCCCCTCTAGCGACGCCCAGAGATGCCCCAGAGCCACCTCGACCTCTCCCCTCACTCGCTGCTCTCTCCTCCCTCCTCTGTCCCTCTCGCACGCGGCGACCGAACGAAGCCGTCGCCGCCGCTCGTCACCACTGCGGCCACCAACGTCCCCTCTCTGCAGCGCCATTCCCGAGAGCTCCGCCGCGTCCTCCTGGTCCTCTCCACCGAGCTACGGGACGCCGGGAGGCTCTGCCTCGCCGTCACCGCGCTCGTCCTCAACCTTCGGCCATCGATGGCCTCGCCGTCGATTCGGCACCACGAGGACCTCCCCGGGCTCGATGACCCCCTCTTCGGCATCGCTGTGAGCTCCCGCGTCCAACCCCTACTTCTCCCTCTCTCGTTGCACTCGCTAGCCTCGATCCCAACCACGGCCGTGAGCTCGCCGCCGCCGTCCATGGCGCCGCCGTGGCCAGAGCTGCTGCCACGCTTCTTTGAGGCCACGAGCGAGCTCAGCGCACCCCCAGGAGCACGCCGCACCCATCAGCTCATCTCCCCGTGCCCCGCAGCGCCTAACCCGACGGAGCCCGAACTCCGGCGCCGCCGCGAGCTCGTTCCCGACGAGCTCCGGCCATCGCAGCTCCTCCCGATGGCATAAATGGATGCGCGAGCTCCCCAGCTACGCGTAGCACCAAGCCGCCGTCCAAATGGTCGCCGGAGGGCGATTTCCGAGCACCGCCGCCACGTTTGGCCTCGCCGGCATCGAGCCGCCGGTGGTTTTGACCACGTTTGACTCCGGCTGGACCCCCCTGTGTCCATGACATGTGGGGCCGGCCGTTGTTTAGTTTTAGTTTAGGTTTTAATTAAGTACTAATCACTGTGCTTAGCTCTATGAGTCACTGACACGTGGGGCCAACACCTGTTAGATTAGTTTAGTTTAAAACTAAATTTAATTAGGCCCTGTAGACTGACATGTGGGCCCAGGCCCCACCAACAGTTTAGTTAGTGTTAGTTTAAAAACTAACTAACCCTGTTAGTTTGTGGGTCACTGACCAGTGGGCCCCACTGGTCAGGTTTGACCTAGACCAGCCCTGTTGACTGCTGACCTCATCTTGATGCAGTGCTGACGTAATAAAGCTTTTTTGGAATTAAAATAAATCAGAAAAGGTTTAGAAATTCCGGAAAATGCTTTAAACTTCTAAAAATCATATAAAATCAACCGTAGCTCAGATGAAAATAATTTATTTATGAAAATTGATCAGGAAAATTCAAGGAATCTGTTTATGGCATTTTCATGCATGTTTGAACAAGTTAAACCTGCTGATCGGGTCAAATCAATTAAATGGCATTTAAATAATCACATATGGAGTTTGAATTTGAATCTTGGGTTCAAACCAACTTCATTTAATTGTGTTGCTAGTTGCATTAGCTCAATCAACAGCATATTGCCATGTCATGATCATGCATCATATTGTCGCATTGCATTGATTGTGTTTCTCTCTCTGTTGCCGGTGTTTGTCCCCTCTCAGTAGACGTGGTTCCGACGATGTGATCGATGACACCGATGAAGACTCATTGTTATCTTCAGAAGTGCCAGGAAAGCAGAACCCCATTGAGCATTCCGATACAATCCCACTCTCTCGCTCTTGCTCTCTTTTACTGCATTAGGACAACAACGCTTCAACTGTTACCTGCTGCGGTAGTTGAACCCCTTTCCATTGCATGACCTGTCATTGCCACAGTAAATAGTTGAAACCCACTAGTATGAGTAGGAGTTGTTTGAGCCATGTTGTGCCTACTCATTCATGCTTTCTGGTTATGCCTGCTATTGCTTAGAGTTGTGTCAGGTCTGATTCATCGGGGATGAATTGGAATGTGGTGAACATGTCTTACTATTGAGAGCTAAGTGTGTGAACACGATTTGGTAAAGGTGGCGATGAGAGGCCATGTAGGAGTACATGGTGGGTTGTATCATTGCAGCCGTCCTCAGGAACTGAGTTCTGTGTTGGTTGGTCCATGAAACAACTACTACCACACATTGGGATCCTTAATTGACTCTCTCGACTTATTAATCAACATGATCTCTGTCCAGGAGTTGCAACTAGTTTCTGGTGTTTGTAGTTTACTGGAGGTCGTGCGCAGCGCTGACCCTCGGGGTGGGCTGTGACACGGCAGGTACGTGGCACGGTGTACCGATTGCCCGTTTGGTGATGCGGGAACCCTGTACACATCGTTTCGGGCCGTGAGCGACACCCCGGCCGGATCTCCCCACGGATGGAACCCAAATAGGCGATAAACCTGGACGAGAGACTTGTGTGGTTAGTCAGGTCATGGCCGACACCCTCGCTGGGCCTCCGCTTGAAGGTTGCCGAGTACATGTCGTGTAAACGGCGGTAAGTGGTGAGAGCGTGTGTGAAGAAGTACACCCCTGCAGGGTTAAAAATAATCTATTCGAATAGCCGTGTCCGCGGTAATGGACTTCTGGGTTGCCTATTACAGTTCATAGACAAGTGAAAGTGGATACTCTAAAACGCGCAAGATAAGCGTGAGTGCTATGGATGGCCTTCTCGTAGGGAGACGGGAGCGGATCCATAGTGGTGTATTGATTGGTGAATATGTGGACTCGTGTGCGCCACCTCAAAAGAGTTACTTGCAGTTGTAGTTTAGGATAGCCACCGAGTCAAAGCTGGCTTGCTGCAGTCAAACTCCACTACCCCCTTGTTGATACTGTTGCATATGTAGCTAGTTCTGATGTAAGTCTTGCTGAGTACCTTTGTACTCACGTTTGCTTAATTTATGTTTTGCAGAGAGACTTCAGTCTCGCTAGTGGTTCCGCGTGGACTTCGACGTTTAGCTTGTTACCTCAGCTACGATCTTGTACCCTTGGGAGGGTCTTGTAGATAGTCAGGCTTTTCAGCCTTCTTCATTTGTAGTTGTCTGTACTCAGACATGTTATGCTTCCGTTGCCTGTATGCTCTGTATGTTGGGTCATGTGACCTCTGTTTGTAAGAAATGCTATGATGGCTCTTCTGGGCCTTATCTATATGAGTTGTTGAGTTATGTTGTGATGCCCTGTTGTATATCACATACTTGCATGTTATGCGTACGTGTAATGTGTATTGCTATGTGTGGGATCCGACACCTAGTTGTTTACCTTTGGTAGCCTACCTTACAGGGAAATGTCTCCTAGTGCTTCCATTGAGCCTTGGTAGCTTGCTACTGCTCCGGAACACTTAGGCTGGCCGGCATGTGTCCTTCTTCGTTCCTGTGTCTGTCCCTTAGGGGAAATGTCACGCGTTGTTCCTTTAAGTCCTTGTAGCTTGCTACGACTTGGGTTCATACGTTGATGACCGACACATTCGTTGCTGGGTCATGTATGCCTGTCTATGTAATTTAGTGCCACTTTTGGTTTATAACTAGTCATGTCGGCCCGGGTTCTCTGTCATATGGATGCTAGCGACACTATCATATACGTGTGCCAAAATGCGCAAACGGTCCCGGGCCAGGTAAGGTGGCACCCGTGGGGATACCGTGCGTGAGGCCGCAAAGTGATATGATGTGTTACAGGTTATACCTGTGTGACTTAGGATCGGGGTCCTGACACCTACCTCCCCCAACTTCGTCCCTAGACTTATAAATACTCTTCCCCTAGCTCATTGGAGAGGTTAGCAAAGTATTTGATCGACATTGAGAGCTTTGCTCCTTGTATCACCTCCTCTTGGAGATCAAGAAACCTCTTGGGAATAATCCTTGTGGATTTCAAGACCTCCCAAGGGAGTAGATCATCATCAAGACCTGGGAATATTTATACCTAATGCTTATTTCGTTGGATTGATCTTGTATGCTTGTGGATCTCATGTATGCTAGTCCAGTGGATGTGTGATTGTGGTTTTGTTTGAGTGATTCTCTTGTGTCTTGTGTTCTTTCCCCTTCATGACATGGACCAAACCTCGATGGCGAGATTCGATCTGTTGTTGCAGCCTGATCTTTTACGGCACTCCACCACCAGTAGTAGCAACCTCTCGCCCGCGCACACAATGTACATGAAGTAGAGGGTTTGAACCTTGCAGCCCAGCATGAGAAAACCAATCTCGACGAAGGTACTCACGCACAAAACAATTTCCACGAAGAGAAATCGCAACACAGAGGTTTTCTAAAGATCCCTCCAAAACTTGATACGGGTGTCTACCCTGAGAAACACATCGTGTCTATTTTATAATAAAAATAACCTAACTTTACATGATCGCATCCTCTACTACTTATAGCTGATCCGACTAATCAACTTGACCCTCACGTAGAAGTAATCTATCCCTACCTCCTACGCACAAGTCAAAAGGAAACTAAGACTATAATCTATCCTGGACTCTATACTATATTTAATTAGTTGCCTTTTACATCTCGGCAACAAACATTATGTATTTATTTTCACTATAGGTGGACCCAATCCCAAGTCCATGAGAGATAGAGGACCATGTACATCTCCTTCCCGTACATGTTCCTTGTGTGGTAAAAGTAGGAACATAAATCCTTCTTTAATCCTTCCTTTAACTCCTTTTACATCTCCAAGTAAATAGCCATAAATCTTGGCTGCATGCACCAAATGAATTTGGCTCCTACAATTGGAACATAATAGGATTCTAGGCTGGCTTCCATCTCATGTTGCTCTCTCATTATTTCTTGCATCATTGTACGCATGTCAAGTCTTGAGATAAATCTCATCTGGTATTGAGCCTGGACATGTTTCTCCTTTTGGCCTATAGTAATTATGCATGATGCATCAACTTGCAGCCAAGTATTAACTAGTGTATCCTCATCTTTAATACTTGGCCGGAGATACTCCAGTGTAGATGCTTTGTATTTTCGGAGAACATCATTTTCTGATGAAACGTCGATGACCTCATTGTTTTTATTACAGCGGGTCGTATCATCCTCTCCCCCTTGAATGGAAACCGTCCTCGGATTCGACTCAATCTCTTCACCAATATTTCTATGTACGTACTGAACAGTGACGACGAAAATTTCAGTAGCTTCAACTTTCTTATTTTCTTATTTTTGCTCTTTTATGTTCTCAAGATGTTCTTTCCTCCAAGAAATAAAACACTCCTCACCCATAGGCACAAGGTTGCACTTCTTACCCCTCTTGACAGTATATGTATGTGTTTTGCAATCATACGCCACATCATGATCTTTGTACCATGGCTCAACCAATAACAAGTGACATGAAATCATCGTTGGCAGAATCACGTGGCACAAAACCTCACAAAAAAATCTCCCAACAAAAATGGTACCTTCATTTGTTGAGTCACAGCGAGATCTCCATTACCCCAACGCAATAAGTACGGTTGTGGTAGCGGTGTTGTTCGTAGATCTAACTCTGTCACCATCTCAATGCTTGCCGCGTTGATCAAACTCATGTGGTCGATCGTCAAGGCACATGAGCTTTCTCTAATCACAACACGAGTATGAAAAAGTCCGGTCCAGCGGCCTTCCTCCAACTAAAATCCATAGCTTAGCTTTCTTAATGATGATGTGCTTGTCATCTTCTCCATAGTGCCGAGAACAACTTGATGCTCTGATACCACCTGATATGGACCGAACCTCGATGGCGAGATTCAATTTGTTGTTGCGGACCGATCTTTCACGACATTCCACCACCAGTAGTAGCAACCTCTCGCCCGCGCACGTGATGTACACGAAGTAGAGGGTTTGAACCTTGCGGCCCAGCACGAGAAAACCAATCTCGGCGAAGGTACTCATGCGCAAAACAATTTGCACAAAGAGAAATCACAACACAGAGGTTTTATAAAGATCCCTCTAAAACTTGATACGGGTGTCTACCTTGAGAAACACATCGTGTCTATTTTATAATAAAAATAAACTAACTTTATAGGATCGCATCCTCTATTACTTATAGCTGATTCGACTAATCGACTTGACCCTCACGTAGAAGTAATCTATCCCTACCTCCTACGCACAAGTCAAAAGGAAACTAAGACTATAATCTATCCTGGACTCTATACTATATTTAATTAGTTGCCTTTTACATCTCGGCAACAAACACCATGTATTTATTTTCATCGTAGGTGGACCTGATCCCAAGTCCTTGAGAGAAAGATGAACATCTCCTTCCCGTACATGTTCCTTGCATGGTAAAAATAGGAACATAAATCCTTCTTTAATAATTCCTTTAACTCCTTTTACATCTCCAAGTAAATAGCCATAAATCTTGGTTGCATGCACCGAATGAATTGTGCCTTCTATAATTGGAACATAATAGCATTCTAGGCTGGCTTCCATCTCATGTTGCTCTCTCTTTAGTTCTTGCATCATTGTACGCATGTCAAGTCTTGAAATAAATCTCATCTGGTATTGAGCCTGGACATGTTTCTCCTTTTGGCCTATATTAATTATGCGTGATGCATCAACTTGCGGCCAAGTATTTACTAGTGTATCCTCATCTTCAATACTTGGCCAGAGATACTCTGGTGTAGATGCTTTGTATTTTCGGACAACAACAGCTTGAGATGAAACGTCGATGACCTCAGTGTTTTTATTATAGCGGGTCGTATCACTTCAAGTGTGAAAAGATCTCACATAGGGTTTCACCCTACAACATCTTGGTATCATGAGCAAGGTTGATTCACATCTTGGAGTCCCATCCCCCCATTTGCTGGCTTGATTTTGTTGTGTTCTTCACCAATTTCAAAAATCCCCACAATATTAGCCCAAAAATTATTCTGGCAATTTGTTAGATCTTGTGAGATTTTGTTGTTTTGGTCCATGGATTTGATGTTTGGCAAGTGGATCTAGCTTTCCCCCACCCATCCCCACCCATCCCACCATGAAATCCATCTAAATTGACCATTTACCAAAGATTTCGCCCAAATAGGAGACCACCGGGTGCCCGCACCACGAACCACTGGGTGCCCGTACCACCGGGTCAATTTCCCCTGACCACCCCGTGCACCCGCTCCCCACACCCCCGGGTGCCCGCACCCCTCCCGAATCAGCCCACCAACAACATCATTTCAGCCATAACTTTCATCTCCAGAGTACGTTTTTTTGTGTTCTTTAGCTTCTTTTGTAGCTCTTGCATTCCACACCTTCTTAGATCATTACCATCACCATCTACTTTCATCAAATTTTGACCAATTTTGTGTTGCGATTTCTGTTTCCCAAGGTGTTTCGGCTACATAGGAACGGTGTGACTTGAACATCACCGCCATCAACCCGGAATCGACATCGCCAACCGTAAGCAATGACGGTAACATCGACGACATCTTGTCTCTTTCCTTCCCATTGCACTTGATAACCCCGAGCGACTTTGCATTACTAACCTATTGAGACTAGAAGTTGAGGATTGTCGGGCCACATTCTTTGTGCACCTTAGTGATACGCCTATTCCGCATAGCTACTTTTAGCGTGCAATCATCTTGCTTTCGTCATTGTGCCATTAGTCCCTCCCATGCATATCTTACATACTTGTCTAGTATCATACTTGGCTCAAGCATCAAGCATAAAAAAAGAGAAAATGAGAAAAAGCATTTAAGCAAAAAGAGAAGAAAGAAAACAAGCTTGTTAGCAATAGCATCGTGCCATTTGCATAGTTGCATCATATTGGATACTCCGTACATAGGAAGTTGGGATTCGGAGACAACACATTTACTCTTATAGGTTGCTGCACAAGTTCGTATCTATCTCATTCGAGCAATCAAGCTAGAGTCTCTCGAGTATCCGTGCAACAAGAGCATTTTACGTGGTTAGACTTATTCCACTCATTCCTTCGTTGTACAGATCCCACTTATCTTTGCGTGTGCGTTTCCAAGTGATAAACTAGGCTTTGATCCATTTGCTTTACTTGAATTTTCTGAACCTTCTCAACATTATCAATATCTTGACTAACATTTGCATGAAGATTTTTGCCACTTATCCTCACCAAGCTCCTCCATAAGATTTATGTATGTAGGTGTGAGAAACAAACCCGGTACCAATTGTTCGCACACGAACACGTCACGTGTACCCTCGACGCCGGGGGTGGTGCACCGCAGCTCACGTCGAAGGAGTCTCACCGGAAGCGCGATTCGCAAGTCGACCGGCGAGAGCTTTTGAAGACCCGAAACCCTACACTCCCGGGAGGGACCCCGTCGGGGTGTGCGGCGCCTATGGGCTGCCCTAGGTCGGTCAAGCCGCCCCTAGAGCCTCGGTATTCGCAGCTCTCCAACACGAAGAACGACGAAGAACGAGGGAGCAAGAACGAGGGAGGAACAAAACGTAGATGAAAAAGTTGTAGATGCGTTTGCGATTGTGTGTTGTTGCTCAATCGGCCATCACCCCTTGAGTATATAAGAGGCGGCTGGACTTCCCCTGCAAGGAAAAGGCTTGGATTCACGTCCAAAACCCTAGCCAAATTCGGATTGGTTTTATCCGAACTTTCCAAAACTGTTCGGTTTAAATTGGCTGTACCTTGCGGGTAATATTTGAGGTGGTAAACGACCTCGGATGGAAAAGAGCCCAAAAGCAATCTTGACCGTTTCGACGAGACGAACACCTTTCATGTTGAATGTTTTTCGATTTGAAGCAATCTTCTAGGCCAAAACGGTCACGCAATACAGGCTGTTATTCGCGCTACCCATCAGACACATGGCTGGTGGGGCGCGCCACTTTTGGCTCTGTGACAGGGCTGTGTTCGGATGGCTGTAACGTTTGCATACGAACTCGGATTGGGACGATTTTTACATCAAAATCAATCGTTTCGACGAGACGCACAACTTTCATGTTGAAACTTTTTCCATTTGAAGTCATCTTAATTGGGTTTCAAGCCATTCTTTAATCTGGTGTCACCATGAGCATCTCTGAACTTGTCATAACTTTTGCATCCGGACTCCGTTTTAGACCACTTTCATATCCATCTTGATCTTCTCAAAGAAAGCCATCTCATGGTGACTTCCAATCATAAGTTTGAAGTAATCTTGACATAGATTAAAGCAACTTTTACGATTGTGCCACTTTTGAGCGTCAACACATGCCCCCCTATTTTTCGGCAAAGCAAGCGTGCCGAAAAATAATTTGTACCATGTTAGTTCTAAGGACGATGTCAACACCCCATCGGCCATTTATATGCTTAGGACGATAATTATATATCGGCCATGTTTATGCTAAGGGCGATAGTTATATATCGGCCGTTTGCCTATCTAGGCTTCTTGCCACACACTTGGGTGATACTTCTTTAAATATTTGCCATTGAGAGCTCGAGGTAATAATGTGCCTTGTACGGATTCCACCAAGTATGAGTTTCCGGGAACCACTCTTGTAATCTTAAAAGGACCTTCCCAACTCAGAGACCACTTCCCGAACTTTCTATCTCTTGAACCAATTGGTAGAATCACCTTCCACACGAGATCGCCAACTTGAAAATTCTTCAACTTGACCTTCTTATTGTAAGCTCTTGCCACCCTCAACTTATCCCTCTCTATGGCCTTTAAAGCAACCAAACGTTTATCGGCAACTTCATCAATATTGTCCATCATCAAGTTATAGAAGTCCACAGCCGATAAATCATTTTGTTTCGCTATTCTCAAAGCATTCAAATTCACTTCCACTGGTAGAACGGCCTCCTGACCATATACGAGCTCATATGGAGTCACCTTTGTAGCACCATGCCTTGAGATCCTATGTGCCCACAAAGCTTCGGACAATAGCTCATGCCATCTCCTTGGATTATCCTCAATCTTCTTCTTGATGAGCTTGATTAATATTTTATTACTAGACTCAGCTTGTCCATTGTCTTGGGCATAATATGGAGAGGAATTGAGCAACTTTATCTTATATGATTCAACAAATTCTCTGACTTGATGTGACATAAAGGATGAACCTTGGTCCGTAGTTAATGTTTGAGGAATGCCGAATCTATGAATAATATGCTCAGTTATGAATTGAATTACCTCTGTATGCGTCATATTTTTGAGTGGTATTGCTTCAGACCATTTAGTGAAATAATCAGTCGCCACCAACACGAACCGATGCCCCTTTGAAGAAGAAGGATGAATCTCTCCAATAAAGTCTAATCCCCAACCTCTAAAAGGCCACGGCTTGATAATAGGATGTAACATAGCAGCGGGAGCCAACTGAATATCACCAAACTTTTGACAAGCTTCACATCCTTTATAATACCGGAAGCAATCATTAACCATCGTCGGCCAATAAAACCCAGCACGTCGTAATAGCCATTTCATCTTGGGAGCCGACTGATGAGTGCCACAAATACCTTCATGGACCTCTCCCATAGCAACTCTCGCTTGGTCCTCGTCCAAGCACTTTAAAAGAACATCATCAACCGTTCGGCGATAGAGACCATCATCTCTCATTGTGTATTTGAAAGCCATACGCCGAACAGTCCTGTCCACCCTTTTACTAGGATCACACAAATAATCAATAATGGGTTTCCTCCAGTCTTGATTTTCTCCTGCATTAAATTTTTCATTAGTGGCCGAAACGGTGGGCTCTGGTTCGGCCTCCCCTATGTTGGCAAGACTAGACATCGGCCTTTGAGAAATATGAAACATGCCACGATCAACATGGTAGCCGGATGCTTGTTGTGCCAACTCATTTGCTCTCCAATTGTCATGTCTAGATATATGAGCAATGCTAAAATAATCCAAATCTGAAATTATATCTAGACATTTATCAAGATAAACATTAAGTGATTCGTCAAAACATTGAAAGACTTTGGATATTTGTTGCACTACTAATAACGAATCACCAAAAGCCTCAATATGTGTAGCACCTATGGCAAGCAACATCTCTAAGCCGAATAACAACGCTTCATATTCGGCTTGATTATTTGTGCAAAAGTATTCTAAGCGGCATGAGGCTTCAAAAACAGCACCATGAGGAGATATATAAACAATACCAACACCTTGGCCATTGCTACACACTGAACCATCAAAATATAATCTCCATGGTGCTAATGAGACAACGTTTATATCAATATCATGCTTATCATCAATACGATGCTCAACAATAAAATTAGCAACAATTTGGCCTTTCATGGATTTCAGAGATTCATAAGCCAAATCATATACAATTAAAGCATAAGCCCACTTGCCAATTCTACCACTAAGAATTGGCCTATGCAACATGTATTTGATGACATCAGTTTGACAAACTATAATGCAAGTACTAGGCACTAGATAATGTCTCAATTTTGTGCAAGCATAATATAAGCATAAGCATAGTTTCTCAATAAATGTATACCTTGTTTCGGCGTCCAATAACCGTCGGCTCAAATAAGTAATAGCATGCTCCTTTCCTTCGGTCTCTTGAGTCAAAACAACACCAATAACACCTTCCTCCGCTGCAACGTAAAGTCTAAATGGCTCCCTGTGCCTGGGCGCTTTCATAACCGGAGGAGTGCACAAATATTTCTTAATCATATCAAATGCCTCTTGCTGTTTTGCCCCCCAAGTAAAATCAACATCATTCTTTAACCGAAGGATAGGAGTAAATGCATCAACCTTCCCTGATAGATTGGCTATGAACCTCCTCAAATAATTGACCTTGCCAAGGAATTTTTGCATATCTCTTTTGCATGTTGGAGCCCCTACTTTCTGTATAGCTTCTATCTTTTTGGGATCAATTTCCACGCCATCTTCATGAATAATGAAACCCAGAAACTTCCCAGCCGATACACCAAAGGCACACTTCAAAGGATTCATTTTCAGCCCATATTTCTTCATTCTTTCAAAAGCCAAACGCAAATCGGCTAAGTGAGATTCAAAAGCATCCGATTTGACAACAATATCATCAATATAAACCTCAAGTATAGCACCAAGTAAATCATGAAAAATTAAATTCATAGCCCTTTGATACGTGGCACCGGCATTTTTTAATCCAAAGGTCATCACTGTCCACTCAAATAAACCAAGAAAACCGGGACATCGAAAAGCCGTTTTGGACATGTCTTCTTCGGCCATAAAAATATGGTTATACCCCGCATTACCATCAAGAAAGCTAATGACCTTATGTCCAGAAGCATCATTAATAAGCATATCGGCTATTGGCATGGGATACTCATCTTTAGGTGTAGCTCTATTCAAATCTCTGAAATCAATGCACACCCTCAACTTGCCAGGGCCTTTCTTCTCTACTGGTACAATGTTAGAAATCCACTTGGCATACCTGCAAGGTCTAATAAAATTAGCTTTAAGCAAACGACCGATCTCTTCCTTGATCCGGTCATACGTTTTTGGATTAAACTTTCTGGCCGATTGCTTGTATGGTCTAAAACCGGCCTTTATAGGTAACCGATGCTCCACTAGCTCTCGGCTTAAACCCGGCATCTCATGATATTCCCATGCAAAGCAACAAACATATTCTTTCAATAGCTCGATCAACTTAGCCTTATGATCAGCTCTTAAATTTTTGTTTACAAATGTCGGCCTAGGAATTGAACCATCTCCTATATCTATCTCTTCTAATGGATCGGCCGATGTAAAACCTTGTCCTAACTTATCCATATCATCTAACTCTTCTATGGACTCATACATATCGTTCTCATTGGACCGATATTCTACAAGATGCTTTTGTAACCACTCTGAGTTAGGATCCATTTAAATACATCATACCTTGGAGCCGATTATCGCCAACCGGCTTTAAAGAAACGGGCACGAAACCACTTTTTGTGGCGCTAAGAAAATCATATTCTGATAAGTCGCGCCCCGTCAAGCAAGTAGCATTGGGATGTTGCCAATCCACCGATGCATCGGCCAAAGCAACACAAGCCGAATTATCCGCATGAATGACTTCTACTTCATCATCAACCCATTGAATCAAAAACTGGTGCATAGTAGATGGCACGCATTGGTTCGCATGAACCGAATCGCGGCCTAATATCACATTGTAGTTACCTTGCACCTCGGCGACAAAGAATGCGGTAGCCAAAGTTTTTCTTCCCACCGTAAACTCCACATACATCACACCTTTGGCTTCAGTTTTCTCTTTGCCTTCAAATCCATTAAGCACCATGTTGGTCTTTATTAACTCTTCATCACGCAGCCCCAATTTTTTGAAGACCGAATATGGCATAAGATTCACCACAGCACCACCATCGACAAGCATTCTAGCAACCAGCGATCCATTAATATGACCTTTAAGGAACAATGGCTTCAAGTGCGTCACCGGTTCTTTTGGCTTCTCGAATATAGCATTTTTAGGACCAAAATCTAGCTGAGCTACTTCCCCTTCTTCATCTATAGCACGAAATTCAGCGGGTAAGTAATACACCATATTAATATCCATACCTTCATGAACTGGTGTAGACTCATAATCAAGCATTTCATCTCCTTCCGCAAGCATGTCCACTGACTCTGAAATATCTTCAAGGGAAGGGGAAGTAGTAGGCAAAGTGGACGATGTAATAGTAGCCGCATCGTCCTCCGTTGGTGGTGTAGGTGTTGTTATGATCAATGCAGAAGCTGCAATGTTTTCCTTTTGCTTTGGCCTCCACACTTGTTTTGGGGGTACCATGGGACGGCTTTCATTGAATAATTTATCCCTTAGCTTTTCTGCTTCTTGTTCCTCCTTCTCATGACTCCTCATGCGCTGCAATCTCCTTTTTTGCGCCTTGGTCAGACCGGAAGGACACCACTTTGGCTGAGTATATTTTGGATCCCTCGACTTGGCCTTGCTTATGCTAGCTTCATGATCATTAGCCATGGGGCCTTGCTGGACCGCAGCCACATCTTTATTAGAATCAGCCGGATTATCAACAATAATCGGCTCTTTGATTATTAATTCTTTAGTGCCTATCATAATAGTTTCACCACTAGCATTCTTCTCCTTTTGCTTGCTAGGCTCTGAAATTTCAGCACTTGGTGATTTGGCACGCCACACTTGCCGGTTGACCCTTTTTTCATTATCTTGCATTGGTTGATTGACACCATTGTTCAAATGGCCTCGTGTGGGATAAGAAAGCCTCTCATGAACGGGCCTCCTTATTTCTGCCCAACCAGGATGAAAAGCATAAGGGGCCATTGGAGGCTGCCCCCATCCTCCATTGAAGCCTCCCATGTAGTATGGCGCATAGGGGGGCGGCGCCATCCATGGTCCTGGTGCCCATGACCCATATGACCTTGCGTGATGATGAGATTCTTCCCTCGGAGGTGATCTTGAGCGCTTCAAATTTGATGACCGGTTAGAGCTAGAACCGGCCGCTTGATTGGCATACTTGGACAACAGCATATCAAAAGTTGGCTTGATTCTCTTGCGCTGAACTTTAGCTTCATTCGTCTTCCACTTGCCAACCTCTGGACTCTTGGGCTTAACAAATTTGACATGAGTGTTCTCTTGCACTTGTGATTGCCCCCCGAGTGTAGGATTCTTGATGGTGATCTTGATTACCTCCTTGCCATCGGGTTGCTTGTCAAGCACAACTTGTCTCCCCAAGACCTTGTTGCTCTCCTCATTTTTCCTGGGCTCACCAATGACAATATTATTTTTATTAGCTGATTCGGCTATGTTGGGCCGAATTAACATCCTCTTCCCCTCCAAATCCATGGTGTTCATTGGGAAAGGCTGCTTATCAACTTGCATTTCAGAAAAATTCAATCGTCCGTCATTAATGGCCGATTGTATCTGTCGTCGAAAAACATTACAATCATTAGTAGCATGAGAAAAAGGATTATGATACTTGCAATAAGCACGCCGTTTCAGCTCTTCGAACGGCGGTAAAGTATGAGATATTCTAATAATCTTGGCTTGCAACAAAGCATCAAATATTCTATCACACTTAGTAATGTTGAAAGTAAATTTCATCTCTTCATCACGATTCTTATGAATCGGCTTTAAATCATTGCAAGTAAATGGTTTGGCCTTAGATGGCCAAACAAATTCAGCAGCATAAATATCACCCTCATCGTCCGAGTGGTCACTACCATACTCAACCATATTCATTTTAGAACGATCAGTTTTATATCTATGCACCTCTTTAAAATCTTTGCTTCGGCTTTCTTGAGCCAAAGCCCTTTGCAAGACTTGGTTGATATTTAAAAACTCGTATCCTTCTAGCCTTTCTCTAATGTGAGTTCTCAAACCACTAAGCACAAGATCAGCCAAATCTCTCTCGGTTATCACCAAACTATAGCACCGGTTTTTTGTATCCCTAAATCTTTTGACATAATCGGAGACCGATTCATCATACTTTTGCTTAACCGATGTAAGATGGGATAGCTTAAGCTCATTGTCACCACTGTAGAAGTGATCATGAAACTTTTGTTCCAAGTGAAACCATGTAGTAATAGAACCAGGTGGTAACGCAGAAAACCACGAGAAAGCAGTACCGGTTAAAGATAAAGGAAAATAACGTACTCTCCACTCATCTCGTGAACTTGCCTCACCTAATTGTGCCAAGTACTGACTAACATGCTCCCAGGTGGTTTTTGTGCTCTCTCCATTAAACTTAACAAAATCTGGAATTTTATATCCCGGAGGGCATTGAATTGCATCAAAGTATTCTGGATATGGCTTTTGATAAATACGGTTCCTTGGCAACTCAACTCCAAAATTCTCTCGGAGCATCTTAGCCATCTCCCCTCTAAGATTAGCTAGACCATCATCCATGGTGGACGATGAAGCTTGTGGCGGTAGCATAGGAGGAGTAGGGTTAGTAGTTGCAGGTGTGAATTGTGGCATGCATGCCGAATTGTAATTCGGCAGTGATCTAATAGGGTTTTCTCTTGTAGGTAGGGTTTGGTTCGGCGTCACCACCGAACTTGGCATACTCATGATAGGATTAATGGGTGCAGCAACAATTTGATTTGTGGGGCTAGGATAAAAATTCATCGGCACGGGGGGCGCCGATGAAATAGGTAAAGTTGGACTAGGGATTTCTGCGGTAACAGGCACACCAACATTACCACTAGATGATTGAGGCACACTATTTTTAGCATTACTATTTTCCAAGAAAATTTGGTATAAAAGATTATTGCTATCAGTAATGCGACTATCAATTTCAGCCCATACCTCAGGAGAGAAGGTATTACTTACAGAGGGTTTAACCTGTTCATCATGAAGAGGAGGAAACTTGATTTCTCCAACCGGAGTGATATTGCCTTGACGATCCTTTTTGAACTTAGCAAGGAACTCCTGCATCTCCTTCTCTTCACGTGCCTTCTTGTACTCCTCATAAGCTTGGCGATGTTCCTCCGATAACTCCTCAAAATTGGGCTTGATTATGTTATCGGCGTCGATTTCCGAGGGTTTGGGGATCTTGTCGTTGCCAGACATGATGGATGATGATGATGATTGATCTTTTTCCCCAGCGGAGTCGCCAAAAAGTGTGTTCGCACACGAACACGTCACGTGTACCCTCGACGCCGGGGGTGGTGCACCGCAGCTCACGTCGAAGGAGTCTCACCGGAAGCGCGATTCGCAAGTCGACCGGCGAGAGCTTTTGAAGACCCGAAACCCTACACTCCCGGGAGGGACCCCGTCGGGGAGTGCGGCGGCTATGGGCTGCCCTAGGTCGGTCAAGCCGCCCCTAGAGCCTCGGTATTCGCAGCTCTCCAACACGAAGAACGACGAAGAACGAGGGAGCAAGAACGAGGGAGGAACAAAACGTAGATGAAAAAGTTGTAGATGCGTTTGCGATTGTGTGTTGTTGCTCAATCGGCCATCACCCCTTGAGTATATAAGAGGCGGCTGGACTTCCCGTGCAAGGAAAAGGCTTGGATTCACGTCCAAAACACTAGCCAAATTCGGATTGGTTTTATCCGAACTTTCCAAAACTGTTCGGTTTAAATTGGCTGTACCTTGCGGGTAATATTTGAGGTGGTAAACGACCTCGGATGGAAAAGAGCCCAAAAGCAATCTTGACCGTTTCAACGAGACGAACAACTTTCATGTTGAACGTTTTTCGATTTGAAGCCATCTTCTAGGCCAAAACGGTCACGCAATACAGGCTGTTATTCGCGCTACCCATCAGACACATGGCTGGTGGGGCGCGCCACTTTTGGCTCTGTGACAGGGCTGTGTTCGGATGGCTGTAACTTTTGCATACGAACTCGGATTGGGACAATTTTTATATCAAAATCGATCGTTTCGACGAGACGCACAACTTTCATGTTGAAACTTTTTCCATTTGAAGTCATCTTAATTGGGTTTCAAGACATTATTTAATCTGGTGTCACCATGAGCATCTCTGAACTTGTCATAACTTTTGCATCCGGACTCCGTTTTAGACCACTTTCATATCCATCTTGATCTTCTCAAAGAAAGTCATCTCATGGTGACTTCCAATCATAAGTTTGAAGTAATGTTGACATAGATTAAAGCAACTTTTACGATTGTGCCACTTTTGAGCGTCAACACCAATTCCCCTACTGTAGCATCACATTGAGTGATACTTGATACATCTTCAATCTTCAGAAAAGTTAACTTTGGTATTTTCTTCTCATTTTTCCTACTCACCCCCACTTTACATGATGGATAGGCCAAGTTCTTCTACAAACCCGATAGTCCAGCATCAAGTTGTTGCACCAAACTACATCACCAAGAATCACATCTTCGGCGTCCAACGAGCTCTTCATCAACAAAGTGAGGCTTTGGGCGGCCGCATCGAGCAACTTGCTTCTGACCTTCGCACACAAATGGAAGAGTTCTGCAACATCATCGTGGACCGCGCATCTTCGACTTCTTCATCAAGATGGCGCCATTCAAGTCGGCAGTCAAGTCGCCGTTCTTCGGCTTAATCTTCGTTGGATGCAAGTCCTCTACGGCATCATCCACCTCCACAATTCGTCAATCAAGATCGACAATCTCCGGACAATCCATTCCATGGCAATGGGTTACAAGATCGAGTACGAGCATGCGAGCAAGCGATACGCCAAGAGCAACAACCCCAACATCAAGTACATCAAGATGACGATGCATTCTGGCAAGCACAAGAAAGACATGATGATAAAGCACGCAATGCGCAACAATCTCTTCGTGAATCCTCTCGAGTCCTCGCTGATCGCAGCCGCCAAGTACGTGAATAAGAAGAAGCACTTCATCAAGCACAACAAGAGGAAGCCGCTCGTCGAGAAGCGGAGCAAGAGCGACGAAACCGAAACAACATACCGCGCCCAAACCGGCAAGACCATCGTGAGGAGCAAGCATTCGAAGATCCACGACCTCATCACGAGCGACACCACCATCGTCAAGATGATGAAGAACAACGCTTTGGCAAGCTCAAGTTCACCATGCCCAAGTTCTTCGGAAGCACCGACCCCGTGGAGTATCTCTCATGGGCTTGAAGGTCGACAAGATATTTCGCCTCCACAACTTTGAAGAGGAGAAGAAGATTGCCATGGCATCTCTCAAGTTCCAAGACTACGTCCTCATTTGGTGGGAACAAGTGGTCGCGCGACGAGAAGCAAGAGGTGAAACACCAACCACAACTTGGACTCACATGAAGGAGGTCATGAGAGCTAGCTTTGTGCATACACATCACACACACGACCTTTTCAAGAAGCTGCAACTCCTCAAGCAAGGCACCAAAACGGTGGAAGAATACTATCAAGAAATGGAGATCGCTATGATTTGAACAAATGTCAAGGAAGATGATGAGGAAACGATGGCTCACTTCTTGAATGGTCTCAACCACCCTATCAATAAGATTGCGGACTTTCAACCCTACACCAACCTTCTCGAGCTCGTCCACCAAGTAACCAAAGTGGAGCGACAAGTGCAAGATGACTTCAAATACGCCAAGTACTCGTCCAAGAACTACGGCTCTTACACTCAAGCTCCAACAACTTCGGCACCACCTACCTCTACAAGAGCATACCCAAGTACCGACGACTAGTCAAGTTCTAAGCAAGCACCTTCTACCACTCGTCCACCGGCAAGCTGATACAACTCAAAATCTGCTACAACTCCGACACCACCCGAAGACCTCATCAAGACAAGTTCAATGAAATGCTTCACTTGTGGTGGCCGAGGACATGATAGAGGCAAAGGTGTCCGTCTTTCGATGAGATGGTGGCTATCGTTTTCAGTGGAGTAGACTTCGACAATCCGACTACGAACGTGCGAGGACGTCGTGCCTTAGCAATCGCTAAACCCACTCCGAGAGGTTATTGGCCACGCCCGAGCACGATCAACCTGACCACGAGGGTCTATTTCCTACAAGCAAAAGAAGAACAAGAAAAAAAACTAAAATTGCAATCTGGATATTGCGAATATAAGAGGAAAGCTTTATTGATCAAGGTGGGGTTCTATGATGTCTTTGTCTGGCCATTGAACACGAACGAAGTACACGAAGTTGCAGCTATGGCGAACTTTAATCTAAACAAAACTCAAAGTCTAAACGATGCCCTAAGGGCTGTATATATGGAGAGAGAGGGGGGGGGGGCATTTCGTGGCCCCTTGGAGAAGGGGTCCGAAACCAACCCTAACTCTGTTTTTAGAGTCCGTATGTGCGGGGAAACAAGAGTTAGGGTTGGTTTCGGACCCCTTCCCCAAGGGCCATGAAATTCCCCCCTCTTCCTCCATATATACAGCCCTTAGGGCGTCGTTTAGACTTTGGGTTTTGTTTAGATTAAATTTCACCATAGCTGCAAATTTGCGTACTTCGTTTGTGTTCAACGACTAGACAAAGACGTCACAGAACCCCACTTGATCAATAAAGCTTTCCTCTTAAATTCGCATTATCCAGATTGCAATCTCACTTTCTTTCTTGTTCTTTGTTTGCCGGCAGGAAACAGACCTTCGTGGTCAGGTTGATCATGCTCCGGCATGGTCAATAATCTCTCGGAGATGGTTTAGCGATTGCTAAGGCGCGACGTCCTCGCACGTTCGTAGTCGAATCGTAAAGTCGGCTTCCTCCAAAACGATAGCCACCATCTCATCGAAAGAGGAGGCACCTTTTCCTCTATCAAGTGGTATCAGATTTCCAGGTTGCTTGGTGAGATTTTACATTTTTTTCGTAGATTAGATCGAGTCTGTTCTTCATACGTACAGTCCACGAAAAATCCATAACAATATGGTTAGTTCATCATATCCGAACCAGTCTGAGCCATTGCATAATATTTCCGTGTTTGCTTAGTTGAATTTGCGGTTGCATCGTTGTGTCGAGTTGCTGGTCTTAGCGTCTAGTTCTTTAGAGTTTTGAGTTCTGTTCACAGTTTGTCACGTCGTCGCCGCACCATATCCATCGCTGCTACCATACCACCACCGCTGCCATATACCACCACCACTACCATATACCACCATCATCATCACCGCTGCCATATATGTGACACCCCGAGACCGATGTGCCAGGTGTCAGCCAGTTAATCGTTTCCGTTGCCATGTCATCTGCTTGCGTGTTGCATCTTGCCATGTCATCATGTGCTTTACATCATCATGTTTTCAAAACTTGCATCTGTCCGAGTCCCCTCGTCCTCTCCGTTTTCCGTTCTGAGCCCAGACCCACTCGCACGCGCCCGCGACACCTCCGAATATTTATTTTATGAGTGGCCGGAAAATGTTCTCGGAATGGGATGAAACTTGGCGTGTGGTCTGATTATAGTGTAGACAGACCGCCTGCCAAATTTCGTCGCATTCGGAGTCCGTTTGATAGCCCAACGGATAAATATAGCAGCACTAGTCGCCGGTTTAAACGTCGGACGTTTTCAGCCCCGAAAACCCCCACGGGCCTCTTCTCTTCTCTCCCCACAACCCATCCTACACAGCCCACTACCTCCACCTAGGCCCATCCTACCCCCCCTCTCGACCGGTGCCGTCCGATCAAGATCGAAGGGCTCAAAACGGCCCCAAAACCCCCAAATCCTAGCTCTTTCCCTATATAAATACTCCCCATGCCAAATCTGGCATCCTCTAACCTCTCCCCTAACCTCCAGCCACCCCCCTCGAAATAAGTGCCCCTGCCTTGTTTTCTGCGCCCGGCCAGCCGGATTCCGCCACCTGTCGCTGCTCCACTCCCAGCGCCGCCGCCACCTCAGCGCGGGCCCGCCCGTCAGCCTCCCGCACCCCTGGCTCCCCCTTCCACCGCACCAGGCCCGTGGGGCCCAGCCTTGGCCTGCCCCCGGGCCACAGCGGGCTCGAGCCGCCGCTGCAGCACGCAGGCGCACGCGCGTGCGCGAGCTGCTCGTCGGGTCCCTCCGCCGCCGCTCTGCCGCTCGCCTCCCTTGCGCCCATCTCGTCCTCGTCGGATCTGCTGTCCTCGCTGCCGGCGGCCATACTGCCACCGCCCGATCCGCCCAGACCCCGAGCCTCCCCGAGCTGCGCTGCTTCGCCGCCGTGCCAGCCGCCTCTGCGCTGGAGCGCCTCGCCGCCGGAGACGCCGCGACCCCGAGCTCCGCCGCCGTGAAGCCTTGCCGCCGGCCAGATCTGGGGCCTTCCTCGCCAGATCCGCCTCGTCCCAGACACCGCGGCCCGTTCCCGGCCTCCTCCGCCGCCCCCAAGCTCGCCGGAGCTCGCCTGGCCGCCGGAGCCACCGCAGCCGCGCGGGACATGTCCGACACGGCACGGACATGTCCAACCTCCTGCCTCGTCGTGTCACTGACCGGTGGGTCCGCCGCCCTCACCGACGGACATGTCTGTCCGAAACGGACATGTCCAGGCCTCTCCTCTTTGTGCCACTGCCATGTGGGCCCCAGCCAACGGACACGTCCATTTTCTCCCGGACACGTCCGCCCCTCCGAAGCTCTATTTTCTTCTAAGTCCCTTTCTGTCATAAAAATGTTGCATACTTTTTTATGCTATAACTTGTTGTGTGTATGTCCAAATTGAGTGAATAATATGTCAAAATGATCGTTGTGTTATGCTCTTCGTTTTTTTCCACTGTGGTATGCTTGTTTGAGTTCATCTTGATGCCCTAATCCCTGTTGCAAGAGTGCTATATGTTTAAAATGTTGATACATGTAAATTTGTTGCATGCTTGTGGTGATGATAACTTTGAGCATGTTTATCCAAATGGAGCATATGATATGTCAAAATGTTCATTGGGAAGTGCTCTACATGCTGGTTGTTGTAGCATTCATGTTAGGTGCCACATTGCCATGTTAATCTTTGTTGCAAAAGTGCATGTGGTTGTTAAGTGCTGAAACTTGTTATGAGATGCTGATTTCACGTGTTCATTGCTATTGATGTGCTTGTCTTCATGCCACATGTCTATATGTTCTAGAAGCACAATCATATGTTCTTTGTTGTGGTGCAATCCCCTTTCCATGATATGCCTTGAGGTTAACAAGCTTGTAAACATGCCATGCCAATGTTGCTGTTTTATACTTAGTGAAAAAAACCGCTAAGTCTGGAATCTGTTAAACCTGATGCTATGTTTGCTTGATGCCCAACTCAAATCCATGCTTGTTTTGGAGTGGCCAATGATCATGTCTTGTTGTCCATGTTATTTTCTATCCATTCATGCCCTTGTTTGCATATATGGCCTGTTGTAGCTTATTTATTTCTTGCTCTCAAGTTGCTATAAATTTAACCTGTCAGGCTTTTATCAGCATGTTCAATTTGGTGAAGCTTGTTGTTATTGATCCATGCCTCCTATGGAGTTGCTCCAATGGAGTTGTTTGATGTATGTGATGTCTATTACTTGTCCATGATCTTTATATACCGAGTAGAGTTGATATGCTTGTTGTTTTGTGCCTCCGAAGGCAGCATCGTGATGATGTTTTTGCCTTCCCGGATTTTGGCTGTCTGGATAAATTTATTGCAACTTGCCATGCTTGTTTAAATCTGTTCCAGCAAGATTTTGGGTGTGTTCTAAGTTCATGCTTGTTAAGTATCATGTTTGTTTCACATCCATGCTTCTTGTTATCATGTTTGGGTGTTGTAGCATATATATAGCTTGCTCCAAAGTTGCTATGTTGCTGTTTTTGGACAGCTTGTTGTTATATCTTGTTTCGTGTGTACGTGTTGAACCGTTGCTCCGTTTTGAGCGTGCCCTATATGAAACTTGTGTGTTACTGTGTGTAGATGCATAATATCTTGTTGTTTTCATGTTTGGAGTGTGTTTGCTTAATGTTTGGGTGCATCTTGCACAGTTGCCATGATTGACTTGTTTTGCTCATATCTTCTAGGCCGTAGCTCCGAATTAAACAAACTTTACATGAAACTTGACTAGAATTTCGAGTAGATCATTATGGTGCATGTAAAATTGCTGTTTAACAACTTTCACTTAAGGTTTGTTCAGATCTGGACCAATTTTGAAATATGCATATGAGGACTTACCGGTTTTGTTATATGTAGTTTCCGGCCTCATTTAAATTTGTTGTCTTGCGTTGTTCTTGTGTGCTTCATCCCTTGCCATGTATTGCATCATATACCCTTGTCTTGCATAATACTTGGTTGAGCATCTTGTCATGTTCTTGTGTTGGGTGTTTACTTTGTTGTGTGCTTCTTCTCGCTAGTTCTTTTCCGTTGCGATCGTGAGGATTCGTTCTACTACGCGTGGTTCGTCTTCAAGGCTTCTTCTTCGTCTACTTCATGGACCCGTTCTTCTTCCTTGCGGGATCTCAGGCAAGATGACCATCACCTTGGATATCTTTACTATCATTGCTATGCTAGATGTCTCGATGCTATCGTTATATGTCGCGCTACCCATCATTATTGTCAGCCCCTCTCCTTGTTGCCATGAAACCTCTAACCTTTGACACCTTCCCAGCAAAACCGTTGTTTGGCTATGTTACCCGCTTGCTCAGCCCCTCTTATAGCGTTGTTAGTTTCAGGTGAAGATGAAGATTGTTCCATGTTGGAACTTGATGCTTTGCGAATACCACAATATCCATTATTATTATTAACACACCTATATACTTGGCAATAAGTGGAAGGCTTGGCCATTTGCTCGGTGTTTTGTTCCACTTATGCCACCTTAGGAGCCGATAAACCGGCGTTATGTTCCTTGATTTTGCGTTCCTTACACGGTTGGGTATATGGGGACCCCTTGACAGTTCGTCTTTGAATAAAACTCCTTTAGGAAGGCCCAACATTGGTTTTAATTTGCTCATAATAAAAACTTAATTAATTAATTAATTGCATAGGGAGTTAGCGCTACCCGAGGATTCTTTCTACATAGCAGGGGGGCCAGTGTTAATGGTGTTGGTCCCAAATGGGGGTCCTGCAGGGCCACCTTGGGGAAACCCGAGGGCTGGTTTTACCTGTAGCATCACCCATCCGGTCGTGGCCTGAGACGAGATATGCGCGGCTACTATCAAGGTGTCGACACACCGGGAGGTCTTGCTGGACTTGTTTTACCATTGTCGAAATGTCTTGTGCACCGGGAATTTCGAGTCTGATAGGGCCTTCCCTAAGAAAAGTTGTAATATTATTATTACTTCTGCTGATCATGAGAGCTTGTGATGGGCTAAGTTGGAACACCCCAGCAGGGTTATGATCTTTCGAAAGCCGTGTCCGCGGTTATGTGGGAGATTGGAATTTGTTAATGTCCGGTTGTAGAAAACTTGACAGAGGATCCGAAATAAGACACACAACGGTCTGAGTAACTATGACTGTCTCTTTTCATGTTGAGAAGAGAACATGGTGGGGTTATGTTTGACTCGTAGGTAGTTCAGGATCTTTAGCGATCACTACTAGTTTTGCAACCGTTTGCGTAGATGCTCATCTTATGCTTGTACTCGTAAGTTAACCACCATATATCGCTTAGCCGCTGCTGCAACCTCACCACTTAACCTCTTCCTACCCAATTAAGCTTTGCTAGTCTTGTTACCCATGGTTATGGGATTGCTGAGTCCTCGTGGCTCACAGATACTACAACAACAGTTGCAGGTGTAGGTTACCGATGACTTGACATGAGAGCGATGTTCTTGTGTTGGAGTTCTTTCTTCTTCTGCTTCGTCAGTCTTGGGTTAGGTTCTGGGTCGGTAGTCTGGGATAGCAGATGGATGTCGTTGTGCTTTTCATGTTTGCATCCGTAGTCGGATGCCTTGTATTGTTGTTGTTGTATTCATGTGTCTTGTATGAATTATTGTATCCCCCATGTATGTATGTAATGGTACGATGCAATGATATCCATCTTGCTAAGCGCCCGAAATGCGGTTGTGCCCCAATCACGTAAGTGTCACGTGATCGGGATATAATTGCACCTTGGGCCTGACAATATACCACCATTGCATATCCATCACGCCAATCCGAGTCCACCTCCATCACAAATTCGCCACCAGTCCGTGTTCCACCGCCCCGACATATATCCGGCACCAGTCCGAGTTCCACCAGATTCATCTCCGCCACCAGTCCTAGTCCGTGTCCAGTATTTGCTGCTTTGTTTTCGATTTCCAAATCACGTGATACTTCGAGTCATGACCAAGTCGGACTCCCCAACTTTCATGATACCCGCACAAGAAAAATAGTTCCAGTTTAAAAAAACTAAGTTTGGAAATTTCTGGCTAGCCAGTTTCTAGACCATTTGTAGACTTTTTCGAAAAAAAATTGTTGCGGATCAAAAACAAAAGTGCAAAAAAATCAGAGTGTGCTCCTCTCTTGTTTACGTGCAGCGCCGTGATTTTGTTAGTATTCTAGGCTCACATCTCTAGAACGGTCTAGCCTAGGACCAACACAGTACCGTCGTTGAGCGTTTATTCACCTTTGCATCTCTAAATTGATTATTGCTAACATTTTTCGCTACCATATCATAAGCCTTTCCATCTGCACAGACATCTACATCGTGCGTTTGACACCACCTGGCAATCGCTTTGTCCAAGCTTTGAGAGTTTTGACTACAACGGTTGCCGATCACCACCTGCTGCTGGGTAAGAACTGGTAAGAATTTGAGATTTGCTTGATGGATTTGTGACGCCCCACCACCACCATTTTCTAGTAGTCTGTAGGATCATATTTCTTTCTATTGTTGCTAACCATGACAGGATCACAAGTCGACGAGACTAACTGGGAGAACATGACGAACAATGAGTTGCATGATAAATTTCCGCAAATGATGGGTCAATAGGTAGAAGATGTGATGACCAGTTTTGGCGACGCACTAGCGAGGATGGATAGAATTGAGAAGTCAACTGACACCAAGTTGGATGCCAAATTCGCTGAAGTGCTTGCGCGTCTACCTCCACCCGCTGCACCATTACAGCAACAACAACAACAACAACAACAACAACAACAACAACAACAACCTTCACGTCACGAAACAACCCTCCGCAAAGCGAGCCGTGTCCCTCTTGAGCCTGGCCAAACTATTGGTGTTGCTGTTGATACTTATATGGCTCCTGCTGCAGCTAAGGAGGAGGACGATTACGCGGGAGATTACGAGGATGAGGTTGATCAAAATCAGAACTACGTGCAACAACCAGGTCATCCACATGCAAATAATCACAATGGTAGGGCTCCACCACACCCTCAGGTACGAGATCATGACCATCTCCCTAAACTAAAATTGAATATTCCACCATTTGAGGGGAGATATGTTCTTGATATATATATATATATATATATATATATATATATATATATATATATATATATATATATATATATATATATATATATATATATATATATATATTACTTGGGAGTTTGAAACCGAACAACGTTTTACATGTTTAGAGTATCCCGAGGAGAGACGTGTTGCTGCTGCTCTTTGTGCTTTCACTAGTTTTGCTTGTGTGTGGTGGTCTGAATATCATAGATTATATCTGAATAATATTTCAACTACTTGGGCTGCTTTGAAAACTGCTATGCGTACTCGTTGGGTTCCACCATATTATCAACGTGAATAACTTAAAAAATTGCAGTGTTTAAGACAAGGAAAAAAATTATGTAGAGGAATATTATCAGGAATTACAAACTGGCCTGATTAGATGTTGTACTGTTGAGGATAATGAGGCTATGCTTGCACGTTTTATGCGTGGCTTAAATAGAGAGATTCAGACAATTCTAGAGTATAAGGAGTATAATAATATCAGTCGTTTATTCCAACTTGCTTGCAAAGCTGAACGTGAAGTGCATGATCGACAGGCCTTGGCGCGTACTAATTTTTCTGTAGGTCGACCTTCATCATGGACACCGCGTGCATCCTCTACTTCGACACGTCCAGCTGCACCACCACCTACTTCATCCATCACTTCTAGCCGTGATAAAGGCAAACATGCACCACCACCATCAGCCAGGACTACACCTTCCGGTCCTGCGTAGAGCTCTTCTTCATCCATGGCATCCACAGGGCCAACACATGATGTTATATGTCGTTGTTGCGCTGGTCGTGGTCACTATGCGAGAAAATGCTCATCTCAGCGTGCCATGATTGCTACTGAGGATGGTGGTTATGATTCCGCTAGTGACTGTGATGAGGAGACTTTGTCGCTTATTACACGTGAAGAACACGGTGGTGATGATTCTGAAAATGAGATGCAAACACTACAAAAAAAACCATTAACCCGTGATGGATTCCTTGTGACGTTCTGGATATCCGTCATGGAAATCGTAACTGACCAACAATATGTGTTCGGGCCCAAAAACGGTAGCACCTTAATGATGGATGTGGGGGTACCGTCACGAAAACCATCATAGATAGACCAATCGGGCCTAGCCCCCCACCCATTTATACACCATCCGGACCTTCACGAATTGCTCCTGCTGATGTGGCATAGTCATATGAGTTTCATTGTAATTTTAATTTTCGATAATGTAAAAAATATATGAAACCTAATGTAATTAGATGGTTAAAAACTTAATGAATATACTTATGTACTCGTAGCATACAAACACGTAAGGCCAACATGAATTAGGTCTAGTACCAGGCACCCAAGGGAAAAGACACCAAAGTATGAAACGGGCTAAAGCAAAGCGCGCGGAGAAAAACACATTAATATCATGTACGCGGCAAAGTCCGAAATAGGAAGCTCGCGGAGGAAAAAAACATTCAAGTCGTGTACGCTGCAAAGTCTGAAACAGTGTAACATCCCAAATTTTCAATTTGGAATGTTATACATAGGTCATCTTGCATATCATATTTTATTTGCATTTGTGTGTTGCGATCCTCGAAAATTCTAAGCAACTCAAGGACCCACGGAGAGAGTTGGGGATTTTTACCGTTTTCATATTTGAGTTTTCTCAAATATCGCTACGAGGATCAATTTAGTTTTAATTGTTTTTCTCTCCGAAAATATATCATAATAAAATATATGAGTGGAGATAATATGACTTCTCCAAAACAAATTAAATATTGGAGGAAAAATATTAGAATCAATTATTTTAATTTTATTTGGATTTATTTGCAATTTTATTTGAATAGGAAAAATACGTGTTTTTTCAAAGTTGCATTTAGGTCCGGGAAAAATGTTCACTTTGTCCTAAATATTATTAGAGGACCGTGAAAATATCTTTCAGAATTTTTCGACTCCGTTTAGTATTTCATTTGTCAATTTTTCTGCGTCAGGACTTAAAAAAAAGTGAACCGACCTACGGGCCGTGTCTGACCTGGACACTTCGCCCGACCGGCCTTTAAAGGTTGAGGCCCAACCGCCCGTCGCCTCCAGCAGCCCTAGCCCCGTCGCCCTAACCCTAGCGCCGCCGCCTCGCGCCGTCGTGCCGCCGCCCCGCGCTGCCGCTGCCGCCTCGCCGCACCACCGTGCTGCCGAGCCGACAAACCACAGCCGCTGGAGTTGTCGCTGCCATCGGTCTTTTTCCTGGTTTTAGGTAAAAACCACGAGTTTTATTAAAAACCCTAGATCGGTTTTTCTTTTCGGTTTAGATCGGTTTTCCCCAGTTTTTTCGTTCGGATCTAATTTGCGAACGTTCATTCGTTTAGATCTGTTAACGAACGATTTTTCGTTCGTTAGTTTCTTTTAGCGAACGTTCGTTCGTTAGCCCATTCGTCGCGTTTTGTTTTTCAGGGTTTTTCGCGATTAATTTCGATCGTGATTTCTGCCCTGATCTTCGTTTTACTATAACTTTTCGCTCGTTAGTCGGAATCAGGCGAAACAAGCGCCTAGATCTTCGTCTCAAAGCCCTCTTTCTGTTTAACCATCTTGAACAAGGTCTTGGTACTGTAAAATTTGACTTTAGTTCAATCTATTAAATGGATCTAGTTTCTTTCGTAGTTTGAGTTTCGGTGCTCCGTTTGATTTGATTCTTTTTGCAAACCGGAGTTCTTCAGTTGAACTTTCTGGTTAGATCTTCTTATTTGAGTCTTACCCATGCATTTTTGCTTGGTTGCTTATGTATGCTATTGTTTGATTGCAATAGAATTCCTGGAGTGCAAAGCGTGCTACTACGAGTCCCTAGGTTTTGTGAATCGTCAGCAAGGCAAGTAACACTTTGATCATACCTTTATTACCGAGTTTTCATGCATTAGTTCAACCCTCACACATTGCATGAGTAGGATCTTTCAACATGTGGGTCTGGGAAGTAGATTGAGATAGAACCTATTACCTACTTTATTATCAAACCCTTGGAGTTACTTCTATGTTATGCTTAGGTTGCCATGCTATGCTCGTAGACGTGGATTGGATGAGAGTATCCATGACAGATGTGAGATTGTTAGTTAATGGTTCAACTTAAGGTGGCTACTTTAATACACATCTGGGTGGATTGGTTGTAGGGCACCTGGAGAATCCAGTGTTATCCTAGGAAATCTCGGAGGAACCGTGTGATTATCCTATGGAATGCCACCCAGACTCAAAGGGATCATAAGACTATTCATGCTAGAAACTTTCGTGTGCAGCCATAATGCCATTATGGGCTCTGGCATAGTTGAGTATGTTGTGTGAGCTCTTTCAGTGGTGGACTAGCAGATTTAGGGAAAAGTAGGTGTACGGGTCCACCCGGGGTAAAGAGTAAATTCTTCTGAAAGACTGTGTCTCGATCATCCGTTTCTCAAACACCATGCAGTGCGAGAAAACCAATGGAGGAGAAAGAGTCTTGTGGGGAAAAGTGCACAAACCTCTGCAGAGTGTACAAACTAATCATGATTAGCCGTGTCCCCGGTTATGGACATCTTGAGTATCTGGTACTTGAATTATTGGATTTATCTGATCACCCTAAAACCAACTTTGTGGGTTAATTAAGATGGTTTTAATTGGGATTGAGTTGGAGGAACCTTCTCAATGATGTTTCAACTACCATGATAGTTAAAAATAAATTTATTCCTTTGTTGTAGGGAAAAATTGGCTTTATGCAAAAACATTAACCCTAGAGCCTACACCAGCCATATATGCATGTAGTGTTAGCATAATCCTGTTAGTTGCTCTACTGTGTTATCTTGCCAGCATATTCCATGTGCTCACCCGTTTCGGGCTGCAACATATCATGTTGCAGACTTTTCAGAAGAAGTGTAAGGTGCGCTTGGTCGTTTGTCATGCACTCAGCTATGCCGTTGGAGTTGCTGGACTCACTTATCTCCCAAGCCTTCCGTTGTTGTCGTGTTAGATGGCCTTATGCCATATATTTTGTAATAAGTTCTCTTTTGAGACATTCGATGCAATAAGTGTGTGATTGCCACTCTTTTATAAATCCTTCAAGTACTGTGTGTGTCAGCATTACCGATCTAGGGATGACACGGAACACAAAGACTTCGGTCCATTTGGAGCGTGGTCACTACAAATAGGAAGTGTGCGGGTCGTCGACGTGGGGATTTAAAAAAAATCGGAGCCAACCCATTTAACTCCACAGCCCACCAGCCCGAGCGGCCACATCCTCGCACCTCTCTCCCCACGACCACAGAAACTCTAATCCATCTCGACCTACAGCCGCCGACTGCTCTCTCTCTCTCTCTGTTCTCGATTTAGATCCATGCCCAGCCTCCCTCCCCGTGCGGCTGCCACACCCTCGATCTCCCTCGCCGCCGTCCCAACCATCGCCTGCTCCACCTCCGTCTCCCACCATCTATCACTCCTCCACCACCCCACCCTCTCCACCTATGGAGCCTACTCAGATCCACGACAGGGGCACATGCGGCGGTAGCAGCGCTTCGACATCTGCGTCAAGGTCAGCCCCTTGCTCGTCTTCATGGGCGTGGTGGTCGAGGTAGGTGGTTGAGGTCGGCGAGATGAAGGTTCTCGCCTACCCACTGGCCACGACCAAGGACGGCTGCCCCGATGCTCCGTCTTCTTCACAATCTCGCGCTAGGGAAGGAGGGGGTGGCCACTGTTTCCTTCGGCACTCCTTGGCCTTTTTCGCATCGGCACAGGGGACCTCGCCAGACCACTTGCTCTGAAGGTGAGAACCCTTGTCACTCTCCATTAATTGAGGAATTATATATTTAGGATGTCAGAATAGTGCTTTGCAGTGAAGTAACTTTTGTGGTTGGGACTAACTGTTTTGGAAAGATACCAAGATGATGTATTACGTTCCATATTTTGCATAAACGCTTGTGACTGATTTTGTTTAAATGTGGAGATTTATATTTACATCTTTTCTTCATCAACATGTACGTGTAACAAATATATGTGTGTCATTTAGTTTACAGATATACATCATTGAGATGGATCAAATTATGTTGTATAGTACATATGAAACTGAAAAGATGGTATGCTTAAAGCTGGAATAAATTATTGAGGATGTCCTATGCAGGAGTAACTAGGGATACTTCAACTACAACACAAGATTTATTTGTTTTCTCCATGGAATAGTTCCACTAAAGGTTCAATTATTACTCTATTGGTGGAGGATATAACTGAAGTCGAGGGTGCTGTTAATGACATCAAATGTCTTGATGAAATAGAACCTTCTGAAGAACTGAGGAGAAAACTACAGAAAGGTCAGTCGAAACTACTTCTGTAGCACAACATAACTAGCTAGCTCTACAAACTATATACTCTTCTTTGTCCTGATGTACATATCCTTAAAAGAAAGTTTCTTCACACGTGATAATAGCTATACGACCTATGAACGATGTTCCCTACCCAACATCGCTCTTGCAAGCATGCTCGTTGTTGGATCTCCCATGGTAGAATTGTGCAAGCATTGGGCATGCAGGCATTGTGTGTATAGCAGTGCCGATCCTTAAATATCTTGTTTCTGCTTTTTTTATCGTCCTAGTGTGTGTGTGTGTGTGTGTGTGTGTGTGTGTGTGTGTGTGTGTGTGTGTGCGCGCTTGTTTCCATTTTATACTTAATTTATTGCTTGCTGCAACACCTAGTTCCTCCAAGTTTGATAGAGTTGCTTGTTTTGTTCACGGTGGATGCATAATATGTAAAATCTCAAATGGTATTTTTATAGTTGCATGCCTATCTTGACAAAATGCTAATTGCAAACATTTACTATGTGTACCAATTATTTTACTGTCATGCTTATAATCCTAATATCTATCTACCGTTCCTGATTGTTTGGTATTGCTCTGTACCTATTTCTTTTTATAAGAAAACACCACCCAACATTATGTGATCATGACGATTCTTTGATTCAGTTGCAAGTCCTTGAATCTTTCTACCGTCCTGATTGTTCTCTATTGCTCGGTACCTACTTTTTATGAGAAAACACCACTCAATACTATGTGGTCATGATGATTCTCTGACTTGGTTGCAAGTCCTTGTATCTATCTACCATTCTTGATTGTTCTCTATTGCTCAATACATATTTCTTTTTATGATAATACACCACTCGGACTATGTGGTCATGACGACTCTCTGATTCAGTTGCAATACAAGTGACATAACGACTTGTTTAAAAGCTAAAGCTTGTTGCTATTTTCCATCATCTTAAAAATGCTATATGGTTAAGACAAATGTATGAAAATATATCTACAAGCAATGATAGAGATCACAAAAGTTGAGCCAAGCAACTCAAAAAGTATCAACCTCGTAGTGCAGAATTCAGTTTGAGATCCTGAATGTGCGTGGTGCCTTAGTCTTAAATGTGGAGTTTAATTTACAACCGATTTACTGACACAACCAAGGGCATTGTACGACAGAAGTTTTCCCATGGGAATTCCCATACCATGCACATGGTCGAGTTACATCCATTTTAAGCAACCTATCAATAGTTTTTAGCCAAAGGTAAATATGATTGACTAAACTAGGAACCAAAATCATTTAGACCATTATTTGTGTTTATTTGAACCAAGTCTCTTCCTTTCACAACATTGTCACTCTATCAGTAAAGTTGCTCCTGATGCTAGTTTTTACATGTGTTCATTTTGAGTTGTTGGCCTTTTAAGGAAAACATGTTGTAGCAAATACTATTGCTCTGGATTATGGTTCAATATATATTTTTAATCATTTTACGTAGTGCTTAAGTGAAATATTTTATATATCTATCTCAACAAACATGTTGACTGAAATGTACATGTTTAATCATTTCATGTTCTTTATTTCAATAGGGCATTTATTTCGAATGTTTTGGTAAAGATTTGGTCTATCCACATATATAAACTGATTTATGCGCTAATATGTGAGGATATATGTTCCACCAACCATCTCACTTCTAATATTCATATTTGATTTCTTTTTGTGTGATACTAAGACCTGCATATGTTTCTTTTTGCATGCCAAAATCCTTGTTTGATTGCTGCTAAAGTGGGCATGTTGACTGAAATGTGATGTTGTTGTATATTGTTCGTTTTTCCTGTCATTTTATTGCGGGCGAGCTAATCACTATCATTTTGAATAAAGGTTTGGATGAATATTTCCCATAATTTATTCCTCATGTTAATAGTTCTCACAATTTGTTATCTGATGTTCTTTTGCAGGTAATTGAGGTACAACACAAGATATTACACTCCAGTTTCGTTTCGAAGGGTAACTCGACTTAGGATGGAACATATGATACTACACTTAGACAGGGAACACGACACACATATTATATGTATCTAAATGTCTAGTGTGATTGTGAGATGTAATTGTAATCTGCTATGGTGGTGTGAATTTTGTAGTTGTGAATCTGTAGTTGTGCACTATATTATTGTTTTTCTTTGCTAAATGGCTATTCTTTACTGTCTTTGTGGATCAAATATTGGGCCATCTGGGCCAAATATGGATTGTAACAGGCAAAGGCTGATAAAAACCTAGAATGTGCAAGTATAATAAATTTTTATCAATGGCAATGTAGAGAGAATGTTAAAATATTTAAAAATGGGTGAAGGCCCATAAACAATTTGCTACATCGGCCTAAATCTAGGTAGATAAATGGGCTATATTGTTGGGCTGCCAAGTCAGATCAGCTATGATGCCACATCAGCTGCCATGTCATGTATATCCATGACGAAAAGTTTTGTCACAAAGGTGAGGACCTGTTCTGGGCTAGATGGGCCTAGGGGTAGGTCGGTGATGGTCAAAATCCGTCATGAAGGTCATGTTGTCAATTATGACGCGATATACACGACGGATTTAGAATCCGTCATGGATGCCCATCTATGATGGTTTTCCACTATCCTGTGACGGATTAGAACTGTCATGGATTAGCAGATTTCTTGTAGTGAATACATAGCTCCTGAAGACGCTGACAGGTATGAATGTTTAGTTGCTCAACATGTTTTGAGTGTGAGGTCACACAAGCAGAGCATAATCAGAGGCATAGTTTGTGTCATACAAAGGGATTGTGACGGAACGTTCTGTTCATGTCATCATAGATGGAGGGAGCTGGAACAACTTGGCTAGCATAGGGATGGTGGAGAAGCTATCTCTCACCACAAAACCACATACACATCCTTACTACATCCAATGGTTCAACAAGAATGGTAAGGTTAAAGTAACATGTACTATCCGTGTGCATTTTAGTATCTCTACATATGCTGGTTATGTTGATTGTGATGTGGTACCCATGTAGGCATGTTCCTTATTACTTGGTAGACCATGGCAATTTGATAAAAATTATGTACACCATGGTAGAAACAATCAGTATACTCTTGTTCATAAGGATAAACCTATTACTTTGCTTCCTATGTCTCCTGATTCCATTTTGAAAGATGATATTAATAGAACTAATAAAGCGAAATAGGAGCAAAATAAGAGTAAAAATCAGATTGTGGCAAAAGAATTTGAGCAACAAATGAAGCCTAATAACACACCATCATCTCATGTTGCATCTCAAATTAAATTAAAAAGTGGATGTTTACTTGCCACAAAATCTGATATTGATGAGCTAGGTTTCAGCAAAGCTGTTTGCTATGCTTTTGTGTGCAAAGAGGCATTATTTTTATTCGAGGACGTGCCTTCCTCTTTGCCTCCTGCTGTCAGTAACATTTTGCAGGAGTTCAGAGACGTGTTTCCACAAGACGTGCCACCGGGATTACCACCTATTCGAGGGATTGAGCATCAGATTGACTTAATTCCCGGTGCATCGCTACCCAATCGCGCACCATACCATACCAATCCAGAGGAGACGAAGGAGATTATGCGTCAAGTACAGGAGCTACTCGACAAAGGTTATATACGCGAATCCCTTAGTCCTTGTGTTGTTCCTATTATTCTTGTGCCAAAAAAGGATGGTACATCGCGTATGTGTGTTGATTGTAGAGGCATTAATAATATTACTTTTCGTTATCGTCATCCTATTCCTAGGCTAGATGATATGCTTGATGAATTGAGTGGCTCTACAATATTCTCCAAAGTTGATTTGCGTAGTGGATACCATCAAATTCGTATGAAATTGGGAGATGAATGGAAAACAACATTTAAAACTAAGTTTGGATTATATGAGTGGTTAGTCATGCCTTTTGGTTTAACTAATGCACCTAGTACTTTCATGAGATTAATGAATGAAGTTTTACTTGCTTTCATTGGATGATTTGTAGTAGTTTACTTTGATGATATGTTGATTTATAGCAGATCTTTGGAGGAACATTTGGAACATTTACGTAAGTGCACCTTTTGCACCGACCGGGTATCTTTTCTTGGCTATGTTGTTACTCCACAGGGAATTGAGGTTGATAAAGCCAAGATTGAAGCAATTGAGTGTTGGCAGCAGCCCAAAACGGTCACACACGTGATGAGTTTCCTTGGCCTCGCTGGATTTTATAGGCGTTTTGTGAGAGATTTCAACACCATTGCTACACCTCTCAATGAGCATACAAAGAATGATGTGCCTTTTGTTTGGGGTACTGCACATGAAGAAGCATTCACGGTATTGAAAGATAAGTTGACACATGCTCCTCTACTTCAACTTCCTAATTTTAATACGACTTTTGAGCTCTTGTTCGGACTTTGGAAACATGGCAACATTATTTATGGCCCAAAGAATTCTTTATAGATTCTGATCAGGAATCTTTGAAGCATATTAAAAGTCAAGCTAAATTGAACCATAGACATGCTAAATGGGTTGAATTCATTGATACTTGCCCTTATGTCATTAAACACAAGAAGGAAAGAAAATTTTATTGCTAATGCATTATCTCATCGTTATACTATGCTTTCACAACTTGACTTTAAAATATTTGGTTTGGAGACCATCAAAGATCAATATCTGCATGATGCTGAATTGAAAGATGTATTGTGGAATTGTAAAGTAGGGAGAACATGGAACAAGTTCGTCGTTAATGATGGATTTGTGTTTCGTGCTAACAAGCTATGCATTCCAACTAGCTCTGTTCGTCTTTTGTTGTTGCAGGATGCGCATGGAGGAGGATTAACGGGACACTTTGGCGTGAAGAAGACGGAGCACGTACTTGCTACACATTTCTTTTCGCCCAAGATGAGATGGGATGTTGACTGTTTTGTTGCTCGCTGTACTACATGTCAAAAAGCTAACTCACGACTCAATCCTCATGGTTTATATATGCCTTTACCTGTCCGTAGTATTCCTTGGGAAGATATATCTATGGACTTTGTTTTGGTACCTCGAACAAAGAAGGGGAGGGATATCATATTTGTTGTCATGGATAGGTTCTCGGAAATGGCACACTTTATACCATGTCATAAAAGCGATGATGCTGCTAATGTTGCTGATTTGTTCTTTCGTGAAATTATTCACTTGCATGGTGTGCCAAATTGGGATAAGTTTCTTAGCCACTTTTGGAGATGTTTATGGGCTAAGTTGGGGACTAAACTGCTTTTTAATACTACATGTCACCCCCCAAACTGATGGACAAACTGAAGTAGTCAATAGAACTTTATCTATTATGCTTAGGGCTGTTTTGAAGAATGAAAATAAATTTGGGAAGAATGCTTGCCTCATATCAAATTTGCTTATAATCGTTCGCTGCATTCTACTACTAAGATGTGCCCTTTTGAATTGTGTATGGTTTCTTACCTCATGCATCTATTGATTTGTTGCCTCTTCCATCTTCGGAGAAGATAGATTTTGATGCTAAACAACATGCTGAATTGATCTTAAAAATGCATGAGTTAACTAAGGAAAATATTGAGCGCATGAATGCTAAATATAAACTTGTTGGAGATAAGGGTAGAAAATGTTTTGTCTTTGCACCTGGAGATCTTGTTTGGTTACATTTGCGTAAGGATAGGTTTCCTTATTTTTGCAAGTCAAAGCTAATGCCACGTGTTGATGGTCCTTTTAAGGTGTTAGAGAAAATAAATGATAATGCATATAAACTTGAGTTGCCTACATATTTTGGGGTTAGTCCCACTTTTAACATTGTAGATTTGAAGCCTTACTTGGGTGAGGAAGATGAGCTTTCGTTGAGGACGACTTCAATTCAAGAAGGGGAGGATGATGAGTACATCACTAACAAAGTTACACCCACATCCCCTATTGATACATATACATGACCAATTACTAGACCTCACGCACGCCAATTAAATTACCAGGTACTTTCGTTTCTTGGTAATGATTCAAATGTTCATGAGAATATGATCCTGCCTAAATTGGATACATTTGTCTTGCTTACAAATGAAGGGCCTAGCTTGGACAAGAAGGATGATCATTGGAGCAAGATCAAGCATGGAGATGAGGGCATGCACAAGGGGAACAAGAACGGAGTTTGAGATAACTTCTTCACCATCTCCATGCTAGCCAAGTTGTTGCAGCTCCCTCCATCTATGATGATGCGAACAAAACGTTCCTTCACAACTCCCATTGTGTCGAACAAATTATGCCTCTAATACTGCTCCGCTTGTGTGACCTGCACACTGAAAACACGTTGAGCAACTAAGAATTGATACATGTCCGCATCTTCAGGAGCCATGTATTGTGTCTCATTTTCAGAATCATCTCCACCGTGTTCTTCATGTGTAATAAGAGTCAAAGTCTCCTCATCATAGTCACTAGCGGACTCATAACCACCATCCTCAGTAGCAATCATGGCCCGCTGACATGGGCATTTGCTCGCATAGTGACCACAACCAGTGCAACAACAACATATAACATCATGTGCTGGCCCTGTGGATGCCATGGATGAAGAAGAGCTCTGCGCAGGACCGGAAGGTGTACTCCTGGCTAATAGTGGTGGTGCCTGTTTGCCTTTATCACGGCTAGAAGTGATAAATGAAGTAGGCGGTGGTGCAGCCGGACGTGTCGAAGTAGAGGATGCACGCGGTCTCCATGATGAAGGTCGACCTGCAGAAAAATTAGTTCGCGCCAAGGCCTGTTGATCCTGCACTTCACGTTCAGCTTTGCAAGCAAGATGGAACAAACGAGTGATATTATTATACTCCTTATACTCTAGAATTGTATGAATCTCTCTATTTAAGACACCCATAAAACGTGCAAGCATAGCCTCATTATCGTCAACAATACCACATCTAATCAGGCCAGTTTGTAATTCCTCATAATATTCCTCTACAAAAATGTTTCCTTGTCTTAAACGCTGCAATTTTTGAAGTAGTTCATGTTGATAATATGGTGGAACCCAACAAGTACGCATAGCAGTTTGACCGAAAAGGCATTCGCCCCGCTTTATATATAAAGCATCAACCACACATTACAACCATTGCCACAACAAAGAAGGAGAAACACACCAACACACACATGGCAAGATACAATAATGTTGGGAACAACTACACCACCTAACCCAACTCCAAGCCATCTACAGGAAAGAAGAGAGAGCGCCGCTAGAAGTCGCCTGGGGCCTCAACCGTGAATGAATCACAACGAAGGGTCGGAGCTGTGCACGATGAACCGATTACGCCGAGGCGGGGCCTTCAACAAGGTCATGGCACCTAAGTACCGCCACCGCCTGATCTAGGGATCGAGGTTTCCCTTGGAGCAACACGGAGGAGAACGAGGAACCACGGCGACGCCTTCAGAAAGGTTACGATGCCCATAGGCGCCGCCGCCGCCGACCTGGCAAAGCCAGAAAGAGTTTTCACCCAGCAAGCTCTCTTCGCCTCCGAGAGGTAGTGCCACAAGCACGCTGCAGAACCACCGCCACTGACCATCATACCCAAGCTACCACGCCGCCCGGACGACCATGGTAACCGGCCAACATCCGAGCCGCAAGCTCCGCCCACGAGCATCGCGCCTCCCACCATCGAGGCCGCCGCCCCGGCATCCGAGACCACCCCTCGACCGCCAGCGCCGCATACCAACATCATCAACCGATGAAGGGACAGCAAAGACCCCCTCTTTCCACCCCAAACAAGCTCCTTTGGCAGGAGCAGCCGACAACCAGATCAGGGCAGGGAAAACGCCGGCGGCCAGCCGTGCTGTAGCCACCTGAGACACCGGATCTGGCACCTCCAAATCGCAGCGACGGCAAGTCCGGGAGGCAACCCGACCTCCCCCTCATGGCGCCTTACACATAGCAGTTTTCAAAGCAGCCCAAGTAGTTGGAATATTATTCGGATATAATCTATGATGTTCAGACCACCACACACAAGCAAAACTAGTGAAAGCACAAAGGGGAGCATCAACACGTCTCTCCTCGGGATATTGTAAACATGTAAAACATTGTTCGGTTTCTAACTCCCAAGTAAGATATATATCAGGAACATATGTCCCCTCAAATGGTGGAATATTCAATTTTAGTTTAGGGGGATGGTCATGATCTCGTACCCGAGGATGTGGTGCAGCCTTACCATTATGATTATTTTCATGTGGACAACCTGGTTGTTGTGGTGCTGGTAGTTGCACGTAGTTGTGATTTTGATCAACCTCACCCTTGTAATCTCCCACATAATCGTCTTCCCCCTCAGCAGCAGCGGGAACCACAGAAGTATCAACAGCAGCACGAACAGTTTGGCCAGGCTCAAGAGGGACACGGCTCGCTTTGTGGAGGGCTGTTTCGTGACGTGAAGGTGGTTGTTGTTGCATTGGTGCAACAGGTGGAGGTAGACGCGCAAGGACTTCAGTGAATTTGGCATCCAACTTGGTGTCAATTGACTTATCAATGCCATCCATCCTCTCTAGTGCATCGCCAAAACTATCCATCACATCTACTACCTGTTGACCCATCATTTGCTGAAATTTATCATGCAACTCCTTGTTCGTCATGTTCTCCCAGTCAGTCTCATCGACTTGTGATCCTGCCATGGTTAGCAGCAATAGAAACAAATATGTTCCTAAATACTACTAGAAAATGGTGGTGGTGGGGCGTCACAAATCCGTCAAGCAAATCTCGAATTCTTACAAGCTCTTACCCAGTAGCAGGTGGTGATCGGCAACCGTTGTAGTTAAAACTCTCAAAGGTTGGACAACACGATTGCCAGGTGGTGTCAATAGCATGATTTAGATGTATGTGGAGCTGGGAAGGCTTATGATATGGTAGCAAAAATGTCAGCAATAATCAATTCAGGGATGCAAAGGTGAATAAACGCTCAATGTCGGTACTGTGCTGGTCCTAGGCTAGATCGTACTAGAGACGCCAGCCTAGAACACTAACAAAAACACGGCGCTACACGTAAATAAAGGAGGAGCACACTCTGATATTTTTTCTTTTTTTGCACTTTTTTCCTTTTTTTTTGCTCCGCAACAATTTTTTTCGAAAAAGTCTATAAATGGTCTAGAAACTGCCTAGCTAGAATTTTCCAGACTATTTTTTTTGAAACTGGAACTATTTTTCTTCTGCGGGTATCACGGAAGTTGGGAAGTCCAACTTGGTCACGACTCAAAGTATCGTGTGATCTGGAAAACGAAAACAAAGCAGTAAATACTGGACTCGGACTGGTGGCGGATATATGTCGGGCCGGTGGAACATGGACTTGTGACGAATTTCTGATGGACGTGGACTTGGATTGGCGCGGTGTATTGTAACGCCCCAGACACACCCGCCGGTGGTCGCTACTCCTGGCGGGATCTATACTGGCCCCACATATCAATACTAGTCTTTTCTGCGCACTTTATCCTCACTCGTGCACACCCGGGAGCAACTTCCCTGTCGGTCACCCATCCTGAAATTACTCCAAGCTGAGCACGCTTAACTTTGGAGTTTTGTCCGAATGGGCTTTTGGAAAAGAAGGAATTCCTTATTGATATGAGTAGTCTATCATCCCTAATAAGTCAGGCTATCACATACACCCCCACTCAGAGGAACCGACGTCCTCGTCGGGCCACATGAACGTTCCCTCTTGTCACATACGTCTGTGCTTCCAGTCCGGCACATGTGCCATGGCGTGTGCCACGTCGAGTCACAAACATCATGCACAACATGACCGAGCACCTGTCCGCAAACATCTGTTTAACCGCGAGGGTCGGCTCTGATACCAACTTGTAACGCCCAAGACACACCCGACGGTGGTTGTTACTCCTTGCAGGATCTAGACTGGCCCCACATATCAATACTAGTTTTTTCTGCGCACTTCGTCCTCACTCGTGCGCACCCAGGAGCAACTTCCCGGTCGGTCACCCATCCTGAAATTACTCCAAGCTGAGCACGCTTAACTTTGAAGTTCTGTCTGAATGGGCTTCCGGAAAAGAAGGAATTCCTTATTGATATGAGTAGTCTATCATCCCTAATAAGCCAGGCTATCACATGGGTATGCGATGGTGGTATATGGCAGCAGTGATGACGATGGTGGTATATGGCAATGGTGGTGGTATGGCAGCAGCGATGAATATGGTTCGGCGGCGGCGTGATAAACTGTGAACATAACTCGATACTCTAAAGAACTAGACGCTAAGACTAGCAACTCGACACGACGATGCAACCGCTAATTCAACTAAGCAAACTCGGAAAAGATAATGCAATGGCTCATACTGGTTCGGTTAGGATGAACTAACCCTAATTTTTTTGGCTTTTTCGTGGAATGTAGGTATGAAGAACATACTTGATCTAATCTACGAAAAACTGTAAAATGTCACCGAGCAACCTGGAAATCAGATACCACTTGATAGAGCCAAAGGTGTCCCGTCTTTCAATGAGATGGTGACTATCGTTTTGGAGGAAGTCGACTTTGACGATCCGACTACGAACGTGCGAGGACGTCGCGTCTTAGAAATCGCTAAACCAACTCCGAGAGGTTCTTGACCACGCCAGCGCATGACAAACCTGACCACGAAGGCCTGTTTCCTGCAGGAAAACGAAGAACAAGCAAGAAACTGAGATTGCAATCTGGGTATTGCGGATTTAAGAGGAAATCTTTATTGATCAAGTGGGGTTCTGTGACATCTTTGTCTAAACGTTGAACACAAACGAAGTACGCGAAGTTGCAGCTATGGCAGACTTTAATCTAAACAAAACCCAAAATCTAAACGACGCCCTAAGGGCTGTATATATGGAGGAAGAGGGGGGAATTTCGTGGCCCTTGTGAAAGGGGTCCGAAACCAACCCTAACTCTTGTTTCCCCGCACATACGGACTCTAAAAACAACCTATAATGATCTAATTCGAAATTACATGGGCCTGACCCAAAAATAAGGTGGCGCAACACCTATATTAAGCTATGGACGAATTTTATGAAAGGGCATCTTGACTATTTCGTTCATGTCCTTGTACATCATCATGGTGGCTTGAAAGTGTTGTAATCTCCACCAGAAACTCCGTTATTGTTCCCCTTGCGCATGCCCTCATCTCCATGCTTGATCTTGCTTCAATGATGTCGTGGTGGGAACACGACAAATGCCAAGGGATGGCTAAAGATAGGAGGCTGCTCGAGGGCACTGGTGGGCTTGAGAAGCGGGGTTAGTATGAGCGAGCATGGGACGCAAGAAATACCCAGGTTCGGGGCTCACCGAAGAGATAACACCCCTAATCCTGCCGAGCGTGGTTGATGCTTTTACCAGTGCCCTCGAGCCGCCTCCTATCTTTAGCCATCCCTTGGCATCTGCCGTGCGCCCACCACGACAGTTGGTGCCCACCGTGGGGCAGCTTGAGGTCCTGGCCGGGAGCATGCTTCAGACAGGGCCCCCTCCTACTCCGACGAGCTCGTCGCTCTGGCGGACGACGTCGTCGACGCCCTCGCCGTCTCCTTCGCTGCACTGCGCATCTCCGATGCGCTAACGGCCGATGAGTACCCCAGCGAGGTACTTGATTTTTCCGACTCCCCCATCTCTCCCGGTGACAGCGTCCCCGACGGAGCGATGGACCTCTGCGTAGAGGTTTTGGTCACCAACACCGGCGCAACCCCGCTCCAACGACGGCTGGCGGCCTAGGCGATGAGTCGCCCTCATAAGCCCAGCGCCGGCTCAAGCCTGCTCATCAGCCGACCAGCAGCAAACCACGGTCGACCCTGGTCCCCGTGGCGCAGTCACCGGCCGGTTGGGTCCACGCGCCATCGACACCGCCGACGCTCGCCACTGCCTCGACCGGCTCGCCCTCTCCCAGGAGCTGGAAGAGACCGGCGCGGTCGGACCGGCACTCTTCGGTCCACGCATCCGGAGCAAGCCCTTTGCTAAAGGGTTCACGCTTCCCCACGACACGCCCCAGTACAACGGCACCGTAAAGCCAGAGGACTGGCTCACCGACAACACCACCGCCATCGGCATTGCCGGCGACAACCACCGCCTTGTCGTCCGCTACGCACCACTCAAGCTCTAGGGATCAGTCCGCCCGTGGCTGAACAGTCTGCCGGTGGGCAGCATCAACACGTGGGTTGTTTTCGAGGAGGCCTTTGTGACCGGAACCTACCGGCGACCCGGCCTTCCCAGCGAGCTCGTGATGTGCGTGCAGGGGCCGATGGAAACTGGCTGGGAGTACCTAGCACGCTGGACCGAGCTCCGGAACAGCTACGAGGGCGTCCACGAGGTCCAAGTAATCCAGTAATTTGTCAGCGGGTGCTGGGACATTACCCTTCTCAAGCACAAGCTCCTGCGCTCCGAGCCGACTACCATATCCGCGCTCATAGGGACGGTGAACAAGGATGCGAACGCCGACTCCGCTAGGAAGATCCAGGTGGCCCTGGACGAAGCCGGCAAGACAAAGCCGGTTCCCGCTCTGAAGCCGGCTGGCGAAGGAAGCCGGCAGCATCAGCACAACCAATAGCAGCACAAGCGCAATGCCGAACAGCAGGCCCAGCATCACGACAACCAGCTCGTAGCAGCCGCCGAAAAGGCGCCCGCAGCCGAGCAGGCCGCCAAAAGCCGACAGACCGGCAAGACAACATGGCAACCCGCCATGAGCTTTTAGGAGATGCTCGACGCTCCCTACAAACACCACAGCAGCGCGAGGCCATCCACGCACACGCTCCGGCAGGGCGCCATCACCATATGCATCATGAGGGGCGACATGCCGCCGCCTCCCGCCCCAGCTCCAGGAGCGGGGCGGCAACCTCCACCCCCCCCACCACCATCGGCTGGTGGCGCTATGCGCAACGACGCCTACCCGGACCCGAACGCGTCTTTTGTCGTCTTCACCGGCCTCAGCGACAACAAGCGCAGTGAGCGCCTCATCCGCCAGGAGGTAAACACTGTCGTCCCGGCCAGGCCGAAATACATTCACTGGTCAGAGGGCCCGATGACATGGACACGGGAGGATCACCCAGCCGTCATGCCAAACCCGGGTGGTTATGCCCTCGTCCTCAACCCACCATCATCGCGCCTCGACGCACGTGCAAGTTCTCTCGAGTCCTCATCAACGGCGGCAACATCATCAAGCTCGGCCTCGAGGCCAAGAACCTGGACCCGACTAGGACCGTCTTCCACGGCATCGTACCTGGCCACTCCTGCTCTCCGATCGGCCGGATCTATCTCGACGTCCTGTTCGGCGACAGTAGCCATTTCCGACGCGAGCCGATCTGGTTCGAGGTGGTGGACCTGTCTAGTGCATAACATGCGCTGCTTGGCCGGCCCGCGCTCGCCAAGTTCATGGTGGTCTCCCACTATGCCTACCTGAAGATGAAGTTACCGGGTCTAAAGGGCCTCATCACCATCACCGGCGAATACCGCAAGTCTCTGGAGTGCGCCCGAGACGGATCCAAGCTGGCCGAGTCACTGGTCATTGCCGAGGAGTGGCGCCAGCTCGACCGGATCGTTGCTCTGGCCAGAGAGGCAACGGCTGCGCCACTCCCAGCCGAGGAGTCGGCTAACGAAGCCTCGTTCAAGCCCTCCAAGGAAACCAAGAAGGTGAAGCTGAACCTAGAAGACCCCAGCTGCAGCAAGTACGTCGTCATGGGCAATCACCTCAGTGACAAATAGGAAGGCAAGCTCGTCGACTTCCTCCGTGAAAATCGGTATATCTTTGCATGGTCCCCAAAGGACATGCCGGGTATCCCGAGGGAGTAAGCCGATCACAAACTCCACGTCCGCAAGGACGCCAAGCCTGTCCGCCAACCCCTACGATGTTTCTCCGAAGAGAAGAGAAGGACCATCGCTGAAGAGATCGCCAAGTTTTTGGCGGCCAACTTCATCATGGAAGTGTTTCACCCCGAGTGGCTGGCCAACCCAGTCCTCGTCTTGAAGAAAAACAACACCTGGTGCACGTGTATCGACTACACCAGCCTGAACAAGGCCTGCCCCAAGGATCCATTCGCCCTCTGGCGGATCGACCAAGTCATCGACTCAACCGCCGGGTGCGACCTCCTGTCCTTCCTTGACACTTACTCCGGCTACCATCAGATCAAGCTGGACCCGGCCGATGCCCTAAAGACGTCCTTCATCACGCCCTTTGGGGCGTATTGCTACATCACCATGTCGTTCGGCCTGAAGAATGCCGGAGCCACTTTCCAGCGGTGCATGCAGAAATGCTTGCTACCGCAACTCGGCCGCAATATCCATGTCTCCGTGGACGGCCTTGTGGTGAAGACCAAGCAGCACCTCATGCTCCTCGACGACCTGAAGGAAACCTTCACCAACATGCGCGAGTACAAGATCAAGCTCAACCAAGAGAAATGCGTTTTCGGCATCCCAGCCGGAAAGCTACTCGGCTTCCTCGTCTCAGAGCGCGGCATTGAGGCAAACACGGAGAAAATCACGGCCATCGAGCACATGCGCAAGCCGGCTCGGCTGGGTGATGTCTAGAAGTTCACCGGCTACTTGGCCTCAGTCAGCTGGTTCCTCAGCCGGCTGGGCGAGAGGGCCTTGCCCCTATACCAGCTGATGAAGAAGACGATGCCGCTCGAGTGGAACGACCAGGCGGATGAAGCTTTCCGGGACCTCAAGCACATGCTCTCCACCGCACCCGTCCTGGCCGCTCCAGGCAAGAAGGAGCCACTGTTGCTCTACATAGCCGCAACCTCACGCTCAGTTAGCACGGTGCTGGTGGTTGAGCGACCAGAGAAGGGCAAGATCCAAGCCGTCCAGCGTACCGTCTACTACCTGAGAGAGGTGATCTCCGCCTCCAAGCAGAACTACCCGCACTACGAGAAGATGTGTCACGGCATTTACTTCACTGCCAAGAAGCTGAAGCAGTACATCCAAGAGCACGAGATCACCGTGGTCAGCACGGCCCCCCTCGGCGAGATCATCGGGTGCCGCGACGCCTCTGGCTGGGTCGCCAAGTGGGCGATCGAGCTAGCCGGCCACAGCATCCTCTACGAGCCCCGCACCACAATCAAGTCCCAAGCTCTGGCTGACTTCCTCGTCGACTAGACAGAGACCCAGTACTTACCGCCACCTCCGGACTCGATGCACTAGCGCATGCATTTCGACGGCTAGAAGATGTGTCTTGGCCTTGGGGCCGGCATCGTGATGTCCTGCCCAAAGGGCGACCGACTGAAGTACACGCTCCAGATCCACTTCCCCGCCTTCAACAACGTCGCCGAGTACGAGGCCCTTATGCACGGCCTCCGGCTAACCAAGGAACTCGGCATCTGGTGAATCCTGTGCTATGGCTATTCGGACCTGGTGGTGTAGCCGCGCTCCGGCGAGTGGGACGCACGCGACCCCAACATGGCAAGCTACCGCTTCCTCGTGCAGAAGCTGTCCGGATTCTTCGCGGGTTGCGAGTTCCTCCACGTCTTGTGGGCGGAGAACGAGGCGGCCGACGTGCTCGCCAAGATCGCCTCATCTCGACAGTCCATTCCGTCCGGCGTCTCTCTCGAGCACCTGCGTAAGCCGTCCGTCAAGCCGTCTCCGGACTCAGAGTCCATCCACTTCCCGGAAGACCCGGCCGCACCTCAACCCGACCCGGGGACTGCCGAACCAGGCCCGAGGACTATCCAACCCGGCCCGGGGACTGCTCAGCTCGACCCGGGGACTGCCGAACTCGGCCCGGTGACTGCAACCCTCAATCCGGCCGCTCCCGTCCCGACCCTGGGACTGCCGAACCCGGATCACGGGCTGCCGCCCCTGAAACAACCATGGTGGCCGTCCTCACCGTGGCGACGGTGCCATCATGGGTCGTGCCCATCTCGGAGTTCCTGGAGAGCGGGATCCTCCCCATCGACGAGACCGTAGCTCAGCAAGTGCAGCGCCGAGCGCCCGCCTACAACATCATCAAAAACGAGCTCGTCAAGCACAGTCCCACTGGCGTGTTCCAACGCTACGTCGAGCAAGACAAGGGCGTGGAGATCCTCCTCGACATACACCAGGATGTGTGCAGGCATCATGCCGTGTCACGATCCCTAGTAGCCAAGGCATTCCGCCATGGTTTCTACTGGCCCATGGCCGTCCAAGACGCCGAGTCACTCGTCCTCAAGTGCGAAGGATGCAAGTGCTTCAGTAAGTGCACCCACCAACCAACGTCGGCGCTCAGGACCATACCGATCGCCTGGCCCTTCGCGGTCTGGAGGCTCGACATGGTGGGACCCTTCAAAACAGCCCGAGGCGGCATGACGCATTCGCTGGTAGCAATCGACAAGTTCACCAAGTGGATCGAGGCAAGGCCGATCAAGAAGCTGGATGGGCCAACGACTGTCCGATTCATCAAGGACATAGCGGTGCTCTATGGCATGCCGAACAACATCATCACGGGCAATGGTGCCAACTTCGCTAAGGGCGCGCTCGTGCAGTACTACTCCGTCTCCGCCATCCGCCTCGACCTGGCGTCCGTTGCACGCCCGCAGTCCAACGGCCTGGTCGAGCGGGCGAACGACCTCATCCTATCCGGCATCAAGCCGCGACACGTCGAGCCACTCATCCGCTCACCCGGCAGTTGGCTCGACGAGCTGCCGGCCGTCCTCTGGAGCCTCCGAACAATGCCAAACCGGTTGACCGGGTTTACCCCGTTCTTCCTCGTCTACGGGGCATAAGCCGTCATCCCGACCGACGTCGAGTTCGAATCGTCGCGCGTCACAATGTACACCGAGGACGAAGCCAAAGAAGCCCGCGAGGACGGCGTCGACCTACTCGAGGAGGCGCGTCTCCTAGCGCTCAGCCGCTCAGCCATCTACCAGCAAGGCCTGAGGCACTACCACAACAAGAAGATCAAGCCCCTCGCTTTCTGCGAGGGAGACCTCGTCCTCCGACTCGTCCAGCAGCAAGTCGGCCAGCACAAGCTGTCCTCCCCATGGGAGGGCCCCTTCATCATCAACAAAGCCTTGTGCGATCGCAACGCTTACTACCTCATCGACGCCCGCAAGTCGAATAAGCACAAGAGGGACACGGCCGGAGAAGAAACAACTCGGCCCTGGAACGCGGAACTCCTCCATCCGTTTTACAGTTAGCCATGTACCTGTATGTATCGCTGCCCTTTGTACTCAGTTAAAAACTATGGGGTCCCCGAACGATGCTCGGGGGCCACCCTTTCCGACCAAGTTATTTGTGTCTCTAGAACTTTATGCTTTACCTATCTCTTCGCCCAAACCCGGCCACCGGTCCGACTCGTTCGACCCAAGGACTCGGGGGCTAGCCGGCTCGGTCACTACCCGTCACCTCACTTAACATTTCCTGATGTGCTGGGATCGCCGCGGTCTCCCGTGCTGCCTTAAGCCACAGATACGGCTTTGGCTGTCGGCCGGCAAGCGCGAAAAGGCCAGAGCACCAGCGCGCCATGAAAACAAAGCAAAGGATCGACGGGTTGACCAACCCAGCCACGCCATGAACAGTTAAGTCACCACACGGCCGGCTGTCGGATCACTGCGAGCCAGCCCAGTGAGTGTTTCGCTCACGCTCAACATTTCGAACGCCTACCTACTACGCGCTTTCTCTCAAAGGCCAAACCCCTTGTCACTGACCGGAGCCTCGGCCGTCACACTACAACAAAATCCCCCATATAACAACGCATGTCTACCAACGAAACATACCTATGTGTTTTTTGGGCCACCTCCCACCTCCCACTTCCCATGATTTGCTAACCTCCCCGTGCCCACCATCACATTATCTACATAAAAAAAGGTTTCACATTAGGGCGCTACCTCCGTGGTAAGTACCACGCCGCCAAGCCAAATCTCTTCTCTCCACAACCACAAAGCCGCCGCCGCCTCTGATTCTGGCTGTTCTGCCTCGCCGTTGCTCACCGAAACAGCTACCTCTCACTGCTCTCCTCTGACCCCCCGCCATGGAGACGTCTTCCGCGCCCCTACATGCGGCCCGGAGCAACCCTGGTGGCCACAGGTCGCCCACGCCCACGCCCCCTCGGGTTGTCGCCCTACTACTTAGTCCCCGTGGCACATCTCGACACGCGCGGCTGCTGGCTCGGCGGTGGTGGTGCTGCTCCGCCTCGGCAACCTGCCTCGACTCCGACGTCACTAACGGTACAGTAAGCCTCTCCTCTTTCGCCCCCCTGTTTTCTTACCCTACTTGGTTCTTTGTGTGGCAGGCCATGGCAGATTCTTCTTTGCCGGCCATTGGGATGATGATCTGCGAGACCTTGAAGACTCAATCCTGATCCACCCCCGCCACCGGTGTCCATGCCAATCCACTTGGTAAATCAGAGGATTCCTACAGATGACGTTTTGTCCCCTCCCCCTTTCCTTCCTTCCCGTGAGATTGTATAACATTGAGCGCTTACTTGTGTACCTCTATCCCTCTCTCGTATTACTGCTACCATGTATGACTCTGATTGAAACAGTGACATTGCGAAACACAGGGATGTGCATTGTTCATGTCTATGTATCTCATTATATACATCAATGTTCATTATAATATATGTACAGCTCACACCGTTTTCCCTTCTTATTAATTAATTCAATGTATAATTATTTTTCATGCAGCTTGGAGTCTTTCATTAGTCCCCTAGAAAACATCGCTGGCTAGCTGGCTATATGTTTCAGCCAATGATCTGTGCAGCATATTGTCAAGCAGAGAGGCGCAAGACTTGAAGTGGTAGAATCTGAACATCAGATCACTTGTGGCATTTTTTCTGCTGGAAGCAATTCACCTAGAGGGGCAGCTGCAGCGCAGGTGAGTATGATCAAGGGCAAAGCGGAGAGGAAACACTTGCAGCTAGGTTGAACGAAGGGGTGAGTATGATCAATCCAGTGTGGTTACATGTGTTGGCCTCTAGCTTGCTGTAAAGACATTCTCTTGCAGTGAACCAGAGTAATGCTTTAATTCTTGACAATGCATCAATGCAATGCGAGGTATGGTGTGCTTGAAGCTTTTGTGGAACTTTCACTACATAGTAGCGTTAATGCTTTTCCATGCTCTTTCAAACCATACGTCAATCTACTAATGTACATGCTTCAGTATAGTCCATTTGAGAACAGTTTGTCAGGATGTGAGAATGAGTCAATTCAGTCCATTTGGACTGATCTGTATAGAACTCAATATGTTGCAAACCCCGACCTTATATCTTATACTGTAGGGCATCTATTTTAGACTCCGGGTCAGTTTTTTTCCTAACTAAAAGAGGCATGTCTGCTCAAGCGACAGACAAAATTTTATAGTTCCCTTCAATATATATGAAAATATGGTTACATTATATTGCTGGGGACGGTTAGCTTATTTGTATCTAAATCATCTAGAACTTGAAGGCAATGTGAACAGTTCGAACAATTACTAATGTTAATATTACTAAGATAGCAGGCCGTATTTTAAGATTACAAGAACACGAGATTAGTTATTTCCTCCCCAGCAAAATTAATAAGATTTGTTATTTCCTGATATATATGTAAATCTAAAGACGAAAGTCATCACGTCAACACTTTTGAACGATTTATTTTTATTGCTCGAGTATTGTACTATAGGTAGCGAGTTCCATGTTGAACTTATAAGAAAAGGTTCATTCGATGGTAGAAAAAAATATCACACAAAATATTACCGGAAGATTTTTATGTAGTAAGTTAAGAGACAAAAACATACAAAGCCACACAAGATAAACACTAGCATGTGTGAATGCACGGGTTAAGGACTAATAGTATATAAAAGGCTCAAATATGGTGATATCACCAATCTTTTTGCACATGGATGTTTCAGATTGAGAGCTCCCTGGAGTTCGAGCTCCATTTTGCATTTCTAGTTAAATTTTTTTGTAATGTGCTTATATTATAGAAAACACTTTAGATAGAAATTCTACCATGACTTGTTCATTGTTTGAAACTTCTGTCGAACTTATCATAAGATTCCTGAGTGTGGGTTGCTTTAGACTTGTCTTGAGGAACTGGTGAAAAAATACACATAAACCTTGTTTGTTAAAATTATCTCTATGAACTATATTCCCAATTACCAATATAGGATTTTGCCGAAGGGACTTTTGTTAGTCTGTAGAAGCTTTGTGGAACAAAATACACACCTGGATGTAAGTTATATATGGCACAATCAGTTTCCATTATCTTAGTTCACGCTTTCTTTTTGTGAGGTTACTTCAAGTTACTCTTTATTTAATTGGCTGGACAACAAATAAACACTGTGTGTGTGTGGCTGTCTTAAAGTTTCAATTACCCACTTGTAGTATACAATTTACTGTTTTTCTGTATGCTATGCCTTAACGTGGCTAATCTTTGATCTTAGGATGAGCCTTCCTTTTTTGTACTAAGAGGGAACCATGTTGATGACAACATGCATGTCTATATGTTTGATATATGGTCCTAATGTATGTCTGTTTGTGACATATGGCAAAAGAAAAGATAAAAGATGGTGTGTGCCTACTTCGCAGTTATACATTCTTGCTACAATTAAATTGAACCTCTGATAGGAATACGGAACAACAAGAACTTGTATTAGTCATTTATAGTACACCGAACTGATGTGAGCCTTCCTTCGATAAATGATCAATCCTAGAATATTTAAGTTTTACATGCGGCTTATATCTCCTCATGTTGAATTTTCATTCTGTTTATTTAATCTTATGTAGTGGTGCTTTGCTAGTCAATTCTAATACTGAATGATGTGCAGGGTGGTGGTGGTTCATCCTATAGCAATAATCAAAGAAGGCGTCCGCAAGAAGTTCATAGTGAAGCTTGTCATCTACTCGCGTCCACAGGAAGTTCATAGTGAAGCTTGTCATCTACTCCCTCCGTACCTAAATATATGACGTTTTGGTGGGCTAAGTAGCATGAAGGGCGATGAAGACAAAGATGATGCATGACTAGGTTGTTAATAGGAAGATGGAGAATGGGGCTACTACAAGATAGTTTTACATTTACGCTATAGAATTCCATTTTCATGGTTAATATATAGGAGATCATGTAATATCTTTCTCAGATTGTGTTCCATGTAATGCAACCGAGTTGATTAAATATGTGAAATCTTTCTGTTTAGTGCCTTGCTGCTCCTTGCAGTATTGTTTGTAATATATAAAATACTAGTAATTGTTCATGCTATGTACAGATTCATGGAAGTGATGCACTGAAAATTAATTTGTGTAGGGTAATTAGCAACGTATACGAAGTGTTGGTGCGCTGTAGATATATATGTTGCAATCTTGCAACACCTCTACATGCCGCTTACCAACGCAATTATATATGTTGTTGTAGACCCTTCCAACGCCACCAACGGCAACGGATACTAATCCGTTGGTGTAGATCTTACCATTGCATATATGGACATTAAGCAATGCAACAATGCGTTGCTAAAGGGGGGTTCCTGTTGTAGTGTCACACTCGCGGGGGAAGCCCGAGGGTGGAAAACACAGAAGAACAGCTCCACAAACAAAAAGCAAGAGCGCAAACATTCACGACATTTTTACACAACATTTAATTCAAAAAGGCCCAAGGCTAGAATTCATTACACCCAATACACCAAGTGGGTGGGGTGGACCTGCTACCTAACAGAAATATCTACAAAGATTTAAAACAGGCGGCCTCAGGCATCCGCCTCCGCACCCGCCGAGCCCACCGAGGTACCGGTGTCTTCGTCGTCGACGCCTGCATCGCGGTACACACCCGTCTCCTCGGACTAACGTCCGGATCGATCAGGAGCAGTCCAAAGTCGTCGACAGGCACAGCTCCGCTGTCTTCCATCTGCTCCAGCCGAAACTCATCGTGGAAGGAGAACCCGACGATGTAGCCGGCCCAGACAGCAATCCAGATGGCCTCCGCCTGTAGCTGGCTCTCCTAGCTGGCTCGCTGGCCCATCAACGCCTCCAGCGATAGGTCCGGATGCCAAGACATCGCGAACCTGAGCGCCATCTCGACACCAGCATGGGCGGCGGAGAGGCGCCAGTAAAGGAGCTGATCCGGCCCTGCCTCAAGCCACCGCGCAAGCCGCGAGAAGCTGGTCGGTTCAACGGAGCTCGGCAAAAGGGCTGCCGTCATCGCGGCCTCGGAGAGCCGCGCCATCCGCCCGCCCAAGGGTTGCACACAATCCTCGGCGGCGGTCATGAGCTCCGGGAAGGTTCAGGCCACATTCGGATCAGTCCCGGAGCCAACCACGCCATCCAGATCGCGCTGGAAGTGAACCGCCTCCTCCGTCAGCTCCTGCGTCTCCGGGAAGACTCCTGTCAAGAAGAGAATCATAAGAAAGTCATTATGAAAAGAGAAGCCAGAACCCCAGCCCGGGAAAAGACCCAAGGAAAGCACTTACTGGAGAAGAATTCTTCCAGGTGTTGCGCTTCAAGCAACGTACCGCGCCGTTCCTGGTCGAGGGCACGGTCGCGATCCTTGACCGTCGCCTCTAGTTGGGTGGCTGCGACTTTGGCCGCCTTCAGCTCGGTGTCCTTGTCCGCGGCCCCCTTCTCGGCCTCCTCGCGGCACCGGGTCTCCCCCTGCTTGGCCTCCTCCGCCACGGCCACCAGCCCCTTCAGGCGCTCCACCTCGGCCTGGAGCTGAACCTTGTCGTCGGCCAGCTTGCCACGCTGCTGGTCCGCCTCGGCAAGGGCCCGCTGCGTGTTCGCGACCTTGGCGGTTTCCGCCCGGAGCTGATCCACCTTAGCCTCGAGGCGGGTCTTGTCGCCCGCCAGCCGCCTCTGCAACTGGCCGGCTTCATCGAGGGCCTGCCGGGCTCCCGTCGCCTCCTGCCTCGTCCGCTCCACCGCGGCTCAAGAAGAATGACTCAGAAACAGAGCACCACCTCGAAGACTCGCAAGAAAGAAAGGAAAAAACACAAGGAAAAGTACCTGTCACAACACGGAGCTCCTCCTCCTTGGCGGCCAGCTGCTCCTTGAGCTGCTCGTGCGCCTCAAGAAGTCGGTTGTAGACGCTGACCTGACAGGAGTCCAGTTGCTACAGAATGAAACAACAATCAATAAAGAAGACAACAATTTGAAGATTCGACCCAACTGCTACGTAGTTGGCCCAAATCTTGGGGACAACACCCAGTGGGTGCGCTGGCGCGCCCCCACTAAGGAGAAACAAGCATCAAGAAGAAAGGACTTACGAGCACGGCGTCCTCCAGCTCCCGCGTCTGCTCCAGCTCGGACTGGGCATAGGACTGGACCCGGTCCTTCTGCCCTCGCACGCGCCGGGTCACTGCAGCCATGGTCAGCTCGTCCTAGGTCAGCGGCCCAAAAAAGACCTCGTCGGTTCCGTGCCGCAGCGGCTGTGGACCAACAACCCGGCTGGCCCCAGGCTGGAGCACCAGGGTGTGCTCGCCGCTGGCCGCGTCCCCTGCGGCCAGCGTCCTCCCCGGCACCACCACCGCCGGCGCACCCTGCAGCGCTGTCGGCGGCGCCTCCCCCAAGACGGCGTCATCACTGCCTCCGTCGGACCCCGCCCGCTCGGCGGCGTCGGCCCGCGGTAGGGTCCCGTCCCCGATGACCACGACCTCCCGGTTGAGGTCCATCACCTCCGCACGGCTGCCCTGGCCGTGCTCCTCCTCCAACGATGGCACGAAAGCCGTCGCCTCCACCATCGTCCCGGCCACCATCTCCGGCCACGTCGGCTCTTCGCTGGCTCGTGCCCACGCTTCCGCGGTGCTGTTCCAGGCCTGGGTTGACGCCGCCTTCAGCTCGGCCTCGGCCAGGTCCGGTCCCGCCAGGCCCGGCCTTCCACGTCGGACGGATCCAGACCAAGGTCTGGATTCGCCCACCCCTCCTCCTCGCCCGGGTCGACGGTGCCGGACCGGCTCTTCCGGAACCCGGCGCCCTCGGGGGACGTGGCCTTCGCTGCCGCCAGTGCCAACGAGATTGGCGATCTGAAAAATCAAGACAAGTAAGCAAACAAGGGCTCAACGGAGCCACTCGGCTCGAGCCAAAGAAAAACTCACCCCGGCAGCATCGGCACGGCGCGCCTCGTCTGCTGGGTCACACACCTCCTCTTGGCGGCTGGCTTCACGCCCTCAACCGTGCCCGCCGCACGCTTCGCAGTTGGAGCCGGCGGCGCAGCGCTGCCCTTCCCGTGTGGTCGGCTTGACGGGGGCACCACCCGAGACGACCCGTCTCCAGCCGTGCCGCCACCTCGTCAGCCCGCCGCCGTCGGCGCCGCCTGAGACGACCTGGCTCCAGCCGCGCCGCCGCCTCGTCCATCCGGAACTATATCAATGACCCGTGTCAGCGCCTCCGACGTTGTCCCGTAATTGGCAACACAAGAAAGAAAGATGGGCTCACTTGCTGGGCGACCCATGCCCGCCTCGGTGGCCGCTCCCTCCCCTCCGCCGTGGGCCTCGGGTTCCTCCGAGACGGCGTACACCACCTGTGTCCCAGTCCGATCGTAAGGATGCCGGATGGCGTTCAGAAGCACCTCCCGCGTCACGTCCAGATGGATAAGAAGATGCGCGGCAGCAAAATATGGAGACAAGGGACTCACCATCGGTGCCGGGTTCGCGTGACTATACGGGGCCTTCCCGTAATGCCAGTCGTCTGGCAGGTTGGCCTTGGGGATGTCATTGACCCGACGCGCGACCTGGTCGGCCCTCAGCCGCAGATTCGACATGCGGTCGTGGTCCTCGAGGCCGGTTATCTCGCTAATGAGATGAACGTGCTGCTACAGCGGCAGCACCCGTCAAGCAATGAAGGCAGTGATGAGGTCATTTCCGGAGAATCCTCCCCGCTCCTTCATCACCGCCACCCGCTCGTACAAGTTGAGCACCGCCTGCGACGACCGCTTGGGGTAGTACGACCAATTCTGCTTCGCCCACAACGGCGAATTGACGAAAGGAGGCAGATTGATGTGATCCACGCCCAAGTTGCGGATGTAGAAGAAAGAATGCTGCCACTTCTTGGCAGAATCCTCCAGCGGCACCTTGGGGCGCTCGTCCCCCGGCCGCCTATAGATGACGGCGGCCCCGTACTCCGACATCTCCCCGGCATTCGGCCCCTACTGCTTCAGGGTGAAGAGGCGCGCGAAGAGGTCAAGGGAGGGCTCGACTCTGAGGTACGCCTCACAGAGCGTGACGAAGCCCGAGAGCTGCACGATGGCGCCGGCTCCAAGATGGTGGGGCTCGAGCCCGAAGAACTCTAGGAACTCGCGGAAGAAGTCGCTTGCGGGCAGCCCTAACCCGCGATTGAAGTGTGCGGAGAAAACCACGCACCTCTGCGCCCTTGGGGCATGGCTCCTGCTCGTCCCCCGACAGACGCACCGTGACCTTCGTTTTCGGCGGCAGGCGCTTGGTGGTGCGAAGATAGGCGATGTCATCCTCGGTGATGGTCAAGCCCATCCATGAGCCCGACGGCAGCGCCATCGGCAAGAGCGTGGGAGAGAATGAAGAAGAAGTTGGCCTCTGCTCGAAGCGACGAGCGTCGCGGTGGGCGGCGGTCGCAAGAAGCAGATGAGACAAGGAAAGGCAGGAGGGTGCGAGCGAGAACAATTTCCGCCACCCCCTCAGCCCAATTTATAACCACGGTTCGAACGTGGGGGAGTGGGATCGATTGCACCCGTCTCTCCCACTTCCCCACAATAAGTGCACACGTACGTGCTCAATAACTGCCCCCAGAAGGGTAACCGATTTGCGGACGCAACAATAAATCCGCGCACATAGGCCGATGCCGCGCGGCTGTGGGCCCCAGCGCGTCGCCTCGTCCTGTCGTGCGTGTGGCCTGTCAGTCCTCTTTGGCTTCCGGGAACCACGTGGCACCCGCACGGAACCCAAAAGATCGCTCAAGATTCGGCAGACTCCTCGATTTCCCGCCGTTGCTTGGACGCCGCAATCCGGCTACCAGAAGCCGGCACACAGCGGGTGTTATCGAATCCGGTGGACCCCAAGTTCGCCTCCAAGCAAAGGAAACTGCGAAGGCCCTTTCACGCGAAGACGGCGGACCTTCACAGATTCGGGGACTACTGTCGGGGGGATGAACCCCAGGCAGGCAATGGAAGCCGGATCATTTTCAAAAACGACGGGGCCAGCTTCGCCCCGCAATCCGGCTCTCACTTGGCCGGGTCACTCGACCCGGCCAGGACTCTCCAATCCGGCAAGACCCACCAATCCTACCTCAACGGCCTGCTCAAGGGATCCGGACCAGGCGCGCCAAGACTTCCCCAACAAGCGAGAGCGACCCGTGGCGTGCTCCCAAATCTGGCCGCGGGTCAGCTCCCGTCCCATCCCAGCCATACGATGGGACGAGACGCCACCTACTGATGACCGAGGCAACAGTACCACGCCCATGCCCCTAGACAGTCGAGTCATGGCAACAGTGTAATCATCACCACCCATGACGCCGGCAGACGGTGAGATGACGGAACGCACTGTACCCGACTCAACTCGGCCACTCCCTAACGAACAACAAGACGGCACACAGTGCCCCCGTACCCCGCGGGCCCGGCATCCGAAGAACCCGGCGAGCCCTGTAGCTGGCGGGTCCCAGCGCCGACTTCTCGGACGATGAAAATCCGGCCGCACCGCCATGTAACAGTACCATTGTATCGCTGAGGTGTTGGCCTATAAAACCCCCAGAGCCCTCATGTATACGGGCGAGCCCTAGTAGCGAACAGGATAGACAAACCTCGGGAGAAGCAGCCTAAGCCCTGGCATGTCTTCCTCCTTCCTCCATATAGCTCAAGGGGCAACTCTGTACTGGTAAAAGCATCAACCACACTCGGTAGGATTAGGGGTGTTATCTCTTCGGAGAGCCCCGAACCTGGGTATGTCTTGCGTCCCACGCTTGCTCATACCAACCTTGCTTCTGAAGCCCACCAGTGCCCTCGAGCCTCCTCCTATATTTAGCCATCCCTTGGCATCTCCCGTGTGCCCACCATGACAAATGATCATCCTTCTTGTCCAAGTTAGGCCCTTCATTTGTAAGCAAGACAAATATATCCAATTTAGGCAGCATCATATTCTCATGAACATTAGAATCATTACCAAGAACTGAAAGTATCTGGTAATTTAATTGGCATGTGCGAGCTCTAGTAATTGGTCATGTATATGTATCAATAAGGGATGTGGGTGTAACTTTGTTAGTGATGTCCTCATCACGCCACCTTATTTTTGGGCCAAGCCCATGTAATTTCGAAATATATCATTATAGGTTGTTTTTAGAGTCCGTGTGTGTAGGGAAACAAGAGTTAGTGTTGTTTCGGACCCCTTCCCCAAGGGCCACCAAATTCCCCCCTCTTCCTCCATATATACAGCCCTTAGGGCGTCATTTAGACTTTGGGTTTTGTTTAGATTAAAGTTCGCCATAGCTGCAACTTCACGTACTTTGTTTGTGTTCAACAACCAGACAAAGACGTCACATAACCCCACTTGACCAATAAAACTTTCCTCTTAAATTGGCAATATCCAGATTGCAATATCAGTTTCTTGCTTGTTCTTCATTTGCCTGCAGGAAATAGACCTTTGTAGTCAGGTTGATCGTGCTCCGGCATGGTCAATAACCTCTCGGAGTTGGCTTAGTGATTGCTAAGGTGCGACGTCTACGCACGTTCATAGTCGAATCATCAAAGTCGACTTCCTCCAAAATGATAGCCACCATCTCATCGAAAGACGGGACACCTTTGCCTCTATCATTAGCCCATAAACATATCCAAAAGTGGCTAAGAAATTCAGTATCACGATTTGACACAATAGTATTTGGCACACCATGCAAGCGAATAATTTCACAGAAGAACAAATCGGCAACATTAGCAGCATGATCGCTTTTATGACATGGTATGAAGTGTGCCATTTTTGAAAATCTATCCACGACAACAAATATGTTATCCCTCCCCTTCTTTGTTCGAGGTAAACCCAAAACAAAGTCCATACATATATCTTCCCAAGGAACACTAGGTACAGGCAAAGGCATATATAAACCATGAGGATTGAGTCGTGACTTAGCTTTTTGACATGTAGTGCAGCGAGCAACAAAACGCTCAACATCCCGTCTCATCTTTGGCCAAAAAAATGTGTAGCATGTACGTCATCCGTCTTCTTGGCGCCAAAGTGTCCCATTAATCCTCCTCCATGCGCCTCCTGCAACAACAAAAGACGAACATAGCTAGCTGGAATGCATAGCTTGTTAGCACGAAACACAAATCCACCATTAACGATGAACTTGTTCCATGTTCTCCCTTCTATACAATTCTGCAATACATCTTTAAATTCACTATCTTGCACATATTGATCTTTGATGGTCTCCAAACCAAATATTTTAAAGTCAAGTTGTGAAAGCATAGTATAAGGATGAGACAATGCATCAACAATAACATTTCCTTTACCCTTCTTGTGTTTAATGACATAAGGGAAAGTCTCAATGAATTCAACACATTTAGCATGTCCACGGTTCAATTTAGCTTGACTTTTAATATGCTTCGAAGATTCATGATCAGAATGTATAACAAATTCTTTGGGGCATAAATAATGTTGCCCTGTTTCCAAAGTCCGAACAAGAGCATTTCATCCCTTGTCATAAGTAGAATAGTTCAGACTAGGCCCACTCAATTTTTTAGAAAAGTATGCAACAGGTTTACCATCTTGTAATAACACACCTCCTAATCCAATTCCACTAGCATCACATTCAAGCTCAAAAGTCTTATTAAAATTAGGAAGTTGGAGTAATGGAGCATGTGTCAACTATCTTTCATTACCACGAAGGCTTCTTCATGTGCAGTACCCCAAAGAAAAGGCACATCCTTCTTTATAAGCTCATTGAGAGCTGCAGCAATGGTGCTGGAATCTCTCACAAAACGCCTATAGGAACCAGCGAGGCCAAGGAAACTCCTCACGTGTGTGATCGTTTTGGGCTGCGGCCAACTCTCAATAGCTTCAATCTTGGCTTTATCAACCTCAATTCCCTGTGGAGTAACAACATAGCCAAGAAAAGACACTCGGTCGGTGCAAAAGGTGCACTTCCCAAGGTTACCAAACAAATGTGCATCACGTAGAGCAATAAATACAGCTCGTAAATGTTCCAAATGTTCCCCCAAAGATCTGCTATACATCAGCATATCATCAAAGTAAACTACCACAAATCGTCCAATGAAAGCACGTAAAACTTCATTCATTTATCACATGAAAGTACTAGGTGCGTTAGTTAACCCAAAAGGCATGACTAACCACTCAAATAATCCAAACTTAGTTTTAAATGTTGTTTTCCATTCATCTCCCAATTTCATACGAATTTGACGGTATCCACTGTGCTCAGTATCATCCCTGGATCGGTATGTTGACACACACAGTACTCGATGATTTATAACAGAGGTTCAATCACAATTTATTACATCGAAAATCCTCGAAGAGGAAATATCCAATACACAAATATGGCTGAAGGCCATCTAAAATAATAAAATGCGGAAGCTATGAAGAGTAGTTAAGTCCATCCAACTCCACGGCAAACATTAAGTGCATGGCAATGACCTATCACACCTTAATCTTCATCTGAAAACTCTGCAACAATATACGTTGCATCCATGTAGGTCAGCACATTGAATATGCTAGCAAGAACACACTATAATGATAATGAGCAATGTCTACAACTGTATGCATATTTGGCTAGTGGAGGCTGTAAGGTTAATTTTTTGCATAAAGCTAGTTTTTCCCTACAACAAAGGAATGTATTTTCTTAACTACTTAGTTCAAGTTAAGTATGAACATTGAGAATGGTACCCCCATCTCAATCCCAAACCACCAAAGTCATTATTAACCCAACAAGTTAAATAGAGTGATGAGATCAGTCCATAATTCAAATACTAGGACACTAAAGAAGTCCATAACCGGGGACACGGCTACTCATGAATAGTTTGTACACACTGTAGAGGTTTGTGCACTTTTCCCCACAAGACTCAATCGCCTCCGTTTGATTTCTCGCACTTCATGATGTTTGAGAAACGGATTACCAAGACACAGTCTTTCAGAAGCATTAACTCTTTACCCTGGGTAGACCGTTACACCTACATTCTTTACATCTGCTAGTCTACCACTGAAAGAGGTCACACAACATACTCAACTATGCCGGAGCCCATAATGGCTTGTGGCTGCACACGGAAGTTTCAAGGCATGAATGATATATGATCCCCTTGAGCCTGGGTGGCATTCCTTGGGCAGCACTGGTATATCCCCAGGTGCCCTGACAACCACTGGTCCATCACCAGGGTGCCACAACCAATCCACCCAGATGTGTATTAAACCCTTAGTTGTTATTACACTCACAACTTTCATGAAACTCTCATACAAATCCACATCTACAAGCATAGCTAAGCAATAAGTAACAAAGCATATATTCCCTTGGGTTGATCTCAAGTCATTGGGTTCCTACCACATGAACTACAAAGCATCATCACATGTCACCAGTCCTAATCATGCAAATGTTTGAGGATAAAACTAATGCAATAAAAATTGGGTATTGGAAAGTATGATCAAAGTATGAAATTGCCTTGGTGATGATCGTTGAAACCTAGGGACTCGTAGTAGCACGCTTCGTGCTTCGGGAATTCTACCGCAATCAAACAATAGCATACATAAGCAATCATGCAACAGAATCGAAGAACAGATCTCGAAAGACTTCGAAAACAAATGAATAACTCTTGCAACAGAAAACAATTTATAACAGTACCAAATTTAAGTGAATTTTCCCTTCAAAATGTTTAGGTCAAGAGCCTCGATTTTCAAAAAGAATCAACTCAAACGGAGTTACGAAACTCAAGTTATGATCAAACGAAGTTCAAACACAAAACTGTTTGAATTCAAATTTTAAACTTTCAAAATCAAATTTAACTTGCGCTACTAGAAATATAAGATCGAAACGAAGAAATTGGCATTGGTTTCATCTAATTCCGACTAACAAGTAAAAAGTAACAATCATTTGAAAACCAGGGACTGATTTGTAAAATTTTAATCACGAATAGGTCCTTAACGAAAAATAACGGAAAATGAAAAGTCTAAATAGCGAACGTTCGTTTTCTGATCCTAAATAGTGGACGTTCATTGTTCAAATAAACCGTAAAAAACGATCTAGGTTTTCTAAAAAAAATGATCTAGGGTTTAAAAAAACGAAAAGAAAAACCGGCGTTTTTTACCTCGCCGTTCGGATCGGGACTGGCGGCGGACGGCGGGGTGCTGCCGGCGGCGGTGGGCGGCGGCCGTAGAGCGACGCGAGCGGGCGGCGGCGTGCGACTCGAGCGGCGAGCGGCACTGCGGCGGCGGCGGCTAGCGGAGGCGGTGGCTAGCGGCACGGCGGGGCGAGGTGAGGAGAAAGGGGGCCGGGGGCGGCGGTATTTAAAGGGGAGGCGGCTCGGCCTGCCTTGGGGAAGGGGGCGGTCGGCGGCGGGTCCGAGCCGGACTCCGACTCGTGCGGCGATAGGACTCCTCCTGCTCGGGAGGAAGGCGGCGGGGAGGCGGGCCACGGCCTGGTGGGTCCGAACGAAGTTTTTTTATATATAAAATCGCCTGATCGGAAAAAAATTCAAAATAAAATTTTCGGAAAATTCTAAAAATACCAGAAACAATAATAAACTACATATAAAAATCCAATACATTATTTTTACTCAAAAATTAAATTCCAATATTTTTTTGTTTTTTTAAGAAGCCATATTATCTTCTCTCATTTATTTTAAATGTTCGAAAAATGAAATTTGGCAAAAATATTATTGATCCAACCCCACTTGAAAATAATTAAAATGGTGGGTTCTCTTTGGAAAACTTCCCACTCTCTCACTTGGGTCCTTGAGTTGCTTAAAGTTTTTGATCAATTTTCAAATAACTCAAATTCAAATATGCACAATTGATGAATGCATATGAATGATCTATGATAACATCCAATTTGAAAATTGGGATGTTACAAACCTACCCCCCCTTAAGATGAATCTCGCCCTCGAGATTCGGGTTGGCTAGAAAATACGTGTGGTGGTCCTAGCGTAGATCATCATGTCGTTCCCAGGTGGCTTCGTCCTCTATATGATGACTCCACTGTACTTTGGAAAACTTGATAACCTTGCTGCGAGTATCTCTATCGGCAAACTTGAGAATCTTAACTGGCTTCTCGTCGTAAGTCTGATTGCTCTCTAATTGAATTGCTTCTAGTGGCACTGTATCTCGTAATGGAATATCGGCCATTTCTGCGTGACACTTCTTCAACTGAGAGATATGAAACACATCCTGAACTCCGGACAAGGTTTTAGGCAACTCTAGCTGACAGCTACTTCTCCTCTTCGCTCCAAAACATTGTACGGGCCCACGAATCTTGGTTCCAGTTTACTCTTATCTCCAAAACGCTTAACTCCTCGAAGCGGGGAGACACGAAGATACGCTCTATCTTGAACTTCGTAGGTCACCTCCTTACGTTTCATATCTGCATAACTCTTCTGCTTGGACTGTGCTATCTTCAGTCTGTCGCGGATCAATTTGACCTTCTATTCTGACTCTCTGATTAAGTCAAGTCCAAATAACTGACTGTCTCTTCGAGGATTTTCGATGTAATAAATTTTGGGATGAAGTTGGAGACCGTCAGTTATTTGGACCTGACTTAATCAGAGAGTCAAAATCTGGTTGACTCTCTCTATCTGCCCATCTGTGTGTGGATGGAAGGCTGTACTGAACTCTAGCCTAGTACCGAAAGTGTCGTGCAACTGCTTCCAAAACTTTGAAGTAAACTGTGTTCCTCTATCTGATGCAATGGTCCTCGGAACTCCATGCAGACATACGATCTTGGTCATGTAAATATTGGCAAACTTAGCACTCCTGTATCTGGTTTTCATGGGAATAAAGTGGACTACCTTAGTCAAACGATCACCTATCACCCAAATGGAATCATACCCTGCACGTGTCCTGGGTAGTCCTATTATGAAATCCATTCCAAGTTTATCCTACTTCCATTTGGGTGTGGGTAACGGCTGCAATAACCCTGCTGGTTTCTAATGTTCAGCCTTGACACTCTGACAAACATCACACACTGCTACATACTCGGCAATGTCCTTCTTTATTCCGGTCCACCAGAAATTCTGCTTCTAATCCAAGTACATCTTGGTGTTGCCCGGGTGAATCGAATACGGCGAATCATGAGCCTCCCGGAGAATCAACTTCCTAATCTCGGGGTCATTGGGCACAGAAATACGCTTTTCGAACCAAAGGGTTTCGTATTCATCCTCATGAAATCCGTCTGCCTTTCCTTTGGTCATTCTTTCCTTTATTTCTGCAATTTCTTTGTCCGTGTTCTGGGCTTCTCGAATCTTTCCCAACAAAGTGGACTGAATTTCCAACATGGCAACATATCCTCTAGGGACTATCTCCATCTGCAAATCCCTAAGATCTTGGGGTAAAACTATGGTTACGATATTTTTAACATAACTCTTGCGACTTAGAGCATCTGCCACGACATTGGCTTTTCCTGGATGATAATGCAACCTCATGTCGTAATCCTTTATAAGCTCTAGCCATCTCCTTTGCCTGATATTCAACTCCTTCTGTGTGAAGATATACTTCAAACTCTTATGATCCGTGTATACATCACAACGGTTTCCAATGAGAAAATGTCTCCAGGTTTTGAGTGCGTGCACCTCGGCTGCTAACTACAAATCATGTGTGGCATAGTTCAACTCATGTGGTCGAAGCTGTCGTGAAGCGTATGATACAACTCTTCCATGTTGCATGAGAACGCCTCCAAGTCCTTGATGAGAAGCGTCACAATATACTTGAAAATCCTTGCGTATGTCCGGAAGAATCAACACTGGGGCTGTAACCAAACGTTTCTTAAACTCCTGAAAACTGGCCTCACACTCTTCGTTCCACTTATACTTAGTCTCCTTCTTCAACAACTCTATCATTGGATTCGCAATCTTTGAGAAATTCTCAATAAACCTCTGATAATATCCCGCGAGTCCAAGAAAACTGCGAATTTGGCCAACTGAGATGGGTGCCTTCCATTCTGTGACTGCCTCAACCTTGGCGGGGTCTACGGCTATACCGTCTCCTAATATATCATGTCCGAGGAATCCAACTTCCTTCAACCAAAACTCACATTTACTGAACTTGACATATAACTGATGCTCTCGGAGCTTCTTGAGAACTAACCGCAAATGTTCCTTGTGCTCCTCTTCATTCCTGGAGTATATCAAATATGTCATCAATGAATACTACCACAAAATTATCCAAGAACTCCATGACTACCTTGTTCATCATACTCATAAAATTGGCGGGAGCGTTAGTCAAACCAAATGACATAACTATATACTCATAAAGCCCGTACCTCGTGGTAAAAGTTGTCTTAGGTATATCTTGTTCTCGGATCTTCAGCTGATGATATCCTGATCGCAAATCGATCTTAGAGAATACCTTGGCTCCTTCAAGCTGGTCAAACAGATCGTTGATCATTAGCAGTGGGTACTTATTCTTGATTGTCACCTCGTTCAGTGCACGATAGTCAACCTCCATTCTTAGGGAACCATCCTTCTTTTCAACTAAGAGCACTGGGGCTCCCCACGGCGATGAACTTGGTCGTATGTAACCCTTATCCATTAACTCCTTTATCTTCTTCTTGATCTCCTCCAGATCATTAGCGAGCATCCGGTATGGTCTCTTAGATATTGGTCTGGTGTCGGGTAATAGTTCAATTAAGAACTCTATGTCTCTATCCGGGGGCATGCCGGGTACCTCCTCCGGGAATACATCGGGGTAATCCTTCACAACTGGCACTTCTTCCTGAATAACTCCTATGAGTGCATTCATATGCGCTTTCCTGGGTGTGTGCCTTGACACATACTTGATCCTCTTTCCTTCCGGGGTGGTGAGAAGAATTGATCTACTAACGCAATCGATGTTTCCTCCAAACTTGGATAGCCAATCCATAACTATGATTACATCCAAACGCTAGGATTCCAAAAGAATAAGGTCTGTGGGAAATACATGTCTTCCAATGGTCAATGGCACTTGATAGCATCCTTGGCTAGGCATGTACTCTGCTCCAGGGGAACTCACTAACATAGGCATCCTACGGGCTATGGTTGGCAATTTATACTTTCCACAAAACCCCTTGATATGTATGAATGCGATACACCAGTGTCAAAAAGAACAAGGGCAGTAAATGCATTAATAAAAAACTTACCGACAACTGCATCGGGCTGCTCGTCAATCTCTTCCACATTGACGTGATTCACTTGTCCTTTGGTGAATGGGTTGGGCTTCTTCCCCGAGATTCCATTACCATTCCCATTCTTTGGCTCGGAACATTCATTGGCGTAACGTCCGGTCTTCCCACACTTGAAACAGGTAATGTAACTCAGATCCTTCTTGGCAGGCGTAGAGGGAGTGGAACGATTCTGATTGTTGCTTCCTCCATTCCATTGCCGTTCCTAGCACCACTTTGGTTGTGTGCATTCCCTCCATTGTTGGAATGGCCTCCATGGTTATGGGTGGGATGGTTGTGTCCTCCTGAGTATGGAGTATAGCGGGGCTTCTGCTGGGCCCCAGAACTAAATTTCCTAGCTCCATACTTCCTCTTGCGGTTGTCAATCTGTTGCTGCTTTCCTTCTATCATGATAGCCTTGTCCACTAGCTCTTGATAATTTTTATAGGTTGCTAACATCAGCTGCATACTCACCTCATCATTGAGTCCTTCTAGAAACTTCTCCTGCTTCGCGGCGTCAGTGGCCACATCATCTGGCGCATAGCGAGCTAACTTCCTAAAGTCATCCACGTACTGCCCCACGGTACGGTTTCCTTGGCGCAAGTTGTGAAACTCACGCTTCTTCAGGCTCATGGCTCTTGCTGAGACATGTGCTATGCAAAAAGCTTGCTGAAACAGATCCCAAGTTATTGCAGCAAGTGGGTAGGTGGCGGTGTAATTCTCCCACCAAGCGGCTGCTGGTCCTTCAAGCTCATGTGCAGCAAAACGCACTCTCTCTGCATTTGTGCATCCTGCAGTTGCTAGCTCTCTGTCCATCTTGTGGATCCAGTCATCTGCAACTATAGGCTCGGTGATACAAGAGAACACTGGTGGTTGCAACCTTAAGAACCGGGTAATGTTGTCATGGGGAGGCAGAGCTGGGTTGTTGCTGTTGTTCAGTTTCTGGACAAGTAGTTGCATCAAAGTGTTCTGCTGCTGGATCAACTGGGTGAGCTTGGGGGGAAACTGAAATTCGGGCTCACGTCTCAGAGGCACCTGAGGGGATTTAGAGGGGAGAGAGTAGAAAATAATGAGGTCTAGGGGAAATCACTACCCATGTGCACATGAGACACACAATTTCATATCATATCACTCAATTCAATCAAGGTCACACAAAAGATCCTCTTACAAAGCTAGCAAACTATTTTAACTACTCGGATTAATACTAATGATTACAGGGTGGTCATCTAATCACTATCTTCTGAGAACTCCATGATATCTGCTCCAACTTTGTCTTCATAGTCACTTTCATCACTGTCGGTGTCGTCTATCAGAATGTAGTTCTCCATAGTAATACCCATCTCTGGTTCCGGCTTCACCGTGCTACTTCCAGCCTTCTTCTTTCGTGCTCTATTCTGCTCCAATAGTACGGAGATTTCCTCTTCATATCCATCTCGCACTGTCTTGAGTTCTTCTTCTAGCTCCACGTTTTGGGTTATAACCATGTTGGTTTTATCCTTAAGTACGCACATCTGATTTTCGTAGCGTCGAATGTGTTGGTCCATCTCCTGGATGTATGCTACAATGGATCCATCATTCCTGGTGCGAAGCATCTCCCATTGCTCGTCTCGACGTCCACAAATCTGGTAGATGGTGTCTTCGAGGTCCTTGTTGTATACTTCACATATGCGTCCAAACGTGATGTGAGCTGCCATACTCTTTCCCAAGCTCCATGTCGGCGCGTCAAAGGCTAGCTCAAGTGGCTCCGTTAATGGTGCAATAGTCCTCCCAGGTACACTAACTTTGATCTTCCGGCACTGCTCTTCCGGCGATGTTGTGTAGATATCTCCAGTGATGCTTGGTATTCCAATGTGCAAGTACCTAGTGACTTCCTTCAAGTGATTTCCGAAAGGGGTGTCATCGTCTGGCTGAGTGAACTTGCTTCCTGGGTCCGACATCTATAGAAAAGAAACAGAGAAGAATTGGAATGAGTGGAGAAGAAGTAGAATGAGTAGAGAAGAACAACCTATGGCTTATCCTAGTGGTCGCGTCCTACAGTCAATGTGTGCTCTAATACCATCTTGTAGCGACCACGATTCCAATGAACCGAAGTCTCTGTGCTCAGTGTCATCCCTGGATCGGTATGCTGACACACAAAATACTTGGGGATTTATAACAAAGGTTCAATCACAATTTATTACATCGAAAATCCTTGAAGAGGCAATATCCAATACACAAATATGAAGGCCATCTAATATAATAAACTGCGGAAGCTATGAAGAGTAGTTGAGACCATCCAACTCCACGGCAAACATTGAGTGCATGACAATGACCTATCGCACCTTAATCTTCGTCTGAAACTCTGCAAGAAGATACGTTGTAGCCATGTAGGTCAGCACATTGAATATCCTAGCAAGAACACACTGTAATGATAATGAGCAATGTCTACAACTATATGCATATTTGGTTGGTGGAGGCTGTAAGGTTAATTTTTTGCATAAAGCTAGTTTCCCTACAATAAAGGAATGTATTTTCTTAACTACTTAGTTCAAGTTAAGCATGAACATTGAGAATGGTACGCCCATCTCAATCCCAAACCACCAAAGTCATTATTAACCCAACAAGTTAAATAGAGTGATGAGATCGGTCCATAATTCAAATACCAGGATACTTAAGAAGTCCATAACCGGGGACACGGCTACTCATGAATAGTTTGTACACTCTGCTAGGGTTTGTGCACTTTTCCCCACAAGACTCGATCGCCTTCGTTTGATTTCTCGCACTCCATGATGTTTGAGAAACAGGTGACCGAGACACAGTCTTTCAAAAGCATTAACTCTTTACCCTGGGTAGACCGTTACACCTACATTCTCTACATATGCTAGTCTACCACTGAAAGAGGTCACACAACATACTCAACTATGCCAGAGCCCATAATGGCTTGTGGCTACACATGGAAGTTTCAAAGCATGACCGATATATGATCCCTTTGAGCCTGAGTGGCATTCCTTGGGCAGCACTAGTATATCCCCAGGTGCCCTGACAACCACTTGTCCATCCCCAGGGTGCCACAACCAATCCACCTAGATGTGTATTAAATTTCCACCTTGAAGAAACCCTTAGTTGTTATTACACTCACAACTTTCATGAAACTCTCATACCAATCCACATCTAAAAGCATGGCTAAGCAATAAGTAACAAAGCGTATATTCCCTTGGGTAGATCTCAAGTCATTGGGTTCCTACCTCATGAACTACAAAGCATCATCACATGTAACCAGTCCTACTCATGCAAATGTTTGAGGATACAACTAATGCAATAAAAACTAGGTATTGGAAAGTATGATCAAAATATGAACTTGCATTGCTGACGATCGTTGAAACCTAGGGACTCGTAGTAGCATGCTTCGCACTCCGGGAATTCTATCGCAATCAAATAATAGCATACATAAGCAATCATGCAACAGAATCGAAGAACATATCTCGGAAGACTTCGAAAACAAAAGAACAACTCTTGCAATAGAAAACAAGTTCTAACAGTATCAAAATTAAGTGAATTTGGCCTTATCAGAAAGTTTAGGTCAAGAGCTTCGATTTGGAAAAAAATCAATTCAAACGGAGTTACGAAACTCAAGTTACGATCAAACGAAGTTCAAACACAAAACTGCTTGAATTCAAATTTTAAAACTTTCAAAATCAAATTTGAGTTGCGCTACTAGAAAGATAAGATCGAAAGAAGAAATTGGTGTTGGTTTCATCTAATTCCGACTAACGAGTAAAAAGTAACGATCGTTTGAAAACCAGGGACTTATTTATAAAAACATTAATCGTGGATAGGTCCTTGACGAAAAATAACAGAAAAAGAAAAGCCTAATATCGAACGTTCGTTTTTTGATCCTAAACAGCAGACTTTCGTTGTTTAAATAAACCTAAAAAATGATCTAGGGTTTAACAAAAACAAAAAGTAAAACCGAGAAAAAACGGCGGTTTTTTTACCTCGCCGTTCGGATCGGGAGCGGCGTTGGCCGGCGGCGTGCGGCCGGCGTGGAGGGCAGCGGCGGTGGCGCGGCGCGAGCGGGCAGCGGCATGCGGCTCGAGCGGCGAGCGTGGCAATGGCGAGCGGCAAGCGGCGCGGCGGCGACGGCAACTAGCGGTGGCGTGCGGCGGTGGCTAGCGGCGGTGGGGCGAGGTGAGGAGAGAGGGAGGCCGGGGCGGTAGTATTTAAAGGGGGCGTGGATCGGCCTGCCTTGGGGAAGGGGGCGGCCGGCGGCGGGTCCGAGCCAGACTCCGGCTCGTGCGGCGGTGGGACTCCTCTCGCTCGGGAAGAAGGCGGCGAGGAGGCGGGCCGCGACCTGGTGGGTCCGTACGAAGTTTTTTTTATTATAAAATCGCCCGAACAGTAAAAAATTCAAAATAAAATATAAAAAAATTCTAAAAATACCAGAAACAATTTTCACTATCTAAACCTAATATTTAGAACAAAGTGAAGATTTCCTAGCATCAAAATGCCTAAAATAAAATAAAATAACTTTTGAATGCAACTTTTTAAAACAATAAACTACAAATAAAAATCCAATAACATTATTTTTACTCAAAAATCAAATTCCAATAATTTTTTTGTTCTTTTGAAGAAGTCATATTATCTTCTCTCATTTATTTTAAATATTGGAAAAAAATGAAATTTGGCAAAAATATTATTGATCCAACCCCACTTGAAAATAATTAAAATAGTGGGTTCTCTTTGGAAAACTTCCAACTCTCTCACTTGGGTCCTTGAGTTGCTTAAAGTTTTGGATCAATTTTCAAATAACTCAAATTGAAAGATGCTCAATTGATGAATGCATATGAATGACCTATGATAACATCAAACTGAAAATTGGGATGTTACACCTTATGAACAAGAGTATACTGATTGTTTCTACCATGATGTATATATTTTTTTATCAAATTTCCATGGTCTACCAAGTAATAAGGAACATGCTTTAATGGGTACCACATCACAATCAACATAATCAGCATATGTAGCTATACTAAAATGCACGCGAACAATACGTGTTACCTTAACCTTGCCGCTGTTATTGAACCATTGGATGTAGTACGGATCTGGATGTGGTCTTGTGGTGAGAGACAGCTTCTCCACCATCTCCATGCTAGCCAAATTGTTGCAACTCCCTCCATCTATGATGACGTGAACATAACGTTCCTTCACAACTCCCTTTGTATGGAACAAGTTGTGTCTCTGGTTTTGCTCAGCTTGTGTGACCTGCACACTCAAAACACGTTCATCAACTAAACAATCATACATGTCAGCGTCTTCAGGAGCCATGTATCGCGTCTCATGTTCATAATAATCTCCAACATGTTCTTCACATGTAATAAGAGCCAGAGTCTGCTCATCATAGTCACTAGCGGACTCATACCCACCATCCTTAGTAGCAATCACGACATGCTGATATTTGCATTCCCTCGCAAAATGACCTCTTCCCTTACAACGATGACAAATAATATCAGTTGTGTGCCCTGTTGATGCCATGGAAGAAGAGGAGCTCTGTGCAGGCCCGGTGGGTGTGCTCTTGGCAGATAGTGGTGATTGTGCCTGCTTTCTTGTATCACGACCGGAGATGGTAACTGACGGAGGTGCCGGTGCAGCTGAATGTGTGGAAGTAGAAGATGCAAGCGGTGTCCATGATGAAGGTCGACCTGCAGAAAAAGTAGTCCGCTCCAATGCCTGTCGATCCTGCATTTCACGTTCAGCTTTGCAAGCAAGATGGAATAAACGAGTGATATTGTTGTACTCCTTATACTCTAGAATGGTCTGAACCTCTCTATTTAATCCACCCATAAAACGTGCAAGTATAGCTTCATTATCCTCAATAATACTACATCTAATCATGCCAGTTTGTAATTGCTGATAATATTCGTTTACAGAATTTTTTCCTTGTCTTAAACGCTGCAGGTTTGGTAGTAATTCACGTTGATAATATGGTGGAACCCGACAAGTACGCATAGCAATTTTCAAAGCAGCCCAAGTAGTTGGAATATTATTCGGATATACTCTACGATGTTCAGACCACCACACACAAGCAAAGCTAGTGAAAGCTCAAAGAGCAGCAACAACACGTTTCTCCTCGGGATCTTATAAACATGTAAAACGTTGTTCGATTTCTAACTCCCAAGATATATATCAGGAACATATCTACCCTCAAATGGTGGAATATTCAATTTTAGTTTACGGAGATGGTCATGATCTCGTACCTAAGGGTGTGGTGCAGCCCTACCATTGCGATTATTTCCATCTGGACGACCTGGTGGTTGTGGTGCTAGTGGTTGCACGTCGTTCTGATTTTGATCAACCTCATCCTCGTAATCACCCGCGTAATCGTCCTCGTCCTCAGCAGCAGCAGGAGCCACAAAAGTATCAACAACAGCACCAACAGCTTGGCCAGGCTCAAGAGGGACACGGGTCGCTCGGCGAAGGGCTGTTTCACGGTGTGGAGGTGGTTGTTGTGGTTGTTGTGGTTGTTGTTGTTGTTGTTGTTTGTTGCAATGGTGCTACAGGTGGAGGTAGACGCGCAAGCAATTCAGCGAATTTTGCATCCAACTTGGTGTCAATTGACTTCTCAATGCCATCCATCCTCGCTAGTGCACCGCCAAAACTAGTCATCACATCTTCTACCAGTTGACCCATCATTTGCTGAAATTTATCATGCAACTCCTTGTTCTTCATGTTCTCCCAGTCAGTCTTGTCGACTTGTGATCCTGCCATTGTTAGCATCAATAGAAACACAAAAAATATGATCCTATAGACTACTAGGAAATGTGATGCGGGGCTAACCCGATCTAGGACGATCTTTCATGATTGGAGGGATCCCCGAGGATGAACACGAAGAACACGAGGGGAAATCACGAGAGGAATAGAGGAAAACACTCAAATCAACAAGAAACGATCACACATGTGCTGGATCCTCAACACAACGAGATATAAGTTCCAAATCCAACAAAGGAAAGATACAAAGTAACTAGTTCATCTCTGTGAGGAGGTCTTGAATCCGGGACGGATCTTCTCCATGAGGAGGTCCTAAATCCAGTGTGGATCTTCTCCGTAGAGGTCGCGGTCTCTCTCATGGAGTAGAACCACTATGGATGAGCAAATCTCTAGGTCTCAAATGAGCTATCACAAAGCTAACCCTAGAAAGGGGGAGGTGGAGGAGTATATATAGTCTAGGGGGGCGAAGGGGTACATGGGTCTCGGCCCTTTACTGTTCGTAGACAGGCGGAGACGGATGTCCGGGCGTTCCCGAGATGTCGGATGTCCGGGCGCTGGGGTCGGATGTCCGGGCTGGCAGGGTCTAGCCTCGGGTGTCTTCTGCGCTGGGCGCCGGATTTCCGGGCGAAGAGGCCGGATGTCCGGGGCTTCGTGAGGCGCCGGATGTCCGGGACATGGAGCTGGATGTCCGACTGCTGTAGCAGCTGGCTCTTTTTCCTTCTCCCTCCTTCTCTCCCGCCCACACTTGGCCTTGGTCCTTGGGCTCTCCATGATCTCCTGGAGTGTACCTGATTATGCACAAGGTCCGCGCTTGAAGTAGCATCCATGTCTTACATGCGGAAAGGGAAGATTCGGAAAGGAGCGAGTTCACCTTAGGTCCAATGGTGTATGGTCAAGGTCTCATCATGTGGACACTTGGGGCTTGGGTAGTAGTCATAGTGTACATGGGGATGATGATAGGATGCTCCGCATCATCTCCCCCTCCATTGGGAAAGATCCGACCTCGGATCAAAAACCTGATCACCATGGAAACGGTTGTCATGGACAGACTTGTAGTTGGACGTAGTCGAAGACATGGCGCAATCCAAGTACTCCAAGGTGTCGCCGGAGTGGTATACATGCAATAAGAGCAAACACAAATGACACTCGGAAATACAATAGTTAGCGCACACAAAGTGTCCATCATGTAAGAATGAGTCCGTGTGAGAAGGCACATGATGCTTATCCAAAATATGTAGAATGATAAGTAAAGCAATCATGGGAGCAAATTCATTTGTTGTGCACACAAAGGTAGGGTAATTGGCATGGTGCATAAGGCTACAAATTCTACCGGTGTGCAAAATGATGTCATAGTGTGATGGTTGATCAAGAGCATGAACATGGAAATGGATGCTCAAGGTGTGTATGTTATCATGCAATTGATGGAGGACAATATGATCAGGATGTATGAATATGCCATCAAGAAAGATCACAAAAATTTTGCTAAGGAAATGCACAAGCTTATATATCATGGATGACATGCAAATACAAGATGCAACAAGGCAATCATAATGTGAGTCAATCCATGTGCAAGATGCAAATTTGTTATGGGAATGATATGTCCATGGAGCATGGCAAGTGAGCACACAATCAACAAATATGAAGGTTTTGCTGCAATGTGTCTAAGGAGTTTTGATATACCAATGCTCGATGTCATGGCATGAGTGAAGGTCCAAAGGTGCATCCAATAAGTCCGAGCGTTCCTCAACTGGAAAGTCCCTAGGGTCCATCTCCAATGCCGGTCCTCCCTCCACTAGATGAATCATTTAGACAAGAAGAAGGAGACAACAATGAAAGAATGACCCATCCAATATGCGTAAGTGAGGGTGGCTCAAAGGGAAGGAGTTCACCTTTAGGAGATTCACGCAAATGTTGGTGTTGCACATCATGTATGTCTTCGCATGACCAAGTTGTCGCATGACGTCACCGCCTTGTGAATCCTCCAAAATGAAAGAACATGAAAACCACTTGGAAAAACAAATGAGGTTAGCGGAAGTGCAAAACCTATCATTCGTGTGGTGAAATACCCCACAAATGTAGTCATCATGCTTATCATATGAAAGTATAAGGGAATGTGGCATGGTATGTAAGCATATGATGCGATAACAACCAAAGGCATTAGGCTCAAACAAACAAGTATGCATGACAAGAAGGGTGTCAAAGTCTCTGAGATCAACAAGTGTAGCACGGTTGCACTCACTATAAGTGAATATGAGAGATGCAACTATTGGAGACAAGTGACAATGATCAAGATATATCATGTGAAATGCATGAACATATATGTCATCAACCCAAGAAAGCAAGTAAGAGTGGAACATGGGTGATGCAACATAGCAAGCAATCATAGTGATCAAGTCAAGCAAGCTAGTAGTGCGAAGATGCAACGTACTAAAGGTAATCATGGCAATCGTGGCAGGTGGATAAATAGTGGGCATGAATAAGGCACATGCCATAGCACAAGCATGAAAGCAAGATATGAGCAATGTCTCATCATTGTGGTGGCAAGAAGTCATATGTAAATAGCAATTGAGCATCATGACTCTCCCAGGTCAACAATCAACAATAGCACGGGGCTCAATGTAAACATAGCAATAGCAAGAAGTATCTCCACCAAGCATGCAATTCACATAGAAGTGGCATAACGGTGAATCATGTGTATAGGCAAGCAAGGGTCACAATTGCATGGCAAAGTCATAGAAAGAGGCATAACATGCAAAGTGAACACGATAGAATGGGCAAAAAATGACAAGTAGTAAATAGCCCATAGTCGTGTGAGAGCCAAGTAAAAGAGATGCGCGTAGTTGTTGCGCGAAGAGAATGGTGGTAAGGACAATCCACGGGATCCCAAATCGTTGTTTCTCTCAAGAGATCGTTTTGTCAACTCATGGGATTGTGAGGTTGACAAATGTTCATGAGTACCTACACAAAACAAAGACAAATGGAAAATTGTGTGTTCGTGGTATATGTACACATCATCCATCATGATGCGCACGTGTATGTGTTGGTTAGCACAAAATAGCCAATGCTCAAATAAATGAGATGTGTGATATATAAACATGTCATCCATCATGAGAGGTTTGTTGTTATGTATACCATAATGGAGACTCAAATTGTGTACAAGAAATATGTAGAGCATCGTTATTCGTGGAATGCATATGGTGCACACAATCATGGTAATCATGCAAGGTATGGCATGCATCAAGATCTCCTAGTATGTATGACGAAACTATGGGGGTCTCCTCATGAGCATTAGTGGAAATATCACATGGAGAATATTGACAACATCCAAAACAATGCATATCCGTAACAATGTGATCATGGCATGGAATAATAGATGAATCGCGCAAATCATGTAAAGGAAGCTTAGCAATATCATCACAAGAAAAACAAAAGCCAATGACCATCATCTTCCCATCTATGCCACAAGTGCAAATAGGATTATCTTTAATGGTGCATGCATAGTTACTATGTTGAGATTGAAATGATGCAATATGGGAGATCTCACTCTAGCATATGAGAAGTTTAAAGGGTTGTCGAACATGATGTGACCAAAATAATTTTCACATGATATCCTATGGAGCATAGCATCACAACAAGACAACTCAACACGCTCATCATCATATTCATCATAAATGGGTAAGTCATGACATGAAGAAGTCGCACTAGCATGAAGGATGGCGATAGGTGTGTCAACATCATGCAAGCAATCATTGATGAGATAGTCCACTAGTGGGATAAGATAAGCACCATCACCTATGTTGCCTTTGGAGCGTCGCTCATGTATCACCTAGGTGAGGTGTTGAAGATCCAATCATTGTTATCTTCATCTTGATGGAACCATGTGGGTGGTGCATCTTCTTCCACCATGGTCATCAGTTTGTCCATTAGAGGGATGGATTCGTCGAGGGTAGGCATGTCCTCATGTAGGAGACCTAGCACCAAGGAAAACACACTCAGAGTAGAGGTTAAGTCGTTAGAAATCATAGTGGCCTCACATGCCCTATCAACTACCTCACTCACTAAGTGTTATGGCTCACTCACTCCCTCTTGGATGCTCTCACTCGTATGGATGGTCGAGTCACTAAAATGGCTCGCAACCTCACATATGAGATGTGGCATGCTCTCATGTGTGGGGCTAGTGCTGGTCACCCTCATCCTCTCAAAGGAAATGCTCTCAATGTCACATATGGTGGAGTCACTCATGTCGCTCATGTGGCGATGTCTCTCCTCACATGGAAATTGGGGCATCTCATTATATGTGGATGTCGAAAAGGTGTAGGTGCAATTGTCTCCATGCTCAACTTCATCATCTATAACGCCCCCAAGGATGAATGTCGTAGGGTGTGGAAAAATCATCACTCTCCTCCGAGATCAAAGAGAAGGTCTCGTGTTTGCTCGCGTAGCTTGACCCGGAGTAGGAGTCCAATATGGGCACCATCTTCATGGTGTCGAAAAGGTTCATGCTCGTCGCCTTGGTCAAAGGGGATGGCCCATGCTTGATAGAGGCGAGGGGGCCCGATCTTTCGATGAGATGATAACTATCGATTTGGTGGAGACGACTTTGACGATACAACTACAAACGTGCACGACGTTGCGCCTTAGCAATCGCTAAACCAATCTTCAGGGGTTACTGACAATGCCAGAAGCACGATCAACCTGACCACGAAGGTCTATTCCTGCATGGAATCGAAGAACAAGCAAGAATATGATAAAGCAATCTGAATATTGCAAATATAAATGACGTATTGATAAATGTGGGGATCCGTAAGCGGTCTTGGTCTGGTCGTTGGACACAAACGAAGTACACGAAGTTGCAAGGGCTAACTTTTGACTAAACAAATCCCAAAGAAAAAGCTACTAGATGGATCTACTTATATAGGAGCAAGGGGTGGCGGCCAAGGAGGTGGAAGGACGTCCCAAGGCAGCCTAAAACTAACCCTAGGTCGTACAAGGCTCATGGGCCCAAGTGGAGGTGATGCAACACCTTTGGACTTGTAGTTTGACTCGGATTCTGTTGCAGCGTCAGATTGTTTCATCGATGTTTCAACGCTCCGGACGAATTTGAAGGTGAATCCAATTGGGTTGGAAAGTGTACGGAATCTAGTTTCCAACAAAAAAGAATCACCCAATTCGAAGTCCGTATGAGAGAGTTCTTGCCGTTTTGAGTCAGGTATGTCGGTGCTGTCTGAATCTGGATGCAGCACGTGAGAGACTTGGACTCTATCTTCTCTTGGCCCAAAAGTGACGTGAGAGAACTTTTTGAACAACACCTAAACTTCTCTTTTTCCCTTATCTTCATATGTGGATTGTACAAATGTCCCATACACCTGAAATTAGACATGTCACAAAAGTCTGTGAAGTATTTTTGTCCTGGATGACATAAATAAATTGTTGCATAGTTTGCATTAGAAATCACCTCACAAATATACATGTATGCAATATTTTTGGTCGTATCCAAGGTAGTCATGTCCTCATCAATGCTCGACCGTCTTGTCGCCGTCTTGTTGTGGGTAGCTTCCGAAGATGGAAATCTCACCCTCGCTTGTAGATGATCGCCTTGATGTTGAAGATGTCGATGTAGGCAAACTCATGGGAAGTAGGCGAAGATGCCATACGTCCGAAGGCAGATATGCCTTGATAGCACTTGGTGAAGATGCCGAAGTGGTGGTTGTAACCGTAGCTCCTTCTTGGGTGTGCTTGTCTCGCAGTCTTCTCTTTTGCTCTTGAAGCTTGGCCTTGGCATGAAGTAGAGCTTCTTCGGACTTGTATGTTTGCGCTTGGTGAGCATCTTCATGATGATGGTGTTGTTGTCGTGCTTGAGCTCGTAGAAGGTGTGGTTCATTGTCGTCGTGCACATGATGCTTGGAGGTGACTTCCCCTTCATGACGATGTTGATGGTCGCCATGGCGGTGTGGACATGGACGACTTACACTTGCATCGTGTTTGCGCTCCGAAGACTTGTGACTTGAACGTCACCACCGAGAAGATGACGAAGGGGAAGATGACCTGTAGTCGACCACCATGTGTCGGAGTTCCGCCATGTGTTTGTCGAAGGAGTCGCACATGTCTTCGACGTAAGCCCTTCTCCTTGCCTCGGAGTGTTGTAAGTCGATGGCGATGTTGCCGGGGTGCTATTGCATTGCTCGTTGTAGTCTGATGGTTTGCGTGTGGATGTAGTTGTTCGCACAGTAGATGTCGAAGACCGGAGATGAAATGCTTTGCCTATCCATCACAAGACACAAGTAGTGGTGAGTGGGAGAAAGAGAAGAACTAGACCAATGTACCTTACCCTATGTTGAGAATGGATCAATGATCACTCAATAATGTATCAAGGAAATATCATAATTGGTACGGATTCTTGTCAATTCTAACACCTACACAATAAAGATTTTGGTGGAGCTTGGTGAGGATAGTGGCACAAAATTTTGATGCAAAATGTTAGCGAGAGTCAATAATGTTGAAAGAGATTCAGAAATTCGCAAGTGAAACAAGTAGACCAATAGCAAAGAATGGTACACGGAAACACACGCACGGATAGATAAATGTGGTTGTGCAACCAAGGATTGAGCAAAAAATGTGGAATCCATGGAAAATGTTCTTGTCGCACAATGCTAGAGAGACGCTAGCCGATTGCTCAATAGGCGGATACGAACTGGTGCACTACCTATATGAGACAAAATGTAGCGGCTTCCTATCACAAGTATGTTATGTATGTATGATGTTCCTCTGCTTTTAGCACAGGATGATCCAAGATGATGAAGTATGATATGCTATTTTGTGATGCTATGGTTCTTGCTTAGAAGCTCTTTGTGGCTCTTTTGCTTAAAAGATTTTTGGGTCTTTTCTCTCTTGAGCTCTTTTTGTTGGCCACTTATGCAAAATGCACTAACCAAGATAGCAATTGTGTATATGAGGGAACAATCTTGTGACACAAGAGATGATATGATAATACCAAGATGATATGGTATGTATGCAATGGAAGCGCATATCGATGATCACTATTGTGCACAAGTAACGTTGCCGGCAATACTCAAAGGCTAGTCTCGATGGCCAAGTGACGCAAAATGTGCTAGGGGTTAACAATTCAATGGCAAGGGGACTATACAAAGATGTCGTCGAGGTTACGTCCGGTGATGATGATGAGAAGCGGTGCTCTTGATGTAGAACCGTTCCTAATTAGCCGATACACCTTAGGAAACGGGAAAAGCTGCAAACTCAAAACCTCAATGACAAATGTCAAAATGGTGGTAGCGGGAAAGCGGTAGTGGTTGCGGAAAAGGATGGTGGGGCTATACACGTTGTCGGAGTTCAAGTGATCGTCCCTAAGTAGCCGAAACACCTTAGGAGACACAAGCCACAACTCAAACAAGCTCGAACAAAATTGGGTTAAGTTGGGTTGGCTATGTATAATGGGCAAGGTTATGCAGAAGTGGTGGTGGTGGTTGATGAAGAAGCGATTGTCCCTAAGTAGCCTAAACACCTTAGGAGGCTCAAATCACTACTCAAGCAACCACAAATGCTATGGTGGACAAAATGGGTTAGGTTGCGGAAGTCTATGGTGGCTATGCGGATGATATGGTGGAGGGCCTAGGCAAACTTGCCAAATTTCACAACATTTGATGGGGTCAAATGATGATGGTAATATTTTTGTGGTATGGGGAATGTCAGGAGATTCAAAACGAGCTAAAGAACGTCGAAACCGGACTCTGAATGAATTAGTTCTGGACAAAACGGTGAAACACAGGATGCTAAAATCCCAGGGTCCGGACATCCGAGGTTATGTCCGGAAATCCGGGGTATGTGTATAGAAACTTGACTGATTTTGAGCTCCAGGAGCAGGATGTCCGGCCGGGAACCCGGATGTCTGGCCCGACGATTCCAGATCGGGTTTGGGACTTTGAAACTCGTTTGGGGGCGGAAATTGATGATTTGGGGGGGGGGGATTTGAGAGATTTCGTAGATGAAAAGTGGGGAAACTTGTGGAGACGCTAGATCCACTCAAAACAAAACAAATCCATGGATCAAAATTAACAAAACATCATCAAACCAACAGATCACAAAAAAAATTGGGCCTATTTTTGATGGGGAATTTTCGAATTTGGGGAAGAACACAACAAAACAAGGCTAGAAAATGGTGGGGAGGCTCCAAATTCGTGAGAAACCATGGCTCTGATACCGTATGATGCTGGGTTAATCCGATCTAGGCCGATCTTTCATGACTGGAGGGATCCCCGAGGATGAACACGAGGGGAAATCACGAGGGGAACGAGAGGAAAATACTCAAATCAACAAGAAACGATCACACAAGTGCTAGATCCTTAGCACAACGAGATACACGGTCCAAATCCAACAAAGGAAAGATACAACATAACTAGTTCATCTCCGTGAGGAGGTCTTGAATCCGCGAGGGAAATTCTCCGTGAGGAGGTCCTGAATCCGGTGTGGATCTTCTCCATAGAGGCCGCGGTCTCTCTTGTGGAGTAGAACCACTGTGGATGAACAAAGCTCTAGGTCTCAAATGAGATATCACAAAGCCAACTGTAGAAAGAGTGACATGGAGGAGTATATATAGTCTAGGGGGCGAAGGGGTACATGGGCCTCGACCCTTTACTGTGCACGGACAGGCGTGCTTGATATCCGGGCGTTCCCGAGACGTAGGATATCTGGGTGTTGGGCCGGATGTCCGGGCTGGCAGGGTCCAGCCTCCGGTGTCTTTTGCACTGGGCGCCGGATTTCCGGGCGAAGTGGCCGGATGTTTGGGGCTTCGGGAGGCGTCGGTTGTCCGGGGCATGGGGCCGAATGTCCGGCTGCTGTAGCAGCTGGCTCTTCTTCCTTCTCCCTCCTTTTCTCCCGCGCACACTTGGCCTTGGTCCTTGGGCTCTACATGGTCTCCTCGAGTGTACCTGATTATGCATAAGGTACGCGCTTGAAGTAGCATCCATGTCTTACATGCGGAAAGGGAAGATTCGGAAAGGGGTGAGTTCACCTTAGGTCCAATGGTGTATGGTCGATGTCTCATCGTGTGGACACTTGGGGCTTGGGGATTAGTCGTAGTGTACATGGGGATGATGATAGGATGCTCCGCATCAAAATAGTGGTGGTGGGGCGTCACAAATCTGTCAAGCAAATATCAAATTCTTACCAGTTCGTACCTAGCAGCAGGTGGCGATCGGCAACCGTAGTAGTCAAAACTCTCAAATCTTGGATAAAGCGATTACCAAGGAGAGTCAAATGCATGACGTAGATGTATGTGGATCTGGGAAGGCTTATAATATGGTATCAAAAGGGTCAGCAATAATCAATTCAGAGATGCAAAGTTGGATAAACGCTCAACGACGGTACTATGATGATCGTAGGCTAGACCGTACTAGAGACGCAAGTCTAGAACACTAATAAAATCACAACACTACACGTAAACAAGGGAGGAGCACACTCTGAATTGTTTTTGCACTTTTTCCCTCTTTTTTTGCTCCGCATTTTCCGAAAAAGTCTACAAATGGTCTAGAAACTGCCTAGCCAGAATTTTCCAGACTTAGTTTTTTTTTCAAACTGGAACTATTTTCTTCTGCGGGTGGCTCAGAAGTTGGGATGTCCGACTTGGCCACGACACGTAATATCGCGTGATCCCGAACTGAAAAACAAAGGATCAAATACTGGACTCGGACTAGGACTGATGGCGGAGATGAATCTGGTGGAATTCGGACTGGTGGCGAAGATGAATCTGGTGGAACTCAGACTGGTGGCGGATGTATGCTGGAGGTGGACTCTTGTGTGATGGCGGCGGATGTATGGTGTCGTATATGGACTCGGATTGGCAGTGGATGTGTGTTGGTGGTATATGGTGGCGGCGATGAAGATGGTGCGGCGGCGGCGCGATAACCTGTGACCAGAACTCGAAACTCTAAGGGAACTAGACGCTAAGACCAGCAACTCGACATGACGATGTAGCCGCAAATTCAATAAAGAAAACACGGAAAAGATTATGCAATGGCTCAGGATGGTTCGGATATGATGAACTAACCCTAACTTTTTTGGGGGTTTTTCATGGACTATACGTATGAAGAACAGACTCGATCTAAACTTTGAAAAACTATAAAATCTCACCGAGCAACCTGAAAATCTGATACCACTTGACAGAGGCAAAGGTGTCCCGTTTTTTGATGAGATGGTGGCTATCATTTTCGGTGGAGTAGACTTCGATCATCCGACTACGAACGTGCGAGGATGACGTGCCTTGGCAATCACTAAACCCACTCCGAGAGGTTATTGACCACGCCGGAGCACGATCAACCTGACCACGAGGGTCTATTTCCTGCAAGCAAACGAAGAACAAGCAAGAAACTAAGATTGCTCTATAAGAGGAAAGCTTTATTGATCAAGGTGGGGTTCTGTGACGTCTTTGTCTGGTCGTTGAACACGAACGAAGTACGCGAAGTTGCAGCTATGGCGAACTTTAATCCAAACAAAACCCAAAGTCTAAACGATGCCCTAAGGGTTGTATATATGGAGAGAGGGGGGGGGGGATTTCGTGGCCCCTTGGAGAAGGGGTCCGAAACCAACCCTAACTCTATTTTCCCCACACATACGGTGATAGAGGCAAAGGTATCCCGTCTTTTGACGAGATGGTGGCTATCGTTTCATAGGAAGTCGACTTTGACGATCCGACTATGAATGTGCGAGGACGTCGCGCCTTAGGAATCGCTAAACCAACTCCAAGAGGTTATTGACCACGCCGGAGCACGATCAACTTGACCACGAAGGTCTGTTTCCTGCAGGCAAATGAAGAACCAACAAGAAACTGAGATTGCAATCTGGATATTGCGTATATAAGAGGAAAGCTTTATTGATCAAGGTGGGGTTCTGTGACGTCTTTGTCTGGTCGTTGAACACAAATGAAGTACGCGAAGTTGCAGCTATGGCGAACTTTAACCTAAACAAAACCCAAAGACTAAACGATACCCTAAGGGTTGTATATATGTGGAAAGAGAGGGGGAATTTCGTGGACCCTTGGCAAAGGGGTCCGAAACCAACCCTAACTCTGTTTTCCCCACACATACGAACTCTAAAAACGGCCTATACTTGACTATTTCGAAATTACATGGGCCTGGCCCAATAATAAGGTGACGCAGCACCAATAATAGCCTCTGGGCGAAATGTATGAAGTGGCATTTGGTATATTTCGTCCAAGGCTTCTTGCACTCATTATGGTGGCTTCAAAGTCCTGAAATCATGACTTGTAACTCCGTTCTTGCCCCCCTTGCGCATGCCATCATCTCCATGCTTGATCTTGCTACAATGTTCATCCTTCTTGTCCAAGCTAGGCCCTTCATTTGTTAGCAAGACAAATGTATCCAATTTAGGCATCATCGTATTCTCATGAACATTAGAATCATTACTAAGAAATGAAAGTACCTGGTAATTTAATTGGCGTGCGCAAGCTCTAGTATTTGGTCCTGTATATGTACAGTTGGGGCTGTGGGTGTAACCTTGTTAGTGATGTCCTCATCATCCTCCCCTTCTTGAATTGAAGTCGTCCTTGACGGAAGCTCATGTTCCTCACGCAAGTAAGGCTTCAAATCTGCAGTTTAAAATGTGGGACTAACCCCAAAATATGCAGGCAGCTCAATATATGCATTATCATTTATTTTCTCTGTCACCTTAAATGTCCATCAGTACGTGGGATTAGCTTTGACTTGCGCAAATTAGGAAACCTATCCTTACGCAAATGTAACCAAACAAGATCTGCAGGTGCAAAGGCAACACGTTTTCTACCCTTATCTCCAACAATTTTATATTTAGCATTCATGCGCTCAATGTTTTCCTTAGTTAACTCTGAAGATCAATTCAGCACGTTGTTTAGCATCAAAATTAACCTTCTCCGAAGATGGAAGGTGTCAGGACCGGTTTTCCAGGATATTAATTTCCCAGTAAACGGCCCTTGTGCTCACCAGCCCCAGGATTACTGTTAGCTGATGAGACACAAACTTGATACAGAAATTCCAAGCAAAATACAAAATATGTAGTACAAGGCCATTCTGGTCCATGAGTACAACAAAAGGGTTCTAGTGGTTGATGGCGGAAGCGGTTTGCGATACATCAGCGTCTATGGGACTCCATTTCCCACAGGAACAGCTGACCTGGATAATTCCTATCTTCGCGAGGCTGCTATCACCGTTGCCTAGGTTCCGGGGCTGCCATCGCAGCGCTCCTCTCCAAGCAAGAAATCTGGCCAAGACAATAGCCAGGGACAAGCCAGTGAGTACTTTGAATGTACTCGCAAACATTATGAACACAGGTAAAATATAACAAATGATGCACTGAAACATTCCATGATCACTTTGTTAGTCACGCAATAAAATTCATGACGCACGCAAGCAGGTTATTCTTATAAAGCATGATTGAGCAACCAGAGAATAAGAATAAAATGCACCGATCGGGTGTCTGAAGCGACACCTCGAAAGGATAATAAAATAACGCATGCCTCAGTCGGACGTCTGAGCGACGTCTCATAAAGGGCTTATAAAGGAAAAATAATAACAAACTTGCCACAGTCGGGCGTCTGAGCGACACCACATAAAGGGCTTATACGGAAAATAAATAATAAGCATGCCACAGTCGGGCGTCTGAGCGACACCACATAAAAGGCTTATAAGGAAAATAAATAATAAGCATGCCACAGTCGGGCGTCTGAGCGACACCACATAAAGGGCTTATAAGGAAAATAAATAATAAGCATGCCACAGTCGGGCGTCTGAGCGACACCACATAAAGGGCTTATATGAGAATAATCACGGGGAATATCCAGGAGGTAGAACCATCCCAGGGATACTCAATAACTCAAACAATACAAATGGTTAGTCCAAAATAATATTAATCATAATCATCATTCGTCACACGTCGTGATTTATTCTGGTTTAGAAGTTTTCCTCCGAAGACCGACACTAAGACCGACACTTGACCCATCCCAGACTGTAGTCCTTAACCGCGGATACGGCTATTCGAATAGATATAAACTCTGCAGAGAGTGTACTCTTTACCCACGAGTAATGGATTCCTTTAGCCCATCGGGACTAATGCCATTTACGGTCTTTTAGTTGAAAACACACCTGACTTGCACACACCAGCTTAACTTACCGGTGACTGGAATCACCCACGACACCTGTTAAGTAAAACTCTAAGTGGGGAGGCTACAACCTCGAGTAGCATGGGATCACAGAATTTATAATGCGCGCAAACTAGGGAAGCTACCCCCTCGGTCCCAACCGGAAACACCCATGCCCCCGGACCAGGTGGCCTGCCTACCGGATGCAGCCGGTATCTTCCACCATGGCCTCTCTGTACGGTGTGTGCCAAGAAAGGGGTTGACAACTTACTGGACTGTACCCTACCTGCGGCAGGGACAAGTGGTAGTACGAAGCAAGTATGGGGGTTACCGGAACAAGACTCGATCTATGGTCGACTCAGGAGGTTAAAGCATCACTTGCATGATTAGTATAGCAATTATATTTCACACCAACAAACAGAATCACTACTCATCATACCTCAATATGCCTTACTGACAATACTCGTCTCAACGAAATATCAGTAACAAGCTCGTGTCTACCTAAGACAGAGGCTTTCCTGGATTCCTTCCAGTAGGCATGAGAGGTAGACGAGGGTGATTACTGTCACGAGTATAACAATTTCCAACAGCAAGGAAACTTCATCATGCACTCATGAGTATGATCATATCCACACATAAAATAACGAATACTTCGTGCCAAGGTGGTGTTGTAAACGTGTCCAACAACACACAACAATATTATGCCGGGGTTCAGAATGCTTGCCTCCAAGGTGCAGAGAGGGGAGGTACACTCCAAAACTTTTGAAAGCTTTGATCTTCTCCCCAAATTCCTATTTTTGAAAGTATTCAAATTAACACATACCTTAAAGACAGTACAAAAAGTTGTCCTAATTATTTTTGAAATATATCTTAAAATAAACTAGGTGAAATTTGAGAGTGGTAGGAAAAAGAATCAACTCATTTGGAGTTTTATTTAAAAAGATATGCCCAGTCAAAGTTTAGTCAAAATTCTGTTTTAATAAAAACCAGAAAAGGGAAAACGCATCGGTTCAGAATACGCTTCCAGAGAAGAGGAGACGCACTTTGGGCTTTACGCTTTCACTTAAGCGCCTCGGCGGGACGTCCAGAGCCACTGACGGTGGGCCCGCGGGTCCACCCGTCAGGTTTGACTGGTCCAACCAGTCTTCTTCCTCCTCTGGCCGAAAGGGGGCGGAGCTCCGGCGATCGACGTCGGCGAAAGGCGGCTCCCCGCGGGGTTCTGAGGGAGGGGATGGATCCGCCAGTCCAGGGCGGTCCTCCCGGTGGTTGTTAGGCTCGCGGGGGTGGAGGGAGTCGCCGGCGGCGAGCGTTGTGGCGGACGGCGTTTCGGGAGGGTTAGGGGCTTCGAGCTACGGTGGTTTTTGGTCGGGCTAGAGAGGTGGGGCGGCTCCGTACGGTCGAGGGGAGGCGGATGGTGGCGACAGAAGGACTAGGGGGCTCTGCTCGCGACGCACGGTACGAGAATGCGGCGGCGGCCGAAGCTACCGGAGACGAGGAAGACGGCCTCCCTCCCTCGATTTCTGGCTACGGGAGCTCCAGGAGGATGGCTTGAGGCTGCTTGGGGTCTGGACGGGCTCGGGGCTCTTCTTTATAGGCGGGGGAGGTCGGTTCCCGCGGCTGCGGATAGGAACGCCGGCGAACCGCCTCTCTGTTGCGGCAGGGCGACGTGGCGAAGGCTAGCGGTGCACGGCGTGGCTGCGGGGGCTAGGGGATGAGAACGGCCTGCTCACGAGGGCAGCTGGCGAACGGAGGAGGCTTGGGCGGTGCCGTCCATGGCAGAGCCGGTCACGGGCGCCGGCGTGCTGCCAAAACGCCAACGCTGCCACTCTGAGAGGAGCAGGGCGAGTAGGGTCCGCACTAGGGGACAGTAGAGAGGATTAGGACGAGCTCGGGAGGCTTATCCAGGGGCGTGTCGGTTCGGACGCGAGCACGTGCAAAACGCGCGCTCTGCTCGCGCTCCGGGCATGCACGGCAGGTGTTCGGCGAAATGCCAAAGCGTGCTAGAGGTCTAGGGTGAGGCTGGGGTTTAACAGGTCCGTGTTAGAATTAACTAGGAGTTTAGTGGACAAACTGATTTGCCCAGAGGGGTAAGATCACTATGCAAATACAAAACCATGCCAAAACTGTCCATGAACACAAGGTGCTCGACAGAATGCCTCGGGCTTCTAGGCATCTCTTCTGGTGGCCAAAAACTCCAGAGTGGAGTCTCTCTAGATGACAAAGAGGGTGGCAAGGTTAGTTTGTCAAAAGCAAACACTCCTTAGTACAAGTTTTTGAGAAAACCAAATCTGGACAGAAGAGAAAAGCTATCCTTGCATGGACCAAAAATATACCAATGGGTCCAATCTCCTGGACTTAAGAGTTTGGTAGGGTGGACTACAAGCAGGAGAAAAATTTAGAGGCAAAAGGGCAAGCAAAAATGGAGCTGTAGTACAAACCACCAAACTGGACCAGAACACAAAGGAGGATGGTTTGCTCAAATTTTCCAAAGAACACCACTGGGTTTTTGCATAGGAATGAGTTATATACTCCTACCAACATCTCCAAATTTTGGTAGAATTTTTAAATGAATTTATAAAAGGGTTGCAGTGCAAAAGAGACTCTAAAACTTATGAGAACCCACTTTAAAGGCAATAAGGCTTTAGGAAAAATATTTATAGAAATAATTCCACTAATAAAAGAAATGATCTTCAGAAGGTATACAAGTTCAACAACATTTTTGAAAAGTTTTCCCCTTGGAGGGAAAACTCCACAATTCAGTAGAAAGGAAAGGTTCTGAAATCAAAAGAAAATCCAGAAAAGAAAAATTTTAATTTCTTGACAAAATTTTTAATAAATAAACCATGGTTAAAATTTTGGGGTGTTACAACACCACCCCCCTTAAGAAAAATCTCGTCCTCGAGATTTGCTAAGGACGATCTCAAAATATCCATCCTATTACCATAAAGCATTAATTCAAAAGAAACGAACATTCTTAATACGTAACACACTGAGGTTACTGCGAGGGAGCAAATCATTGGTACAACCACAGTGGGGTACTGGTGCTATGTGAGGAAAACTATGGTTGGGGAAACCGAGGAATTACCACTATCGGCTACGGTAAATTTAGAACAACAGTCTAAATTCACAAATTACGCTGGTCGTACCCGAGTGTATAGAGCTCTCTCTGGCTGACAGATGGACCCGGGGTCCACTGTCAGTCTCTCCCCTACCTCTGGCTCTCTTCCTCCTCTCTCTCTCGCGCGCGACTGCGCTTTCTCCACCGGCGACGCCTAGCGCGTAGGGCACCTAGGCCGTACTGCGGTAGTGCGCGGCGTGCTAGCTGCCGGTGCAGCGTGCACTCACCTCGCGGGCCAGTGCGCTGTCGGCACTGCTCGCGGATTCGCCTCCGAACACCGGCGATCGAGCGACGAGCGGCGCTGGTGGACTTCGCCCACCGTACACCGATCTCGAGCTATAAAATGACCGCGGTGCTCCACTCTTCTTCCTCACGCATGGCCTCGCCTCTTCCTCTCCTTCCTTCTCCTCCATTTCTGTTTGCAGGAGCTCGCGACGAGGCTCTAATGGCGGAGGTGATGCCGGACTGGTACGTGATCCTGATGTGCGGAGGGTTGGCGGCATTGCTGGGGTTCTCCGCGCTCTTGTGCGCGATGATCCTCAATGATCGCCGTGATGCTGCTGCTCGAATGCTAGCTCTACGCGGCGGCGGTGATCATGAGGATTAAGTGTGGTTGTTAGGTTCTGACTGCTGTCAGTGTGCTGGAGGCAACCTGCGTTCGAATAATTACCCACAAATTTCTCCCTCAGAGACTGTGGTGTGATAGTGAGGTGATCCGTTAGGTGCAAAATGTGTACGTGATTGTGCAATTAGTGCAGGCAATTGGGTGGTTGTGGATGTGAGCCGGCTGTTGTGGTGCCGCGTGAATTAAAATGCATGTCACGAAGAATTTTGTGCTGCAACGGCTCAAAGGAAAATCTAACTTCAAGATTTACTGAGAGCGGAAACAGTCAATCAAAAAGAACAGCAGTAAAAACCACTCATATCAATCGAAAACAAACATTTAATACATCGCACAAACTTAGGATACAACGCATAAGCTGTAATACACAAATAAATGCTAGGGTAGCAAACATAGCAGTTACGTCTACGGAAAATGGACAGGGTCCTGAGGAAATGTCTCCGGCACCGGGGCACATTTCTCTCCTATCGGGGAAAGCGGAAGGCTTCCCGGTGTTGGAACACATTCTTCTTCTTCCGGAGAGAGCGGAGGAAGTTGAGGAAGCAATCGAAGAACGTGTCCTTCCTGACTTGGTAGAGGGGGTCCGCCAATGGTGATCCGGGGATTCAGAACAGCAAGATAGTGGAGATACTCCAGTATTTGCTGGGTGAAATGCTCCTGGGCCATCACATATTGAATGAGATAGACCAGGGCTGGATCGCTCTCCGCACGTCCACAGCGGAACGTAGCTTCTGCTCCAAAAGCAGCGCGGCTTGGGAAATAGCAGTATTCTCTTGTGCTGGCACAAGGTACCGCAAATCGAAGACGGGTGACTGCTTCATACGCAGCAGACTCAATGGCCATGCCTGGTGTTGGCATGGATCTCCCGATGAAGATAACATAGGGAGGGCCTTGGTTTAAATCTGCTGGTGGAATATGTACAGCTGCCCAGTATTTCGAGAGATCAGGAGTGATTCTCGATTTGAGCAGCTCATACAGGGGTGGATGGGTGGAGCCAAGAGTATTGCGGGTAAAATCCCATAATATCTTAACAAAACTACCAGG
>LR738710.1:376226882-376447797 GCA_902687465.1 Secale cereale
GAGTCTCTCTAGATGACAAAGAGGGTGGCAAGGTTAGTTTGTCAAAAGCAAACACTCCTTAGTACAAGTTTTTGAGAAAACCAAATCTGGACAGAAGAGAAAAGCTATCCTTGCATGGACCAAAAATATACCAATGGGTCCAATCTCCTGGACTTAAGAGTTTGGTAGGGTGGACTACAAGCAGGAGAAAAATTTAGAGGCAAAAGGGCAAGCAAAAATGGAGCTGTAGTACAAACCACCAAACTGGACCAGAACACAAAGGAGGATGGTTTGCTCAAATTTTCCAAAGAACACCATTGGGTTTTTGCATAGGAATGAGTTATATACTTCTACCAACATCTCCAAATTTTGGTAGAATTTTTAAATGAATTTATAAAAGGGTTGCAGTGCAAAAGAGACTCTAAAACTTATGAGAACCCACTTTGAAGGCAATAAGGCTTTAGGAAAAATATTTATAGAAATAATTCCACTAATAAAAGAAATGATCTTCAGAAGGTATACAAGTTCAACAACATTTTTGAAAAGTTTTTCCCCTTGGAGGGAAAACTCCACAATTCAGTAGAAAGGAAAGGTTCTGAAATCAAAAGAAAATCCAGAAAAGAAAAATTTTAATTTCTTGACAAATTTTTTAATAAATAAACCATGGTTAAAATTTTGGGGTGTTACAACACCACCCCCCTTAAGAAAAATCTCGTCCTCGAGATTTGCTAAGGACGATCTCAAATTATCCATCCTATTACCATAAAGCATTAATTCAAAAGAAACGAACATTCTTAATACGTAACACACTGAGGTTACTGCGAGGGAGCAAATAATTGGTACAACCACAGTGGGGTACTGGTGCTATGTGAGGAAAACTATGGTTGGGGAAACCGAGGAATTACCACTATCGGCTACGGTAAATTTAGAACAACAGTCTAAATTCACAAATTACGCTGGTCGTACCCGAGTGTATAGAGCTCTCTCTGGCTGACAGATGGACCCGGGGTCCACTGTCAGTCTCTCCCCTACCTCTGGCTCTCTTCCTCCTCTCTCTCTCGCGCGCGACTGCGCTTTCTCCACCGGCGACGCCTAGCGCGTAGGGCACCTAGGCCGTACTGCGGTAGTGCGCGGCGTGCTAGCTGCCGGTGCAGCGTGCACTCACCTCGCGGGCCAGTGCGCTGTCGGCACTGCTCGCGGATTCGCCTCCGAACACCGGCGATCGAGCGACGAGCGGCGCTGGTGGACTTCGCCCACCGTACACCGATCTCGAGCTATAAAATGACCGCGGTGCTCCACTCTTCTTCCTCACACATGGCCTCGCCTCTTCCTCTCCTTCCTTCTCCTCCATTTCTGTTTGCAGGAGCTCGCGACGAGGCTCTAATGGCGGAGGTGATGCCGGACTGGTACGTGATCCTGATGTGCGGAGGGTTGGCGGCATTGCTGGGGTTCTCCGCGCTCTTGTGCGCGATGATCCTCAATGATCGCCGTGATGCTGCTGCTCGAATGTTAGCTCTACGCGGCGGCGGTGATCATGAGGATTAAGTGTGGTTGTTAGGTTCTGACTGCTGTCAGTGTGCTGGAGGCAACCTGCGTTCGAATAATCACCCACAAATTTCTCCCTCAGAGACTGTGGTGTGATAGTGAGGTGATCCGTTAGGTGCAAAATGTGTACGTGATTATGCAATTAGTGCAGGCAGTTGGGTGGTTGTGGATGTGAGCCTGCTGTTGTGGTGCCGCGTGAATTAAAATGCATGTCACGAAGAATTTTGTGCTGCAACGGCTCAAAGGAAAATCTAACTTCAAGATTTACTGAGAGCGGAAACAGTCAATCAAAAAGAACAGCAGTAAAAACCACTCATATCAATCGAAAACAAACATTTAATACATCGCACAAACTTAGGATACAACGCATAAGCTGTAATACCCAAATAAATGCTAGGGTAGCAAACATAGCAGTTACGTCTACGGAAAATGGACAGGGTCCTGAGGAAATGTCTCCGGCACCGGGGCACATTTCTCTCCTATCGGGGAAAGCGGAAGGCTTCCCGGTGTTGGAACACATTCTTCTTCTTCCGGAGGGAGCGGAGGAAGTTGAGGAAGCAATCGAAGAACGTGTCCTTCCTGACTTGGCAGAGGGGGTCCGCCAATGGTGATCCGGGGATTCAGAACAGCAAGATAGTGGAGATACCCCAGTATTTGCTGGGTGAAATGCTCCTGGGCCATCACATATTGAATGAGATAGACCAGGGCTGGATCGCTCTCCGCACGTCCACAGCGGAACGTAGCTTCTGCTCCAAAAGCAGCGCGGCTTGGGAAATAGCAGTATTCTCTTGTGCTGGCACAAGGTACCGCAAATCAAAGACGGGTGACTGCTTCATACGCAGCAGACTCAATGGCCATGCCTGGTGTTGGCATGGATCTCCCGATGAAGATAACATAGGGAGGGCCTTGGTTTAAATCTGCTGGTGGAATATGTACAGCTGCCCAGTATTTCGAGAGATCAGGAGTGATTCTCGATTTGAGCAGCTCATACAGGGGTGGATGGGTGGAGCCAAGAGTATTGCGGGTAAAATCCCATAATATCTTAACAAAACTACCAGGGTTTGCGTCGGGGGTCCTCAGGTAAGCTCCGGGGTGAGACATGGATGGGTGAATGAGGAAGGTAGCGCTCGATGCTGATGGTTGCTGGTGTGGAAAAATGAGGGTGGCCTCTTATAGAGAGCCTGGGTCGTGAAACATGAAGTGGTGCCGTACGACTGAGACACCGACTCCGGCGCGGGGCTGTCCGAGTCAAAGTATCGGGCCTCAATCCCCAAAAGAAAAGTGACATGATACTGTGTATGCCGCTTAGGGGTCTCGTCTAGGATTTAACTCTGCAACCATTCGTCAAACAATATATGCCAGATCACACATACTATGTGATGTTGACACACAAGTGGTTACAAGCTCACTACGTCACACAACGACTACTACGGAACTAAAGGAAAAACCGGTCACTAGGGCTTGACAACAATCCTGGTGGACTCAGTCCACCTGGTTGAGATCTAGCCGGGCGTGTCCTGCGGATGCCGAGTCCTCTCCGGGTGCTTCCGCGTCGGAGTTGGCCGGGGTAGGATGGGGAGCTACAGGGCTGGAGTAGCGGTGGTGGCCTTCGCGGGGTGTCCAGGTCACCGTCCCATTGGAGTAGGCCTCCAAGAGACGACGGAGATCTCCGGGTGAGGCGATGGCATTGCCCGGGTGGATGACATGGTCAGAGCTTGGGGGCTCAACCGGCCTTCCAGGCAGCACTATCGGTGTGTCGGTGGCGGGTGCGACTTCGCTCCTTGCCGGGGTCAGGCGAGTGAGCGTCATGCGGGTCTCAATCAGGTCAAGAGTGACCTGATCAAATAGTGCCTCTTGCGCTTCCAGGTAGCGCACCAGATGCACTAGGGCAGGGTCCGACTCATGGTCTCCGTTGGCGACCTGGGTCGGTCTACCATAGCCTTCACGACTAGGGTAGTAGTAGAATGAGCGGCAGTTAACCCTCGGCGACAGGTGCCGAAGATGAACTATAGCCTCTCGGGCTGCAAGTTGGATGGCTTGGGGCTCGTCGGAGGTCGTCCTCCCGGTGAACCGGTAGGGACGCTCCGATGTAATACTTCGACCGTAGATGTGCGCCGTGGCCCAGAAGTGTTGGATGGAATTACTCGTGTGCTCTTGGTACACGACATACTCCGGCGGCTCGTTGGTGCCGAAGGCACGACGGGTGAGATTGGCGAGGATGGCTACGAAACCTTCGAGCTCAACAGCGGTGGTCTCGTTGTGAACGCGGGGGCCTGGCATCTTGGTGGTTGGATATCGAACTGGGAATGAGGCTGTGATGTGCTGAGTTTTGGGGCAGGGCTTCCTTTATAAGTCAGCCGGGTCTTCCATCGCACGCTTGTGGATGGGACAACTCAGGTATCGGCACAGGCGCACGGCCTATGGGTAGACCGATAGGTTGGGCACCGACTGCCAAAAGGTGTCGGGGTCACTGTGTGGCTATTCTGCATGAGGGATATGGCTGGGTCTAGAATAAGGTTTGGTGGGTTGGTTAACCTAGGTTTATTGACCTGGCTAAGATAGGATTAGCCAATGGTCAACCTGGCTCTGATACCAAGGTTGTCAGGACCGGTTTTCCAGGATATTAATTTCCCAGTAAACGGCCCTTGTGCTCACCAGCCCCAGGATTACTGTTAGCTGATGAGACACAAACTTGATACAGAAATTCCAAGCAAAATACAAAATATGTGGTACAAGACCATTCTGGTCCATGAGTACAACAAAAGGGTTCTAGTGGTTGATGGCGGAAGCGGTTTGCGATACATCAGCGTCTATGGGACTCCATTTCCCACAGGAACAGCTGACCTGGATAATTCCTATCTTCGCGAGGCTGCTATCACCGTTGCCTAGGTTCCGGGGCTGCCATCGCAGCGCTCCTCTCCAAGCAAGAAATCTGGCCAAGACAATAGCCAGGGACAAGCCAGTGAGTACTTTGAATGTACTCGCAAACATTATGAACACAGGTAAAATATAACAAATGATGCACTGAAACATTCCATGATCACTTTGTTAGTCACGCAATAAAATTCATGACGCACGCAAGCAGGTTATTCTTATAAAGCATGATTGAGCAACCAGAGAATAAGAATAAAATGCACCGATCGGGTGTCTGAAGCGACACCTCGAAAGGATAATAAAATAACGCATGCCTCAGTCGGACGTCTGAGCGACGTCTCATAAAGGGCTTATAAAGGAAAAATAATAACAAACTTGCCACAGTCGGGCGTCTGAGCGACACCACATAAAGGGCTTATACGGAAAATAAATAATAAGCATGCCACAGTCGGGCGTCTGAGCGACACCACATAAAAGGCTTATAAGGAAAATAAATAATAAGCATGCCACAGTCGGGCGTCTGAGCGACACCACATAAAGGGCTTATAAGGAAAATAAATAATAAGCATGCCACAGTCGGGCGTCTGAGCGACACCACATAAAGGGCTTATATGAGAATAATCACGGGGAATATCCAGGAGGTAGAACCATCCCAGGGATACTCAATAACTCAAACAATACAAATGGTTAGTCCAAAATAATATTAATCATAATCATCATTCGTCACACGTCGTGATTTATTCTGGTTTAGAAGTTTTCCTCCGAAGACCGACACTAAGACCGACACTTGACCCATCCCAGACTGTAGTCCTTAACCGCGGATACGGCTATTCGAATAGATATAAACTCTGCAGAGAGTGTACTCTTTACCCACGAGTAATGGATTCCTTTAGCCCATCGGGACTAATGCCATTTACGGTCTTTTAGTTGAAAACACACCTGACTTGCACACACCAGCTTAACTTACCGGTGACTGGAATCACCCACGACACCTGTTAAGTAAAACTCTAAGTGGGGAGGCTACAACCTCGAGTAGCATGGGATCACAGAATTTATAATGCGCGCAAACTAGGGAAGCTACCCCCTCGGTCCCAACCGGAAACACCCATGCCCCCGGACCAGGTGGCCTGCCTACCGGATGCAGCCGGTATCTTCCACCATGGCCTCTCTGTACGGTGTGTGCCAAGAAAGGGGTTGACAACTTACTGGACTGTACCCTACCTGCGGCAGGGACAAGTGGTAGTACGAAGCAAGTATGGGGGTTACCGGAACAAGACTCGATCTATGGTCGACTCAGGAGGTTAAAGCATCACTTGCATGATTAGTATAGCAATTATATTTCACACCAACAAACAGAATCACTACTCATCATACCTCAATATGCCTTACTGACAATACTCGTCTCAACGAAATATCAGTAACAAGCTCGTGTCTACCTAAGACAGAGGCTTTCCTGGATTCCTTCCAGTAGGCATGAGAGGTAGACGAGGGTGATTACTGTCACGAGTATAACAATTTCCAACAGCAAGGAAACTTCATCATGCACTCATGAGTATGATCATATCCACACATAAAATAACGAATACTTCGTGCCAAGGTGGTGTTGTAAACGTGTCCAACAACACACAACAATATTATGCCGGGGTTCAGAATGCTTGCCTCCAAGGTGCAGAGAGGGGAGGTACACTCCAAAACTTTTGAAAGCTTTGATCTTCTCCCCAAATTCCTATTTTTGAAAGTATTCAAATTAACACATACCTTAAAGACAGTACAAAAAGTTGTCCTAATTATTTTTGAAATATATCTTAAAATAAACTAGGTGAAATTTGAGAGTGGTAGGAAAAAGAATCAACTCATTTGGAGTTTTATTTAAAAAGATATGCCCAGTCAAAGTTTAGTCAAAATTCTGTTTTAATAAAAACCAGAAAAGGGAAAACGCATCGGTTCAGAATACGCTTCCAGAGAAGAGGAGACGCACTTTGGGCTTTACGCTTTCACTTAAGCGCCTCGGCGGGACGTCCAGAGCCACTGACGGTGGGCCCGCGGGTCCACCCGTCAGGTTTGACTGGTCCAACCAGTCTTCTTCCTCCTCTGGCCGAAAGGGGGCGGAGCTCCGGCGATCGACGTCGGCGAAAGGCGGCTCCCCGCGGGGTTCTGAGGGAGGGGATGGATCCGCCAGTCCAGGGCGGTCCTCCCGGTGGTTGTTAGGCTCGCGGGGGTGGAGGGAGTCGCCGGCGGCGAGCGTTGTGGCGGACGGCGTTTCGGGAGGGTTAGGGGCTTCGAGCTACGGTGGTTTTTGGTCGGGCTAGAGAGGTGGGGCGGCTCCGTACGGTCGAGGGGAGGCGGATGGTGGCGACAGAAGGACTAGGGGGCTCTGCTCGCGACGCACGGTACGAGAATGCGGCGGCGGCCGAAGCTACCGGAGACAAGGAAGACGGCCTCCCTCCCTCGATTTCTGGCTACGGGAGCTCCAGGAGGATGGCTTGAGGCTGCTTGGGGTCTGGACGGGCTCGGGGCTCCTCTTTATAGGCGGGGGAGGTCGGTTCCCGCGGCTGCGGATAGGAACGCCGGCGAACCGCCTCTCTGTTGCGGCAGGGCGACGTGGCGAAGGCTAGCGGTGCACGGCGTGGCTGCGGGGGCTAGGGGATGAGAACGGCCTGCTCACGAGGGCAGCTGGCGAACGGAGGAGGCTTGGGCGGTGCCGTCCATGGCAGAGCCGGTCACGGGCGCCGGCGTGCTGCCAAAACGCCAACGCTGCCACTCTGAGAGGAGCAGGGCGAGTAGGGTCCGCACTAGGGGACAGTAGAGAGGATTAGGACGAGCTCGGAAGGCTTATCCAGGGGCGTGTCGGTTCGGACGCGAGCACGTGCAAAACGCGCGCTCTGCTCGCGCTCCGGGCATGCACGGCAGGTGTTCGGCGAAATGCCAAAGCGTGCTAGAGGTCTAGGGTGAGGCTGGGGTTTAACAGGTCCATGTTAGAGTTAACTAGGAGTTTAGTGGACAAACTGATTTGCCCAGAGGGGTAAGATCACTATGCAAATACAAAACCATGCCAAAACTGTCCATGAACACAAGGTGCTCGACAGAATGCCTCGGGCTTCTAGGCATCTCTTCTGGTGGCCAAAAACTCCAGAGTGGAGTCTCTCTAGATGACAAAGAGGGTGGCAAGGTTAGTTTGTCAAAAGCAAACACTCCTTAGTACAAGTTTTTGAGAAAACCAAATCTGGACAGAAGAGAAAAGCTATCCTTGCATGGACCAAAAATATACCAATGGGTCCAATCTCCTGGACTTAAGAGTTTGGTAGGGTGGACTACAAGCAGGAGAAAAATTTAGAGGCAAAAGGGCAAGCAAAAATGGAGCTGTAGTACAAACCACCAAACTGGACCAGAACACAAAGGAGGATGGTTTGCTCAAATTTTCCAAAGAACACCATTGGGTTTTTGCATAGGAATGAGTTATATACTTCTACCAACATCTCCAAATTTTGGTAGAATTTTTAAATGAATTTATAAAAGGGTTGCAGTGCAAAAGAGACTCTAAAACTTATGAGAACCCACTTTGAAGGCAATAAGGCTTTAGGAAAAATATTTATAGAAATAATTCCACTAATAAAAGAAATGATCTTCAGAAGGTATACAAGTTCAACAACATTTTTGAAAAGTTTTTCCCCTTGGAGGGAAAACTCCACAATTCAGTAGAAAGGAAAGGTTCTGAAATCAAAAGAAAATCCAGAAAAGAAAAATTTTAATTTCTTGACAAATTTTTTAATAAATAAACCATGGTTAAAATTTTGGGGTGTTACAGAAGGGGCAACAAACCAATAGGTGCACGAGGTAGGAAACCATATACAATTTCAAAAGAGCACATCTTAGTAGTAGAATGCAATGAACGATTATAAGCAAATTCAATATGGGGCAAGCATTATTCCCCCATTTTCTTGTTATTCTTCAAAACAGCCCTAAGCATTGTAGACAAAGTTCTATTGACTAATTCAGTTTGTCCATCAGTTTGGGTGTGACAAGTAGTACTAAAAACCAGTTTAGTCCCCAACTTAGCCCATAAACATCTCCAAAAGTGGCCAAGAAATTTAGTATCACGATCTGAATCAATAGTATTTGGCACACCATGCAAGCGAATAATTTCACGAAAGAACAAATCAGCAAGATTAGCAGCATCATCGCTTTTATGACATGGTATAAAGTGTGCCATTTTTGAGAACCTATCCACGACAACAAATATGCTATCCCTCCCCTTCTTTATTCGAGGTAAACGCAAAACAAACTCCATAGATATATCTTCCCAAGGAACACTAGGGACAGGCAAAGGCATATATAAACCATGAGGATTTAGTCATGACTTAGCTTTTTGACATGTAGTGCAGCGAGCAACAAAACACTCAACATCCCGTCTTATCTTTGGCCAAAAGAAATGTGTAGCAAGTACGTCCTTCGTCTTCTTCACGCCAAAGTGTCCTATTAATCATCCTCCATGCGCCTCCTGCAACAACAAAAGACGAACAATGCTAGCTGGAATGCATAGCTTGTTAGCACGAAACACAAATCCATCATTAACGACGAACTTGTTCCATGTTCTCCCTTCTTTACAATTCTGCAATACATCTTTAAATTCGGCATCGTGCACATATTGATCTTTGATGGTCTCCAACCCAAATATTTTAAAGTCAAGTTGTGAAAGCATAGTATAACGACGAGACAATGTATCAGCAATAACATTTTCTTTTCCCTTCTTGTGTTTAATAACAAAAGGGAAAGTCTCTATGAATTCAACCCATTTAGCATGTCTACGGTTCAGTTTTGCTTGACTTTTAATGTGCTTCAAAAATTCATGATCAGAATGTATAACAAATTCTTTGGGCCATAAATAATGTTGCCATGTTTCCAAAGTCTGAACAAGAGCATATAATTACTTATCATAAGTAGAATAATTCAGACTAGACCCACACAATTTTTCAGAAAAGTATGCAACAGGTTTCCACTAGCATCACATTCAAGCTCAAAAATCTTATTAAAATCAGGAAGTTGGAATAAAGGAGCATGTGTCAACTTATCCTTTAATACCGTGAATGCTTCTTCCTGTGTAGTACCTCAAACAAAAAGCACATCCTTCTTTGTAAGCTCATTGAGAGGTGCAGCAATGGTGCTGAAATCTCGCACAAAACGCCTATAGAATCCAGCGAAGCCACGGAAACTCCGCATGTGTGTGACCGTTTTGGGCTGCGGCCAACTCTCAATAGCTTCAATCTTGGCTTTATCAACCTCAATTCCTTGTGGGGTAACAACATAGCCAAGAAAAGATAATCGGTCGGTGCAAAAGGTGCACTTTCCAAGGTTACCAAACAAACATGCATCACGTAGAGCAATAAAAATAACACGTAAATGTTCCAAATGTTCCTCCAAAGATGTGCTATATATCAATATATCATCAAAGTAAACTACCACATATCGTCCAATGAAAGCACGTAAAACTTCATTCATTAATCTCATGAAAGTACTAGGTGCATTAGTTAACCCGAAAGGCATGACTAACCACTCATATAATCCAAACTTAGTTTTAAATGCTGTTTTACATTAATCTCCCAATTTCATACGGAAGTTGATGGTATCCACTAAGCAAATCAACTTTGGAGAATATAGTGGAGCCACTCAATTCATCAAGCATATCATCTAGCCTAGGAAAAGGATGACGATAAAGAATAGTAATATTATTAATGCCTCTACAATCAACAGACATACGCGATGTACCATCATTTTTTGGCACTAGAACAATAGGAACATAACACGGACTAAGGGATTCACGTATATAACCTTTGTCGAGTAGCTCCTGTACTTGACGCATAATCTCCTTCGTCTCTTTCGATTGGTACGGTATGGTGCATGGTTGGGTAGCGATGCACCTGAAATTAAGTCAATCTGATGCTCAATCCTTCAAATAGGTGGTAATCCCGGTGGCACGTCTTGTGGAAAGACGTCCGCGAACTCCTGCAAAATGTTAGTGACAGCAGGAGGCAAAGAGGAAGGCACGTCCTCGAATGAAAATAATGCTTCTTTACACACAAAAGCATAGCAAATAGATTGGCTGAAATCTAGTTCATCAGGATCAGACTTGGTGGCAAGTAAACATCCACTTTTTAATTTAATTTCAGATTCAACATGAGATGATGATGTGTTATTAGGCTTCATTTGTTGCTCAAATTCTTTTGCCACAATCTGATTTTCACTCTTATTTTGCTCCTGTTTTGCTTTATTAGCTCTATTAATATGTTCTTTCAAAATGGAATCAGGAGACATGGGAAGCAAAGTAATACGTTTATCCTTATGAACAAGAGTATACTGATTATTTCTACCATGGTGTACATATTTTTTATCAAATTGCCATGGTCTACCAAGTAATAAGGAACAAGCTTGCATGGGTACCACATCACAATCAGAATAATCAGCATATGTGGAGATACTAAAATGCACACGAACAGTACGTGTTACCTTAACCTTGTCGCTATTGTTGAACCATTGGATGTAGTAAGGATGTGGATGTGGTCTTGAGGTGAGAGATAGCTTCTCCACCATCTCCATGCTAGCCAAGTTGTTGCAGCTCCCTCCATCTATGATGACGCGAACAGAACGTTCCTTCACAACTCCCTTTGTATGGAACAAATTATGACTCTGATTTTGCTCCGCTTGTGTGACCTGCACACTCAAAACACGTTGAGCAACTAAACATTCATACATGTCAGCGTCTTCAGGAGCCATGTATCGCGTCTCATTTTCAGAATCATCTACACCGTGTTCTTCACGTGTAATAAGAGCCAAAATCTCCTCATCATAGTCACTAGCGGACTCATAACCACCATCCTCAATAGCAATCATGCCACGCTGAGATGGGCATTTTCTCGCATAGTGACCAATACCAGTGCCACAACGACATATAACATCATGTGTTGGCCCTGTGGATGCCATGGATCACGAAGAGCTCTGCGCTGGACCGAAAGGTGTACTCTTGGTTGATGGTGGTGGTGCCTGTTTGCTTTTATCACGACTAGAAGTGACGGCTGAAGTAGGTGGTGGTGCAGCCGGATGTGTCAAAGTAGATGATGCACGCGGTGTCCATGATGAAGGTCAACCTGCAAAAAAATTAGTTCGTGCCAAGGCCTGTTGATCCTGCACTTCAGGTTCAGCTTTGCAAGCAAGATGGAATAAACGAGTGATATTATTATACTCCTTATACTCTAGAATTGTCTGAATCTCTCTATTTAAGCCACCCATAAAACGTGCAAGCATAGCCTCATTATCCTCAATAATACCACATCTAATCAGGCCAATTTGTAATTGCTGATAATATTCCTCTACATAATTTTTTCCTTGTCTTAAACGCTGCAATTTCTGAAGTAATTCACGTTGACAATATGGTGGAACCCAACGAGTACGCATAGCAGTTTTCAAAGCATCCCAAATAGTTGGAATATTATTCAGATATAATCTACAATATTCAGACCACCACACACAAGCAAAACTAGTGAAAGCACAAAGAGCAGCAGCAACACGTCTTTCCTCGGGATATTCTAAACATGTAAAACGTTGTTCGGTTTCTAACTTCCAAGTAAGATATATATTAGGAAGATATCTACCCTCAAATGGTGCAATATTCAATTTTAATTTAGGTAGATGGTCATTATTGCGTACCTGAGGGTGTGGTGCAGCCCTACCATTGCGATTATTTGCATGTGGACGACCTGCTGGTTGTGGTGCTGGTGGTTGCACGTAGTTCTGATTTTGATCAACCTCATCCTCGTAATCTCCTGCATATTCGTCCTCCTCCTCAGCAGCAGCAAGAGCCACAGAAGTATCAACAGTAGCACCAACAGTTTGGCCAGGCTCAAGATGGACACGACACGCTTTGCGGAGGGTTGTTTCGCGACGTGAAGGTGGTGGTTGTTGTTGTTGTTGTTGTTGTTGTTGCAATGGTGCAACAGGTGGAGGTAGACGCGCAAGCACTTCAGCAAATTTGGCATCCAACTTGGTGTCAATTTACTTCTCAATGCCATCCATCCTCGCTAGTGGGTCGCCAAAACTGGTCATCACATCTTCTACCTGTTGACCCATCATTTGCTGAAATTTATCATGCAACTCCTTGTTCGTCATGTTCACCTGGTCTGCCTCGTCGACTTGTGATCCTGGCATGGTTAGCAGCAATAGAAACACAAAAATATGATCCTACAAACTACTAGAAAATGGTGGTGGTGGGGCGTCACAAATCCATCAAGCCAATCTCAAATTCTTACCAGTTCTTACCCAGCAGCAGGTGGTGATCGGCCACCGTGGTAGTCAAAACTATCAAAGCTTGGATAAAGCGGTTACCAGGGAGAGTCAAACGCACAACGTAGATGTATGTGGAGCTGGGAAGGCTTAGGATATGGTAGCCAAAATGTCAGCAATAATCAATTCAGAGATGCAAAGATGAATAAACGCTCAACGACGGTACTGTGCTGGTCCTAGGTTAGACCGCTCAAGAACACTAACAAAATCACGACGCTGCACGTAATCAAGGGAAAAGCATGCTCTTTTTTTCGCCTCTTTTTTTTGCTCTTTGTTTTGCGCTCTTTTTTTTTGCCAAATATCACTACAATGGCGAGTGTCTCAAAACTCTTCCCAAGTCAAACTAAGATGATAGACACGAAATTTTGATGATAATTGTTTTTCAGAATCAGGGCAGCGACGACGAAAAAGTGCGGTAATAAAACAGTATGATGGCATGTGTCTCAAAAGACTCTGAAAAGCCTAAAAAGAGGATAGGGAAAAAATATTTTCACCTGTCAAAATTTTGACCTAAAAACTGCCTGGGGGTCACGTGTCGATTTTTTTTTCCAAGACCTATTCAGGCAAGGGAACACGAAACCGAAACTAGATGGATCTCGAAAACCAATCTAATATTGAAAGAACTCGGATTGGTGGTGGATATATGGTGATGGTATATGGCAGCGGTGGTGGTATATGGCAGGGGTGGTGGTATATGGATACGGATCGGTGGTGGTATATGGATACGGATCGGTGGTGGTATGTGGCAGGGGCGATGAAGATGTTGCGGCGGCAACATGACAACTTATGACCAGAACTCGAAACTCTAAAAGACTAGACGCTAAGACCAGCAACTTGACACGACGATGCAACCGCAAATTTAACTAAGCAAACATGGAAAAGATTATGCAATGGCTCAGACTGGTTCGGATATGATGAACTAACCCTAATTTTTTTGTGGCTTTTTCGTGGACTGTAGGTATGAAGAACAAACTCGATCTAATCTACGAAAAACTGTAAACTCTCACCAAGAAACCAGGAAATCTGATACCACCTGATATAGGCAAAGGCGTCCCGTCTATCGATGAGATGGTGGCTATCGTTTCGGAGGAAGTCGACTTTGATGATCCGACTACGAACGTGCGAGGACGTCGTGCCTTAGCAATCGCTAAACCAACTCCGAGAGGTTATTGACCACGCCGGAGCACGATCAACCTGACCACGAAGGTATGTTTCCTGCAGGCAAACAAAGATCAATCAAGAAACTGAGATTGCAATCTGGATATTGCGAATATAAGAGAAAAGCTTTATTGATCAACGTGGTGTTCTGTGACGTCTTTATCTGGTCGTTGAACACAAATGAAGTACGCGAAGTTGCAGCTATGGCGAAATTTAATCTAAACAAAACTCAAAGACTGAATGATGCCCTAGGGGCTGTATATGTGGGGAAAGAGACGTGGAATTTCGTGGCCCCTTGGAAAAGGGGTCCAAAACCAACTCTAACTCTGTTTTCCCCACACATACTGACTCTAAAAATAACCTACACTTGACTATATCGAAATTACATGGGCCTGGCCTAGTAATAAGGTGACGCAGCACTAATAATAGCCTCTAGACGAAATCTATGAAGTGGCATCTTATATATTTCGTCCAAGGCTTCTCACACTCATTATGGTGGCTTCAAAGTCCTGAAATAATCACTTGTAACTCCATTCTTGCTCCCCTAGAGCATGCCATCATCTCCATGCTTGATCCTGCTCCAATGTTCATCCTTGTTGTCCAAGCCAGGCCCTTCATTTGTTAGCAAGACAAATGTATCCAATTTAGGCAGCATCATATTCTCATGAACATTAGAATCATTACCAAGAAATGAAAGTACCTGGTAATTTAACTGGCATGCGTGAGCTCTAGTAATTGGTCCTGTATATGTATCAGTTGTGGTTGTGGGTGTAACCTTGTTAGTGATGTCCTCATCATACAGACTCTAAAAACAACCTATACTTTAGTATTTCGAAATTACATGGGCCTGGCCCAATTATAAGGTGGCACAACACCAATCATAGCCTCTGGACGAAATTTATGAAGTGGCATCTGGTATATTTCGTCCAAGGCTTCATGCACTCAGTATGGTGGCTGCAAAGTCCTGAAATCATCACTTGTAACTCTGTTTTTGTTCACCTTGCGCATGCCATCATCTCAAAGCTTGATCTTGCTCCAATGTTCATCCTTCTTGTCCAAGCTAGGCCCTTCATTTGTAAGAAAGACAAATGTATCCAATTTAGGCAGCATCATATTCTCAAGAACATTAGAATCATTACCAAGAAACGGAAGTACCTAGTAATTCAATTGGCGCGCGCGAGCTCTAGTAATTGGTCTAGTATGTATAATAGCAGGGGTAGTGAGTGTAACAATGGTATTGATGTCCTCATCAGGACAAAAGTCATACAAATGCACCAATAAACGGACAATTATTTTCAACGATGATGGAACATACGACTCCATGAGCGAAGATGAAATGGAAGCGCTCGAGCATGTGGCCATGCATCGCCAAGTGAATGAAGATGAAGACAACCAAGTATTTTGCGACAACGACTCAAGTCCCGCTCTCATAGTTTCCAAGGCCCTGACACTCCAACAACAACACGATGAAGACCAAATGTGCCACATCTTCCACACCAAAGTGGGCATTAAAGGTTGTTCGGTCAAGGTCATCATTGATTGAGGAAGTTCTCATAACCTCGCAAGTGAAGAACTATGCTCCAAGTTGCAACTCATAAAGAAGAAGCATCTTCGTCCCTACAAGGTTCAATGGCTTAGCGACTCCGGCACGATCCAACTGGAGCACATGGTCCTAGTTTCCTTCAAGATCGGCGCATACGAAGATACTTTGGAGAGCCTATGTTCATGTGCCACCTTCTCTTGGGACAACCTTGGCAATACGACCGAGGTGTCCTACACAACGGATGGACAAATCAATATAGCTTCAAGATGAAGGGCAAGGAATATGTGCTTCGTCCTATGCCAGCAAGCCAAGTGATTGCCGACAAGCAAGCTTGGACACATCGTGGAGAGAGTAGTGAGAGAGGGAACCACCATAAAGAGAGCGAGCGCCACAAGCCAAATTCGAGTACCTCCACATTGAGAGATAAGAGCGCCATAGTGCTTCTAGCCACCAAAAGAGAGACGAGAGAACTGTGTGAGAACCCAACTAGCGTCATACACTATGTCCTCGTGTTCAAAGATGAAGTGGTTCAAACTAAAAAACACTCACCATCTACCTTTAGTGTTCTCTCAATTGTTGCAGGAATTCACGGACGTCTTCCCCGATGAGCTACCGTCGGATATACCTCCACTTTGCGGCATCGAACACCACATCGACCTCATACCCGGTGCACCACGTCCGAACAAGGCTCCCTACCGCGTCAACTCCGAGAAAACCAAGGAGATACAACGTCATGTTCGAAAACTCATCGACAACGGTCAAGTACGTGAAAGCTTAAGCCCTTGTGCCGTTCTAGTTATTCTCATGCCTAAGAAAGATGGAATTTTTCGCATGTGCTCCGATTGTCGTCCGATCAATCCTATCACCGTTAGATACCGTCACCATATTCCACGCTTAGATGACATGCTTGATGAATTAATTGGTTTCACCATCTTTCCAAAAATAGATCTTAAAAGTGGTTATTACCAAATTTGCATTTAGGAGGGTGATGAGTGGAAAACAGCTTTCAAAAGAAAGTTTGGGTTATATGAGTGGTTGGTCATGCCGATGGTCTTATCGGAAGCGCCCGCCACATTCATGCATCTCATGCATTTCGTTCTTCAACCTTATATCGGCGTCTTTGTAGTGGTTTACTTTGATGACATACTTGTATTTAGCAAGTCACTAAAAGATCATGTCACACACAACCGTACGATTTTGCAAACCCTTTGAAAAGAACGCCTCTATGCTAACATGGATAAATGCACTTTTGGCGTTGATAAGGTTGTTTTCCTAGGATTTGTCGTCTCTTAGCAATTAAAACTTGACCCCAACCAACAAACCTCCAACAAGTGCGTAGCTTTCTTGGTTTAGTCGGTTTCTATCGCCGCTTTGTGAAGGACTTTAGCACAATCGCTTCTCCTTTGCACGCTTTGAGCAAAAAGAACGCACCCTTTGTATGGGGTACCTTGCAAGATACCGCGTTCAACGAGCTTAAAATTTTTCTTACTCATGCACTCTTACTTACCCTACCTAACTTTGACAAACCTTTCGAGATTCATTGTGACGCTAGTGGTACCGGCATATGAGGTGTGCTCATGCAAGAAAAGCGCCCAATTGCGTATTTTTGTGAGAAACTTTCCGGCACTCAACTTAATTACCCCATCTACGATAAGGAATTATATGCCTTAGTGAGAGTTTTGCATGTGTGGGAACACTATCTTCGAACGTGACAAGACATTCGCGACGCTCTCCAAGCACTACTATTGGCCAAAGATGTTCCGCGATGTCTCACACTACACCAACCATTGCTCGACATGCCGCAAAGCTAAGTCTAAAGCTCAATCTCATGGTTTACATATGCCACTTCCTATTCCATCTCAACCATGGGAAGAATTTAGTATGGACTTTTTGTTAGGTTTGCCGAGAACTCAAAATGGCAAGGATTCCGTCTTTGTTGTAGTGGGTCACTTTTCCAAAATGGCACATTTCGGTCCTTGCAACAAGATAGACGATGTTTCACATGTTGCAAATCTTTTTTGTAGGGAAATCTTGAGGCTACATGGACTACCAAGGACAATAGTGTCGGACCGAGATGTCAAGTTCATAAGTTACTTTTGGAAGACACTATCATCCTCAAACCGATGGCCAAATGGAAGTCACCAACCGAACATTCACCACTCTACTACGCGTGATGATAAAGAAGAATAGAACATAAAAGAGTGGGAGGAGTGCCTACCCATCGTCGAGTACGCCTACAACCGAGCACAACACTCTACTACCGGCAAGTCCCCCTTCGAGGTCGTCTACGGGTTCAACCCCTTGTTGCCCTTGGACATCCTCCCTCTACCTCTCCAAGAACGTGCACACATGGATGCTAGTGCAAGAGCAAGTTATCTCAAGAAGGTGCATGAAGAAACAAGGTCCACGATCGAGCGTCAAGTCCAACGTCTCGCCACCAACCTCGACACCAACAAGTCACCAATGGTGTGTCCAACCGGGTGATCTCGTTTGGCTACACCTACATAAGGACTGTTTTCCCCAAGGAGCGCAAATCCAAGCTTCTTCCACGCGCTGATGGGCCATTCAAGGTGCTAGAACACTACAACAACAATGCTTACATGTAAGCGACATCTTCAACGTCAAGGACTTGTCACGCTTCCATGGTGATGAAGATCATGATCTGTGGACGGATCTTTCGCAAGGGGGGGGAGATGATGCGGAGCATCCCACCATCATCCCCATGGACACTCCATCACCGCCACAAGAACCCAAGGGACCAATGACTAGAGCACGTGCAGGCGCCATAGAGAACGAGGTGAATTCATTCCTCTTTGAGTTTTGTTCGGATTTGCATAAGAATTGGGTTCTACCTCACAAGGATATGTTGTGCATTATTAGTTACAAAGGAGATGATCGCGAGGAGGAGAAGACGGAGACTCGAGCACCCAAGAAGGAAGAGGAGGACGAGAAGAACAAAAGAGGAGCAGCTCTGGACACTCTGGGTGCCCGGCCGGCTGGCTGGGAGAAGCCCCTTGATGCGGGGACAACGCGTTGATAGGCCGATCTTTCATGAAAAGGTGGGATCCCGAGGATGAACATGAAGAACACGAGGGAATACACAAGGGCAACAAGAGGAAAACACTCAAATCAAGAAGTTTTGGTCACACATATGCTAGATCCAGGAGCCCAAAGAGTGATACACGATCCACAATCAACTAGGGATGATACAAGTAGCGATAGTCTTCTCCGCGAGGAGGTATTGAATCCACGGGGGATCTTCCCGTTAAGGGGTCTTGAATCTGGCGTGGATCTTCTCCGTGGAGGCCGCGGTCTCTCGAGGAGATGAACCACTAAGGATGAGCAATGCTCTATATTTAGATGAGCTATGACAATGATGCCCTAGAAAGTGTAGGTGGAGTACTATATATAGGCTAGGAGGGGTGAAGGGGTACATGGGCCTCTACCCAAAGTCATGCACATTGGCACGCTCTGGATGATCCGGGCTTCGGGGGTCCGGATGAGCTGGGGCCGCGTCCGGATGATTCGGCTAGGTCTTTTCTACAGCGGGAGGTTCGGATGTCCGGGACCTGGTCCGGATGATCTGGGCTGGGGACCGGATGATCCGGCTTCAGTGAAGAAGCTTCGGGTGTCCACGGGCGCATTATCCAGATCGTCCGACCCAAGGTCCGGATCATCTAGGCTCTATCCGGATCATCCGGGGTCTCGTCCGGATCGTCCGGCCAGTCTGGGACTTGGCTGATTTCTCCTTCGTGTTCGTGCTCTTCTTTCTTCTTCGATTCATCTTGCTCCTTAGTTTCTCCATGGTCGTCCTCGAGGTACCTGAGTATGCATAGAGTTCCCGATGAGGGTATTAGCCATGTCTCATGTGAACTGAGAGGGAGTTGAGAGAGGAGTGAAGTCACCTCTGCTTCGAGAGCTCTTGCACGAGCACGTGTTAAGGGTCCACTTGGCACTTGGTGAGACGATGATAGGTCCATGGGGATGACCTATGGATGCTCCACATCATCTCCCCTCCCTTGGGAAAGATCCGACCTCGGATCGAAATCTTCATCACCATGGAAATGAGAGAGATCCTTGACGTTGAAGGTATCACTCACATTGTACTTGTTGCGTGGTATGTCGATCTTGTAGGCATTGTTGTTGTAGCATGCTAGCACATTGAAGGGTCCGTCAGCTCGAGGTAGTAGTTTGGACTTGCGCTCGTTGGGGAAGCGGTCCTTGCGAAGATGAAGCCATACGGGATCTCCTGGTTGGAACACCATTGGTGTCTTGTTGACGTTGAGCTTGGTGGCAAGGCGATGTACTTGGCGCTCGATTGTTGCCCTTTTATCTTCATGCATCTTCTTGAGATAACTTTCTTGTGCACTTGCGTCCATGTTGGAGCGCTCTTGTAGAGGTAGAGGAAGAATGTCCAAAGGGGAAAAGGGTTGAAGCCGTTGACGACCTCGAAGGGGGACTTGTCGGTCGTTGAGTGTCTTGCGCGGTTGTAGGCGTACTCGGCGATGGGCAAGCATTGCTCCCATTCCTTGATGTTCGTCTTGATCAACACGCAAAAGAAGCGTCGAAAGAGTCCGGTTCGTCACCTCCGTTTGGCCGTCCGTTTGTGGATGGTATGCCGAAGAGAATAGTTGCTTAATGCCAAGTTTGGCGCATAGATTCTTCCAAAAGTAACTCAAGAACTTGACGTCGCAGTCCGAGACGATCGTCTTGGGCACTCCGTGTAGGCCCAATATTTCCCAACAAAAGAGATTTGCAACATGTGAAGCATCGTCTATCTTGTTGCATGGACTGAAATGAGCCATTTTGGAAAATCTATCGACAACAACAAACACGAAATCTTTCCCGTTTTGAGTTCTAGGCAAACCAAGTACAAAGTCCATGCTAATGTCTTCCCAAGGTTGATGAAGCGTGAGATGTCACGGAACATCTTGGGCCAAAAGTAATTCTGGGAGAGCGCTGCGAAAGTCCTCCATGATATTCCTATAAAAGGAGAAAACAAAGAGACGACTCGGAAATGCAAAGTTTGTTAGCTCTCATAAGATATCCATCCTTGATATAATAGCCTTCCCAAGAAGTGTGCGTCACACATTTGGCATAAGGATTTGCAAAGAAAGTATCATGCTCATACAAGTCTTTGATATGCTCAAAGCCAATAAATTTCCACTCAAGTTGGGTGACAAGCATGCATTTGCGGGAAAGCACATCCGCCACAACAAGCATGCATTTGCATGACGCTTGTTCAACTTAGTTTGACCCTTGAGATACTTGAGAGTCTCATGGTCCGTGTGAACAATGAATTCATGAGGTCAAAGATAGTGTTCCCAAACACGCAAAAATCTCACTAAGGCATACAACTCTTTATCATAGATGGGGTAGTTAAGTTGCGCTCCGAAAAGTATTTCACTAAAATACGCAAGCAAGCACTTTTCTTGCATTAACACACCTCCTATGCCGATACCACTAGCGTCACAATGTATCTCAAACGGTTTGTCAAAGTTTGGTAGGGCAAGAAGTGGTGCGTGGGTAAGTAAGGTTTTTAGCTCATTGAACGCGGTGTCTTGCGAAGGACCCCAAACAAAGGGTGCATTATTCTTGCTCAAGGCATGTATAGGCATAGCAATTGTGCTAAAGTCCTTCACAAAGCGCGATAGAAACCGGCTAAACCAAGAAAGCTACGCACTTGTTGGAGATTCGTTGGATGGGGCCAAGTTTTAATTGCTTAAATTTTAGTTTCATCAACATGAACACCTTGTGAAGAAACGACAAATCCTAGGAAAACAACCTTATCAATGCCAAAAGTGCATTTATCCATGTTAGCATAGAGGCGTTCTTTCCGAAGGGTCTGCAAAACCATACGGATGTGTGTGACATGATCCTCAACCGACTTGCTAAAGACGAGGATGTCATGAAAGTAAACAACTACAAAGACACCTATATAAGGTCGGAGAACGAAATGCATGAGAAGCATGAATGAGCCGGGCGCTTCCGATAAGCCCAACGGCATGACCAACCACCCATATAATCAAAACTTGGTTTTGAAAGTTGTTTTCCACTCATCACCCTCTTGTATGCTAATTTGGTAATAGCCACTTTGAAGATCAATTTTCGAAAAGATGTTAGCACCACATAATTCATCAAGCATGTCATCTAAGCGTGGAATAGGGTGATGGTATCTAACGGTGATAGTATTTATCGGGCGACAATCGAAACACATGCGAAAACTTCCATCCTTCTTTGGCACGAGAATAACTAGAACTGCACAAGGGCTTAAGCTTTCACGTACATGACCTTTGTCAATGAGTTGTCTTACTTGATGTTGTATCTCCTTCGTTTCCTCGGGGTTGATGCGGTAAGGAGCCTTGTTTGGAAGTGGTGCGCCGGGTATGAGGTCAATGCGGTGTTCGATGCCACGAAGTGGAGGTAGATCCAGAGGTGCTCGTCGGGAAAGACGTCCGAGAATTCCCGCAACAGTTGAGACAACACTAAAGGTAGAGGCGGTGAAGTGTTAGTAGGTTTTGCTTCCCCTTTGCATAGAAGCACAAGGTGAAATATGCTCTCACTTCTCTCATCTCACTTTTGTCGCTGATCGTGGAGGCGCTCGAATTTGGCTTGTGGCTCTCACTCTCCTTTTGGTGGTTCACTCTCTCACCATTCTCTCCATGATGGTTGGTAGGTATTTGTTTGTCAGCGGCTACTTGACTTGGTGACATTGAGCGTAGTACGAACTATTTGCCCTTCATCTTGAAGCTACAATGGTTGGTCCGTCCGTTGTGAGTGACTCCGCGATCGTATTTCCATGGTCGTCAGAGAAGAAGGTGGCACACAGACATAGGGATCATGACCCACTCAAGTGTGTCCTCGTAGGCGCCTATCTTGAAAGATACTTGCACGGTGTGCTTGACTCGAATAGTTCCGTTGTCGCTAAGCCATTGGACCTTGTATGGATGAGGGTGCTTCGTCTTGACCAACTATAGCTTATCGGACACCTCTTCACTTGCCAAGTTATGACAACTTCCTCCATCGATGATAACCTTGATGGAACGTCCATTAATGTTGGCCTTGGTGTGGAAGATGTGACATCGTTGATCTTCATCTTCATGATGTTGAAGTGTCAAGACCTTGGAAACTACAAGATTGGGACTCGAGTCATTGTCACGAAACACTTGATGGTATTCATCTTCATTCACTTGGCGATACATAGCTACATGTTCAAGGGCTTCCATCTCATCATCGCTCATTAAGTCATAAGAACCGTCGTCATTGATGATCATGGTTCAAACGGTCTTGCACTCAAATGACTTGTGTCCTCGTCCTTGGCATTTGAAGCACTTGATGGAGCTTGTCTTGGAGATATCCTTGGTTGGAAGTGTAGATGATGAGGCTCTTGGCTTGAAGTTGTTCATAGATGATAGACGACTTGATGTAGTCGAGTCCTTGTAGCTTGACTTGACACCTAAGCTTGCAGATGGTTTTGTAGAGGTAGGAGATGCCGAAGTCATTGAAGTTTGATTGTAGGAGCCGTAGTTCTTGCAGGCAAACTTGGAGAACTTGTAGTCTTCTTGAACTTGTCTTCTTGATAGGATAGTTGAGTCCATTCAAGAATCTCACCATAGTTTGTTCTCCATCTTCCGTGATGTTGGCTCTTATCATGGCAATCTCCATTTCCTTGTAGTACTCTTCAACGGACTTGGTTCCTTGCTTAAGGAGTTGCAACTTTTTGAACAAGTCACAGTTGTAGTGTGTTGGCACGAAACGTGCTCTCATGACTTCCTTCATTTGACTCCATGTAGTGATAGGCGGTTCACCTTTTGCTTATCTTCTCTCGATGACTTGCTTCCACCAAATGAGAACATAGTCTTGGAACTCAAGGGATGCCATTGCGATCTTCTTTTCTTCATCAAAGTTGTGGAGGCGAAAGATCCTGTCAAATTTCAATGCCCATGAGAGGTAGTCTTCGAGATCAATGCTTCCAGAGAACTTTCGCATGGTGAACTTGAGCTTGCCATAGCGATGCTCTTCATTGTTTGTTTGCCTATTTTGAGGGCGTTCTTGATTTGGAGGATCGTCAACCTCATGTTGCTCTTGGCGGAAGTGATGCTCATTTTCATGTTGTTCTTGCCAAGCTTGTGGTTCTTGTGAAGTTGTTGCTCTTATCGCACTTGAGGAGGGGCTCAACGTTGCCTTCATGCTTGATAACGTCTCTCTTGCATCTCATTGCGAAGTGCTTCATCTTCTTGACGAATGTGTCGATTGTGAGTTGCAACATTGCGATGTGAATCACGTAGGGCACGTTGCGCCTCAAGAGCTTGAGCTTCTCGGCATTGTTGTGCTTGACGTTGAGCCTTGGCATCTTGTTCTTCTTGGTGTTGACGTGCCTGCTCTTCTTCTTGTTGGCGTAGTCATTGCCGTTCTTGTGCCTGCTCAAGTGTAGCTTGGTTTTGACGATGTCGACTTTCTTGCTGTTCAAATAGCTCTTGTGAACTCTTGTCATGAAGTGGGTTGTGGTTGTCATGTCGAGCTTGACGCGTGGCTTGACGAAGAGTGTTTGATGTAGGTGTACTTGAGCCGGAAGTGTAGTCTGTATGACAACTTGAGCGGCCCCGTCTTTGAGAGGACATAAATGAAGAGGGTCGGTTGACTACCAATGTCCGTAGCTCGTCGAATTGAGTAGACATGTTGGTGTTGATGATATCGAATTGCTCTCATGTGCGTGCTACAAATTTTCGTGAGTCGGCGGCAACTTGCTCGATGTGCTCTTGCATAGCTTAATTCTCTTGATGTAGAGCTCGTTGGACACCGAATAGATGTAGTTTGGTGACGTAGTTGTTCAATTATTGAGGATAATTGAATAGCGGTTTCATAGATGTACTTGGCCTATCCATCATTGCAAGCAAGAATGTGTGAGTTGGAGAAAGGAAGAACTATAGCAAATGTACCTTGACCGAAGTTGAAGATGGATCAATGATCACTCAATAGTATAACCCGGAAATTGCACAATTGGTACCAAGTCTTGTCGATTCGCACACCTACACAAGTAAAGCTTTTGGAGGAGCTCGGTGAGGATAGAGGCACAAATTTTATGCAAATTGTGAGTAAGTCTCAATGATGTTGAAAATGATTCGCAACTGAGCAAATGTCACAAGAAGTCCAATAGCTATGTAGGGACACGGAAACACACACGCAAATAGATAAATTGGGTAGTGCAAACCAAGGGTGAGCTGGATATTCTCTTGTTGCACAACACTAGAGAGACGCTAGCACGATTGCACAATAGGCGGATACGAAACTTGTGCACGACCTACTAAGCAAAAATGCAACGACTTCTATCCCAAGTATGCTATATGTTTGTTATTTATAAGCGATGATCCAAGATGATCATGTATGGTACCGTATGATTCATGATGTTGAAATGTGATGATATGGTTCTTGATTATAAGCTCTTTTCTTATCTTTGTCTTTTGCTTACAAGCTTGATTGGCTCTTTGTGTTTCAGCTCTTTTGCTAGAGTAGTTATGTGATGCTTTTCGAACCGAGATAGCTATTGCGTATATGCTATGGTAACCTTGTGACAAAAGAGATGATGATAATATACCACTAGGGCTTCTATTATGATATGTTGTGACTCAATGATCTCTAATGTGCACAAGTGTCGTTGCCCGGCAATACTCGAATGGCTAGTTTGAAGGGAAAGCTACGCAAAGTGGTCGATGAGGGGTTATCAATGCAAATGCAAGGTAGGATACAAGGTGTTGTCGATGTTAGCGTCCTTGTAGATGTTGAGAGTTGGTCTTTTCGATGTTGTTCCGTCCCGAGATAACCGAAAAACACAATGAAACGGATAAACCACAACTCAAATGGTCCAAGACAAAATGATGGAAAATCGTATTGATGGCGGGTAAGCAATGGTGGTAGTGGTGGGTTATATGTCGATAGTCTAAGGTATGTCGAGGGTGTAGCGGAAGTAGGGTGTAGTGGTGGAGTGGTGGTTGTAGTGGCGGAAGCGGCGGTGGAGAAAAACTACAGAAATGTAGTTTCGTCAGGGTAGTCCAGATGATCCGGGTGGTCGGCCAGATGATCCAAGTGGTAGCCCGATGATCCGGGTGGTTATCCAGACAATCCAGGTGGGTTAACTTGCTCGGGATGAACTCGGGGAAGAGAAGAAAAAATGGTGGAAAACGAAATTTTCACGAATTTTGGGCGGATTTGAGGGTGGAGGAGGTGGGGGAGAGGTAGATCCACTTGCTACACATCTTATCCACGGATCAAAATAACCAAGATCTCATCAAAACACACAAATCACAAAACAAGCTAGAAAACAACATGCGGGGCTCCAAATTCGTGATCAACCAAGGATCATGATACCATATGATGTGGGGACAACCCGTTGATAGGCCGATATTTCATGAAAAGGAGGGATCCCGAGGATGAACACGAAGAACACGAGGGAAACCACAAGGAGAACAAGAGGAAAACACTCAAATCAACAAGTTAATGTCACACATATGCTAGATCCGGGAGCACAAAGAGTGATACACGATCCACGATCAACTAAGGATGATACAAGTAGTGATAGTCTTCTCTGTGAGGAGGTCTTGAATCCGCGGGGGATCTTCCTGTTAAGGGGTCTTGAATCCGGTGTGGATCTTCTTTGTGGAGGTCGCGGTCTCTCGAGGAGATGAACCACTAAGGATGAGCAATGCTCTAGGTTTAGATGAGCTATCACAATGCTGCCCTAGAAAGTGTAGGTCGAGTACTATATATAGGCTAGGAGGGGCGAGGGGGTACATGGGCCTCGGCCCAAAGTCATGCACACAGGCATGGTCCAGATGATCCGGATATTGGTCCGGATGATCCGGGCTTCGGGAGTCCGAATGATCCGGGGCAGCGTTCGGATGATCCGGCCGTGTCTTTTTTGCAGCGGGAGGTCAGGATGTCCGGGATGGTCCGGATGATTCGGCTTCAATAAAGAAGCTTCTGGTGTCCACGGGTGCATTATCCGGATCGCCTGGGCCGGGGTCCGGATCATCCGGGGTCTATCCGGATCATCTGGGGTCTCATCCGGATCATCCGTCCAGTCTGGGACTTTGCTGATTTCTCCACCGTCTTCATGCTCTTCTTCCTTCTTTGATTCCTTTTGCTCCTTAGTTTCTCCATGTTCGTCCTTGAGGTACCTGAGTATGCATAGAGTTCCCAACAAGGGTAGTAGCCATGTCTCATGTGAATCGAGAGGGAGTCGAGAGAGGGGTGAAGTCACCTCGGCTTCGAGAGCTCTTGCACGAGCACGTGTCATCAGTGCACTTGGCACTTGGTGAGACGATGATAGGTCCATGGGGATGAACTTGGGATGCTCCGCATCACCCCTGAGCATCCCTGGTGCCTGGCCCCTCCCTGGCGCTGGACAAGGCCGCCCGGATACCCGACCAACTGGCCTCGGGTGTCCGGCTCGCAGTTGAAGTTCGCGCGGCCCAGTCCGGGTGCCCAGGCCACCAACCATCGGTGCCCGGCTCCTCGTCTGCTACACCGCCAGGCCGCCCCGGGTGGACGTCCGATCGGCCCCGGGTGCCCGGTCCCCTTCACCTAGACCCAGCGGCCACCCCGGGTGATCGGGCCTAGGACCCTCGGGTGCCCGGTACCCTCCGGCTTATTTTTGTTTTAGGGTCTTTTTGGTCTTTTGTAACCCTACCTCCCCCAACTTCGTCCCTAGACTTATAAATACTCTTCCCCTAGGTCGTTGGAGAGGTTAGCAAAGTATTTGGTAGACATTGAGAGGTTTGCTCCTTGTATCCTCTCCTCTTGGAGATCAAGAGCCCTCTTGGGAAGAAACCTTGTGGATTTCAAGACCTCCCAAGGGAATAGATCATCATCAAGACCTCGTCTCCTCTAGGAGTGGGAAGATTTCTACCTAGTGCTTGTTTCCTTGGATTGATCTTGTATGCTTGTGGATCTCATGTATGCTACTCTAGTGGATGTGTGACTGTGGTTTTGTTTGAGTGATTCTATTGTGTTCTTGTGTTCTTGCTCCTTTCCCCCCACCAAGTGTGAAAAAATCTCACCTAGGGTTTCACCCTACAACATGAGGTCTTGATGATGATCTACTCCCTTGGGAGGTCTTGAAATCCACAAGGATTCTTCCCAAGAGGGGTCTTGATCTCCAAGAGGAGGGGATACAAGGAGAAAAGCTCTCAATGTCTATCAAATACTTTGCTATCCTCTCAAATGAGCTAGGAGAAGAGTATATAAAGGCTAGGGACGATATTGGGGAAAGGTAGGGATACAAAGATCAAAAAATGACCCTAAAAGGAAAATAAGCCAGAGGAGACCGGGCACCCGGGGTGGCCGCTGGAGGCTGGGCGGACCGAGGCCGGGCACCCGGGGGTCCAAAGCCCGGGCACCCGGGCGTGATTGGTGGCAGGCGCGGGCAGGCCTTGCACCCGGGGTTGAGCGCCGGGGTGTTGGAAATATGCCCTAGAGGCAATAATAAAATGGCTATTATTATATTTCCTTGTTCATGATAATTGTCTGTTATCCATGCTTGAATTGTTTTATCCGGGAACAGTGATACAGGTGTGAATACATAGACCACAACGTGTCCCTCGTAAACCTCTAGTTACTAGCTCGTTGATCAACAGATGGTTACAGTTTCCTGACCATGGACATTGGATGTCATTGATAATGGGATCACATCATTAGGAGAATGATGTGATGGACAAGACCCAATCCTAAGCCTATCACAAGATCGTGTAGTTCGTAATGCTAAAGCTTTTCCAATGTCAAGTATCTTTTCCTTAGACCATGAGGTTGTGAAACTCCCGGATACCGTAGGTATACTTTGGGTGTGCCAAACGGCACAACGTAACTGGGTGGCTATAAAGGTACACAACGGGTATCTCCGAAAGTATCTGTTGGGTTGGAACGAACCGAGACTGGGATTTGTCACTCCGTATGACGGAGAGGTATCTATGGGCCCACTCGGTAAGACATCATCATAATGAGCTCAATGTGACTAAGGTGTTGGTCACGGGATGATGTATTATGGAACGAGTAAACAGACTTGCCATGACAAGATTGAACAAGGTATCGGTATACCGACGATCGAATCTCGAGCAAGTACTATATCGATAGACAAAGGGAATTGTATACGGGATTAATTGAATCCTTGACATCGTGGTTCATACGATGAGATCATCGAGGAGCATGTAGGAACCAACATGGGTATCCTGATCCTGCTGTTGGTTATTGATCAGAGAGCCGTCTCGGTCATGTCTACGTGTCTACCGAACCCGTAGGGTCTACACACTTAAGGTTCGGTGACCCTAGGGTTGTGGAGATATATGCATGCGGTAACCCGAATGTTGTTCCGAGTCCCGGATGAGGTCCCGGACGTCACGAGGAGTTCCGGAATGGTCCGTAGGTAAAGAATTATATATATGAAGTCCAGTTTCGGCCATCGGGAGAGTTTCGGGGGTCACAGGTATTGTATCGGGACCACCGGAAGGGTCCCGGGGGTCCACCGGGTGGGGCCACCTATCCCGGAGGGCCCCATGGACTGAAATGGGAGGGGAACCAGCCCATAGTGGGCTGGTGCGCCCCCCTTGGGCCTTCCCCTTGCACCTAGGGTTGGGAACCGTAGGGGTGGGGGGCGCCCCACATGACTTGGGGGGCAAGCCCCCCCTAGGCCGCCCCCCTAGAGATCCCATCTCTAGGGCCGGCGCACCCCCTAGGCCCCCAATATATAGTGGGGGAGGGAGGGCAGCCGCACCCCATGCCCTACCGCCTCCCTCTCCGTCCCGTGACACCTCTCCCCTCCTCCAGCGCTGCTTGACGAAGCCCTGCTGGAATACCGCTGCATCCACCACCACGCCGTCGTGCTGCTGGATCTCCATCAACTTCTCCTCCCCCCTTGCTGGATCAAGAAGGAGGAGATGTCGCTGTTCCGTACGTGTGTTGAACGCGGAGGTGCCGTCCGTTCGGCGCTAGGATCATCGGTGATTTGGATCACGACCAATACGACTCCATCATCCACGTTCTCTTGAACGCTTCCGCTCGCGATCTACAAGGGTATGTAGATGCACTCCCCTTTCCCTCGTTGCTAGATGACTCCATAGATTGATCTTGGTGAAGCATAGAAAATTTTGATCTCTGCTACGTTCCGCAACAGTGGCATCTGAACTAGGTCTATGCATAGTATCTTGCACGAGTAGAACACAAAGCACCTGTGGGCGTAGATTTGTTCAATTTTCTTCCCGCTACTAGCCGTTTCTTGATTCGGCGGCATTGTGGGATGAAGTGGCCCGGACCGACCTTACACGTACGCTTACGTGAGACATGTTCCACCGACTGACATGCACTACTTGCATAAGGTGGCTAGCGGGTGACAGTCTCTCCCACTTTAGTCGGATCGGATTCGATGAAAAGGGTCCTTATGAAGGGTAAATAGAAATTGGCATATCACGTTGTGGTTTTGGCGTAGGTAAGAAACGTTCTTGCTAGAAACCAATAGCAGCCACGTAAAATCTTGCAACAACAATTAGAGGACGTCTAACTTTGTTCTTGCAGCATGTGTTGCGTGATGTGATATGGCCAAAAGAATGTGATGAATGATATATGTGATGTATGAGATTGATCATGTTCATGTAATAGGAATCACGACTTGCATGTCGATGAGTATGAAAACCGGCAGGAGCCATAGGAGTTGTCTTATTTATTGTATGACCTGCGTGTCACTGAATAACGCCATGTAATTACTTTACTTTATTGCTAAACGTTAGCCATAGTAGTAGAAGTAATGTTTGGCGAGACGACTTCATGAGACACGATGATGGAGATCATGGTGTCATGTCGGTGACGATGATGATCATGGAGCCCCGAAGATGAAGATCAAAAGGAGCAAAATTATATTGGCCATATCATGTCACTATTTGATTGCATGTGATGTTTATCATGTTTTTACATCTTATTTGCTTAGAGCGACGGTAGTAAATAAGATGATCTCTCACTAAAATTTCAAGAATTGTGTTCCCCCTAACTGTGCACCGTTGCTAAGGTTCGTTGTTCCCAAGCACCACGTGATGATCGGGTGTGATAGGCTCTAACGTTCGCATACAACGGGTGTAAGCCAGATTTACACATGCAATACACTTAGGGTCCACTTGACCAGCCTAGCATGTACAAACATGGCCTCAGAACACAGAAGACCGAAAGGTCGAACATGAGTCGTATAGAAGATACAATCAACATAAAGATATTCACCGTTGATGACTAGTCCGTCTCACGTGATGATCGGACATGGCCTAGTCGATTCGGATCATGTATCACTTAGATGGCTAGAGAGATGTCTATCTGAGTGGGAGTTCATTAAAATTGTTTAGATGAACATAATTGTCATGAACTTAGTCTAAAATCTTTACAATATGTCTTGTAGATCCAATGGCCCACGCTCATGTTACCCTCAACTTCAACGCGTTCCTAGAAACATCCAAGCTGAAAGACGATGGTAGCAACTATACGGACTGGGTCCGTAACCTGAGGATCATCCTCATAGCTGCCAAGAAAACATATGTCCTTGAAGCACCGCTAGGTGACGCTCCCGCCCCGGCAAACCAAGACGTTATGAACGCTTGGCAGTCACGTTGTGATGATTACTCCCTGGTTCAGTGCGGTATGCTTTACAGCTTAGAATCGGGGCTCCAAAAGCGTTTTGAGCACCACGGAGCATATGAGATGTTCCAAGAGCTGAAAATGGTTTTCCAAGCTCATGCCCGAGTCAAGAGATATGACGTCTCCGACGCATTCTACAGTTGTAAGATGGAGGAGAATAGTTCTGTCAGCGAGCACATACTCAAATTGTCTGGGTTGCACAATCGCTTGTCTCAGTTGGGAATGAATCTCCCAGACGAAGCGGTTGTTGACAGAATCCTTCAATCCCTCCCACCTAGCTACTAGAGCTTCGTGATAAACTTCAATATGCAAGGGATGGATAAGTCCATTCCCGAAGTATATTCAATGCTGAAATCAGCGGAGGTGGAGATCAAGAAAGAGCATCAAGTGTTGATGGTGAATAAAACCACTAAGTTCAAGAAAGGCAAAGGTAAGAAGAACTTCGAGAAGGACGGAAAAGGAGTTGCCGCGCCCGGTATGCTAGTTGTCAGGAAGAAGCCAAAGAATGGACCCAAGCCTGAGACTCAATGCTTTTATTGCAAGGGAACGGGTCACTGGAAGCGGAACTGCCCCCAAATACTTAGCAGATAAGAAGGCCGGCAACGTCAAAGGTATATATGATATACATGTTATTGATGTGTACCTTACCAGCGCTCGTAGTAGCTCCTGAGTATTTGATACCGGTGGAGTTGCTCACATTTGTAACTCAAAGCAGGAGCTGCGGAATAAGCGGAGACTGGCGAAGGACGAGGTGACGATGCACGTCGGGAATGGTTCCAAGGTCGATGTGATCGCCGTCGGCGCGCTACCTCTACATCTACCCTCGCGATTAGTTTTAAACCTTAATAATTGTTATTTAGTACCAGCTTCGAGCATGAAGATTGTATCTAGATCTCGTTTAATGCGAGATGACTACTCATTTAAATCCGAGAATAATGGTTGTTCTATTTATATGAGAAATATGTTTTATGGTCATGCCCCGCTGGTCAATGGTTTATTCTTGATGAATCTCGAACGTGATGTTACACATATTCATAGTGTGAATGCCAAAAGATGTAAGGTTTATAATGATAGTCCCACATACTTGTGGCATTGGTGTCAAACGTATGAAGAAGCTCCATGCAGATAGACTTTTAGAGTCTCTTGATTATGAATCATTTGACACGTGCGAACCATGCCTTTTGGGTAGGATGACCAAGACTCCGTTCTCCGGAACAATGGAGCGAGCAACCAACTTGTTGGAAATCATACATACCGATGTGTGCGGTTCGATGAGTGTTGAAGCTCGCGGAGGCTATCGTTATGTTCTCACCCTCAGAGATGACTTAAGTAGATATGGGTATGTCTACTTGATGAAACACAAGTCTGAGACCTTTGAAAAGTTCAAGGAATTTCAGAATGAGGTTGAGAATCAACGTGATAGAAAAATAAAATTCTTCTGATCGGATCATGGAGGAAAATATTGAAGTCACGAATTTAGCACGCACCTAAGGAACTGTGGAATTGTTTCACATTTGACACCGCCTGGAACACCTCAGCGTAATGGTGTGTCCAAACGTCGTAATCGTACTCTGTTGGACACGGTGCGATCTATGATGTCTCTTACCGACTTACCGCTATCTTTTTGGGGTTATGCTTTAGAGACTGCCGCATTCACTTTAAATAGGGCTTCGTCTAAATCCGTTGAGACAACACCGTATGAACTTTGTTTTGGCAAGAAACCCAAGCTATCGTTTCTGAAAGTTTGGGGTTGCAATGCTTATGTCAAGAAACTTCAACCTGAAAAGCTCGAACCCAAATCGGAAAAATGCGTCTTCATAGGATACCCAAAGGAAACTATTGGGTACACCTTCTACCTCAGATCCGAAGGCAAGGTCTTCGTTGCCAAGAATGGATCCTTTTTGGAGAAAGAGTTTCTCTCGAAAGAAGTGAGTGGGAGGAAAGTGGAACTTGATGAGGTGACAGTCACCACTTCCGAACCGGAAAGTAGCGCAGCGCAGGAAGATGTTCCTATGGTGCCTGGACCGACTAGGGAGAAAGTTAATGATGATGATCATGAAGCTTCGGATCAAGTTACTACTGAACTTTGTAGGTCCACAAGGACATGTTCCGCACCAAAGTGGTACGGCAACCCTGTCATGGAAATCATGTTGTTAGACAATGGTGAACCTTCAAACTATGAAGAAGCGATGGCGGGCCCGGATTCCAACAAATGGCTTGAAGCCATGAAATCCGAGATAGGATCCATGTATGAAAACAAAGTATGGACTTTGGTGGACTTGCCCGATGATCGGCACGCCATAGAAAACAAATGGATCTTTAAGAAGAAGACTGACGCGGATGGTAATGTGACCATCTATAAGGCTCGACTTGTCGCTAAAGGTTATCGACAAGTTCAAGGAATTGACTACGATGAGACTTTCTCTCCCGTAGCGATGCTGAAGTCCGTCCGAATCATGTTAGAAATTGCCGCATTCTATGATTATGAGATATGGCAAATGGACGTCAAAACGGCATTCCTTAATGGCTTCCTCAAGGAAGAACTGTATATGATGCAGCCGGAAGGTTTTGTCGATCCTGAGAATGCTAACAAAGTTATGCAAGCTCCAGCGCTCAATCTATGGGCTGGTGCAAGCATCTCGGAGTTGGAACATTCGCTTTAATGATGTGATCAAAGTGTTTGGGTTTATACAGACTTGGGGAGAAGCCTATATTTACAAGAAAGTGAGTGGGAGCTCTCTAGCATTTCTCATATTATATGTGGATGATATATTGCTGATGGGAAATGATGCAGAATTCTTGGAAAGCATAAAGGCCTACTTGAATAAGAGTTTTTCGATGAAGGACCTTGGAGAATCTGCTTACATATTAGGCATCAAGATCTATAGAGATAGATCGAGACGCCTCATTGGTCTTTCACAAAGCACATACCTTGATAAGATATTGAAGAAGTTCAATATGGATCAGTCGAAGAAAGGGTTCTTGCCTGTATTGCAAGGTATGAGATTGAGCACGGCTCAATCCCTGACCACGGCAGAAGATAGAGAAAAGATGAGTGTCATCCCCCATGCCTCAGCCATAGGTTCTATTATGTATGCCATGCTGTGTACCAGACCTGATGTGAACCTTGCCATAAGTTTGGTAGGGAGTTACCAAAGTGATCCCGGTATGGAACACTGGACAGCGGTCAAGAACATCCTGAAGTACCTAAAAAGGACTAAGGATATGTTTCTCGTTTATGGAGGTGACGAAGAGCTCGTGTAACGGGTTATGTTGATGCTAGCTTCGAAACAGATCTGGATGACTCCAAGTCACAAACCGGATACGTGTATATTTTGAATGGTGGGGCAGTCAGCTGGTGTAGTTGCAAGCAAAGCATTGTGGAGCATTCTACATGTGAAGCGGAGTACATAGCTGCTTGCGAAGCAGCGCAGGAAGGAGTCTGGATGAAGGAGTTCATCACCGACCTAGGAGTTATTCCAAGCGCGTCGGATCCGATGACTCTCTTCTGTGACAACATAGGAGCTATTGCCATTGCCAAGGAGCCCAGGTTTCACAAGAAGACCAAGCACATCAAGCGCCATTTCAACTCCATCCAGAATTATATTCAAGATGGAGACATAGATATTTGTAAAGTGCATACGGATCTAAATGTCGCAGATCCGTTGATTAAACCTCTTCCACGAGCAAAACATGATCAACAGCAGAACTCTATGGGTGTTCGATTCATCACAATGTAACTAGATTATTGACTCTAGTGCAAGTGGGAGATTGTTGGAAATATGCCCTAGAGGCAATAATAAAATGGTTATTATTATATTTCCTTGCTCATGATAATTGTTTGTTATTCATGCTTGAATTGTATTATCCGGAAACAGTGATACATGTGTGAATACATAGACCACAACGTGTCCCTGGTAAACCTCTAGTTACTAGCTCGTTGATCAACAGATGGTTACGGTTTCCTGACCATGGACATTGGATGTCATTGATAACGGGATCACATCATTAGGAGAATGATGTGATGGACAAGACCCAATCCTAACCTAGCACAAGATCGTGTAGTTCGTAATGCTAAAGCTTTTCCAATGTCAAGTATCTTTTCCTTAGACCATGAGGTTGTGCAACTCCCGGATACCGTAGGAATACTTTGAGTGTGCCAAACGTCACAACGTAACTGGGTGGCTATAAAGGTACACAACGGGTATCTCCGAAAGTATCTGTCGGGTTGGCACGAACCGAGACTGGGATTTGTCACTCCGTATGACGGAGAGGTATCTCTGGGCCCACTCGGTAAGACATCATCATAATGAGCTCAATGTGACTAAGGTGTTGGTCACGGGATGATGTATTACGGAATGAGTAAAGAGACTTGCCATAACGAGATTGAACAAGGTATCGGTATACCGACGATCGAATCTCGGGCAAGTACTATACCGATAGACAAAGGGAATTGTATACGGGATTGATTGAATCCTTGACATCGTGGTTCATCTGATGAGATCATCGAGGAGCATGTAGGAACCAACATGGGTATCCAGATCCCGCTGTTGGTTATTGACCAGAAAGCCGTCTCTGTCATGTCTACGTGTCTCCCGAACCCGTAGGGTCTACACACTTAAGGTTCGGTGACGTTTGGGTTGTAGAGATATATGCATGCGGTAAGCCGAATGTTGTTCGGAGTCCCGGATGAGATCCCAGACGTCACGAGGAGTTCCAGAATGATCCATAAGTAAAGAATTATATATAGGAAGTCCAGTTTCGGCCATCGGGAGAGTTTCGGGGGTCACCGGTATTGTATCGGGACCACCGGAAGGGTCCCGGGGGTCCACCGGGTGGGGCCACCTGTCCCGAAGGGCTCCATGGTCTAAAAGGGGAAGGGAACCAGCCCATAGTGGGCTGGTGCGCCCCCCTTGGGCCTTCCCCCTGCGCCTAGAGTTGGGAAGCCTAGGGGTGGGGGGCGCTCCACATGACATGGGGGGCAAGCCCCCCCCCCCCCTAGGCCGCCGCTCCCTAGAGATCCCATCTCTAGGGCCGGCGCACCCCCTAGGCCCCCTATATATAGTGGGGGGGAGGGAGGGCAGCCGCACCCCATGCCCTGGCGCCTCCCTCTCCCTCCCGTGACACCTCTCCCTCCTCCAGCGCTGCTTGGCGAAGCCCTGCTAGAATACCGCTTCATCCACCACCACGCCGTCGTGCTACTGGATCTCCATCAACTTCTCCTTCCCCCTTGCTGGATCAAGAAGGAGGAGATGTTTCTTCTCCGTACGTGTGTTGAACGCAGAGGTGCCGTCCGTTCGGCGCTAGGATTATCGTTGATTTGGATCACGACGAGTACGACTCCATCATCCACGTTCTCTTGAACGCTTCCGCTCGCGATCTACAAAGGTATGTAGATGCATTCCCCGTTCCCTCGTTGCTAGATGACTCCATAGATTGATCTTGGTGAAGCGTAGAAAATTTTGATTTCTGCTACGTTCCCCAACACCGGGCACCCAGGGGCAAGCTGGGCACGGCCCATGGGGGAGCCGGGCACCCAGTGCCAGCAGGCCGGGCACCCTGGGGGCGGCCCCCGCTGCTAGTGGGCGGGAGGCCAGGCACCCGGGGCCGGCTAGAGCGGTGTCCAGCGAGGTGCCGGGCACCCGGGGTCGGACCGGCCAAGTACCAGGGGTGTCCAGGAGGATGGGTCCTCCTCGTGTATTCGCGTTCGGGAGCTTCTTACCTTCATTCTTCTCGTCCTCTTCTTCCCACTCTTGCTCCATGCATACTTGTGGCTCCATCTTCTCTTGCTCATGATCATCTCCTTGGTTACTAAGAATGCACAACATGTCCTTACGAGGTAGAACCCAATTCCCATGCAAATCCGAACGAAACTCAAAGAGGAAAGAATTCACCTCGTTATCTATTGTGCGTGCACGTGCTCTGGTCATTGGTCCCCTGGGTGCTTGTGGCGGTGAAGGAGTGTCCATGGGGGTGATGGATGGATGCTCCGCATCATCTCCCCCTCCCCTTGGGGAAGAGCCATCAGCGGATCATGATCTTCATCACCATGGAAGCGTGACAAGTCCTTGACGTTGAAGATGTCGCTGACGTTGTACTTGGCACGGGGGATGTCGATCTTGTAAGCTGTGTCATTGTAGCATGCTAACACCTTGAATGGCACATCGACGCATGTAAGAACTTTGGATTTGCGCTCTTTTGGGAAGCGGCCTTTGCGTAGGTGTCGCCAAACAAGATCACCCGGTTGGAACACCATTGGTGCCTTGTTGGTGTTGAGCTTGGTGGCGAGACGTTGGACTTGACGCTTGATCGTGGGCCGTGTTTCTTCATGCACCTTCTTGAGATAACTTGCTCTTGCACTTGCATCCATGTTTGCCCATTCTTGGAGAGGTAGAGGGAGGATGGCCAAGGGCGACAAGGGGTTGAAGCCGTAGATGACCTCGAAGGGGGACTTGCTAGTAGTAGATTGTTGTGCTCGGTTGTAGGCATACTCGGCGGTGGGTAGGCCCTCCTTCCACTCTTGGATGTTCTTTTTGATCATCATGCATAGTAGAGTAGCGAGCGTTCAGTTGGTGACTTATGTTTGGCCATCGGTTTGAGAATGATAGGCCGTCGAGAATAGTAGCTTGATGCCGAGCTTGGCACATAGTGTCTTCCAAAAGTAACTAATGAACTTGACGTCGTGGTCCGAGACAATTGTCCTTGGTAGTCCATGTACCCTCAAGATCTCCCTACAAAAAAGATTTGCAACATGTGAAGCATCGTCTATCTTGTTGCAAGGAATGAAATGTGCCATTTTGGAAAAGCGAACCACTACAACAAAAACAGAATCCTTGACATTTTGAGTTCGCAGCAAACCTAACACAAAGTCCATACTGATTTCTTCCCATGGTTGAGATGGAATAGGAAGTGTCATGTGTAAATCATTAGGTTGATTTTTAGACTTACCTTTGCGGCATGTCGAGCACCGGTTGGTGTAGCGTGAGACATCGCGAAACATCTTATGCCAATAGTAGTGCTTGGAGAGCGTCGCGAATGTCTTGTCTCGTCCGAAGTGTCCCATAAGGCCTCCTCCATGAGCCTCTTGCAAAATTAGCAAACGAATAGAGGATTCGGGAATGCATAGTTTGTTAGCTCTCATAAGATAACCATCCTTTATGTAAAATTGTTCCCACCATGCATGCGTCAAACATTTAGCATAAGGAGTCGCAAAGTAAGCATCAAGCGCATACAAGTCCTTAATATGCTCAAAGCCAATGACATTCAACTCAAGTTGGGTAACAAACATGCATTTGCGAGAAAGCGCATCCGCCACTGCATTTTCTTTGCATTTAATGTACTTGATGACATAGGGAAAAGACTCAATGAACTCAGTCCACTTAGCATGATGCTTGTTGAACTTAGTTTGACCTATAAGATATTTGAGTGTCGCATGGTCTGTGTGACGAATGAATTTATGAGGACGGATATAGTGTTCCCACACATGCAAAACTCTCACTAAGGCATATAATTCCTTATCATAGATGGGGTAATTAAGTTGAGCGCAATTGGGTGCTTTTCTTGCATGAGCACGCCTCCTATGCCGGTACCACTAGTGATGCGGAGCATCCTACGGCTATCTCCATGTACACCGTCATAGCACCTCATGCCCCTCGTGGACCTAAGGTGAACCCACTCCTCTTCAAGTTTGACATGTATATCCGTTGGACTTGGTCACTACCTCAACACGGAACGTTATGCATTCTTAGGTACTTCGGAGATCGCAACGAGGAAGCACGAAGGAATCACCAAGTTCATCGGATGAACCAAGAAGAAGACGGAAGAAGAAGGGCCTATCCAGTCCGGAACGGGCGGTACTACCGCCTACAAGCGGTACTACCGCTCCCATGAGGCACTAACGCCTACAGGCGGTACTACCGCTCCCAAGCGGTACTACCGCCTGAGGTCCGGTACTACCACCCCGCCTTTGCGCAGCCTCGGGCCTTTGGCCTTGTATCCCTCTCCACTTACCCCTTCGTGGCTTAGACTATAAATAGACCGCCCCACCTTCTTTCTAAGGTTTAGCAAAGTATTTTGATAGACATTGAGAGCTTTGCTCCTTGTATCCCCTCCTCTAGGAGATCAAGACCTCCCAAGGGAGAAGAATCCTTGTGGATTGCAAGACCTCCCAAGGGAGAAGATCATCAAGACCTCACCTCCTCTAGGAGTGGGATGAACTAGTTACCTTGTATCTTTCCTTTTGTTGTTCTTGAAACATTGTGAACTCTTGCATGTTCTTGGATCTAGCATATGTGTTACTGGATCTAGTCAATTTGAGTGTTTTCCCTCTCTTGTGTTCATCTTGTTCTTGGGGATTCCCCTCCAATTCGTGAAAGATCTCCCCCTAGGGTTCCACCCTACAACATCATGATATCTAGAGCTATGGTTTCTCATGAAATTGGAACCCCCCTTCTTGTTTTCTAGCCTAATTTTGTTGTGTTCTTGCCCAATTTCGAAAATCCCCACCAAAAATAGCCCCAAATGTTTTTTTGATTTGTTGGTTTGATGAGGTTTTGTTGGATTTGATCCATGGATTTGCTTGGTTTCGAGTGGATCTAGCATCTCCCCAAGTTTCACCACTTTCCATCCACGAAATCCATCCAATTTCGCCCGCGAAATCATCCATTTCCGCCCCAAATTCGCCCAGATCCCGATCTGTGAATTTTTCCCGACACCGGCGGGACTACCGCCCATCCAAGCGGTACTACCGCCCTACAAGCGGTACTAATTTTTTACTTCCGCTCACTCAAAGAGGTACTACCGCCCCGCACATTTTCAGCCTTCCGAGTTTCACCGTTTTGACCATATCTAATTCATCCGGAGTCCGATTTTGACGTTCTTTAGCTCATTTTGAAGCTCTTCACATTCCCCATACCACGAAAATACTACTATCATCATTTGACTCCATCAAAGTTTGTCAAATTTGGCATGTTTTCCTAGGCCCTCCACCATATCATCCGCATAGCTACCATACCTTTCCGCAACCTAACCATTTTGTTTCCCTTATCATTTGTGGTTGTTTGAGTTGTGACTTGAGTCTCCTAAGGTGTTTAGGCTACTTAAGGACGAGTGCTTCTTCATCAACCACCACCACCACTTCCGCATTGTCATCTTCGACACCACCACCGCCGCTTTCCGCTACCACCATTTGACTTTGGCCTTTGAGATTTTGAGTTGTGGTTTTTCCGTTTCCTAAGGTATTTCGGCTAATTAGGAACGGGTCGCCATCGACAACACCGCCTCTCATCATCATCATCGGACGGTAACCTCGACAACACCATTGTATATACCCCTTGCAATTGCATTGTTAACTCCTAGCCCATTTTGTGTCGGTGTATTGGAACGACACCTATGGGATCACAAGAATCCCTACTACAGTTAGCGGGGCGCGGGGTTGAGAGAAGAGCGGATCAAACAGATAGCACATGGTTCGTTTATCCAGGTTCGGGTCGCGAGGATGCATAAAACCCTACTCCTGTTTTGGTGGATTGTATATCTGTGTTCTTCAGCTAGCTATGGGGCGTGACGAGCTCCATAAAGCCGAATCCCCTTCCTGGTCGCCTCAGGCCTCCTTTTATAGAAAAAGGGGTTGCCACAGTGGCACACAGGAGGTGGAAAGGGTACAGTGATGCGAGTTTATCCCTCGCATTACATGACAAGGCGCATTTAATGCGTCTTGCTTAGGTGTCCTTGCTTTATCGAGGACGGGGGAGAGATATGTCTCGTCCGTCGCCGCTCCTTGTGTCGACACGCGCCCTGGCCAGCAATGCTTGAGATGCCATGTAGGTAGGCAGGTAGCTGAGGTGGCGCACTCCTGCTTTGGTGGATTGTATATCTGTGTTCTTCAGCTAGCTATGGGGCGTGAGGAGCTCCATAAAGCCGAATCCCCCTCCTGGTCGCCTCAGGCCTCCTTTTATAGAAAAAAGGGGTTGACACAGTGGCACACATGAGGTGGAAAGGGTACAGTGATGCGAGTTTATCCCTCGCATTACATGACAAGGTGCATTTAATGCGTCTTGCTTAGGTGTCCTTGCTTTATCGGGGACGGGGGAGAGATCTGTCTCGTCCGTCGCCGCTCCTTCTTGTGTCGACACACGCCCTGTACAGCGATGCCTTAGATGCCATGTAGGTAGGCAGGCAGCTGAGGTGGCGCGATGGTGGGTCTTCATGAAGATCTGCATGTCGCCACGCAGGTGCCTGTCCAGCTGGTTGGGTCGGCAGCTGCATACGGCGATGGCAGTTTAGTCGGCGTGGGCCTGATGGTGGCCCTGCGGATGTCCTTGGCAAGGGCCTTGCTGGGGCCCCGGCAAGGGTCTTGCCGCGGCGCCTGACGCCATCCCCGGCAAGGGTCTTGCCGCGGCGCCTGCTGTCATCCCCGGCAAGGTGCTTGCCGGAGGTCTTGTGGTCTTCCTTGGCTGGGATCCTGCCAAGGGTCGTCGTCTTCTTAGTCCGTATCTGATCTTGAATGTCTTCACAAAGATCTGCATGCCACTACGGGGATGTCTCCCGAATCCTTCCCCCATGGGGGCAGTGGACTCAAGGGTGATTTGCTCCGTAGGCGTGGGGCGAGTTGCCGCGGCAAGGGTCTTGCCGGGGCTGCTAAAGCCGGCCCCGACAAGGACCTTGACGGGGCTGCTAAAACTGGCTCCCGGCAAGGATCTTGCCGGGGGAACCCACTTCGTCCCTTTGCTCTTTGTGGTGTAGTTCTCTTGAGCTTCTGTCTTACCCTGGCTTACCTCCCTTGCCTTGCTTGGTGCGGTGGTGCCCGTTTCTCAGACTGCCCGTGCACAGTCATAGGGGTACATAAAGTGTACCCCCTTTTTGTACACCGAGAGGAGCCCCCGGGCCTGGGCCACACATAAGCGCGATGCGTGGCTGGGCTAGGCCCAGAACGATGCACGGGCAGGCGGGACGGTTTTTACCGTGGTAAGACTTTTCGCGCGCTGCGCCTCCCACGATACGCGCGCGTGGCGCGGTGTCGCGGGGTGTGCGTGACGTGGGCGACATGCGTGGGGTTGGTCTCTGCACGCATGCATCACGTTGTAGTAAAGGGGCGGTTCGCGCCTTCCCCATAGACGGAGGGAGGCGTAGAGGCGCGGCCCATTTACTGAATGGGGCCGAGGCGCGGTCCTCAAGGCGTCCACTCCCCACAATCACGGGGTGGGGAGAGGTCGCCTCACCCGTCCCCTCAGTTCTGCACGTCTGCCACGTGTCTCCCATGCGCTTGGGGTGGCAAACGGTGGAGGGGGGAAACCGGGCCATCGCTGGTTGGGGCGGCGGGTCGGCCCTGGCTCCCTGCGCTTTCCGTGTCTTGATTGGCCGAGCGGGGTGGTCGAGCCCCAACCCCGTTCCTTTATAAAGAGTGGGAGGGGAGGGATGGCGTCCTGCATCCTTCCATCTTCTTCCTCCTTCAGCTTCTGCTCCTCCCTTCCATTTGTCATGGAGAGAGGAAATCCCGGCCCTTCAACGGTGGCGGCGAGGGTCGCCGCTCAACAACGCGTCCCTCCTTCTCCTGCGCCTGCGGTGGTAGAGCCGGCCACGAGGGGAAGGGGGAGGGGGCGAGGCCGTGGGCGAGGCCGGGGCGCTCGGGGAAGAGGAGGACGGGGTGGCCCACCGGCGTCGCCCCCGCCAGCAGCTCCTCCTCCAATGGAGGGCCATGTTAGGGATGACCCTTGTGAGTTCTTCGTCAGGTTGCGCCGGCCGCCGCGCCGTCGCCTTCGTCTCCCGACTCCATTTGCGCGGGAGATGGAGCTGGATCCGCCGGAGTCATTGCGGCTGCACATGAGGGGCTGCGAGATCAGTGGCACGCGGGTCCGCGTCGACTTCCCTGCTCCTCATGTGATGTATCTTCGTCGGGGGTGGAAGACGTTTGCTCATATCCACAGCTTGACGGAGGGGCTCACTCTCCATTTTAAGGTAATGGAGGGTGGCCTTCTCTCCGTCAAGGTCTTCGGGCACTTTGGGACTCGTTCAAGGTGCTGCGTGGAGAGCTCTTCTGATAGTGAAGGTTCCTCCTCGAGCGAGAGTGACGAGGAGGACAGCGGCAACGATGACGAGGGCGGTAGGCGGCAGGACGACGGGTCAGACTAGGTGTCGGGCGCCGCTCCTTGTGGCACCGGCGACCCCATCATCCGTGTCGCCGGCTCCTTGAACTTCTCGGGGCCGTCCCCTTGGGCGGCTGGCATTGGGAGGCCGCGGAAGAGGAAGAGGGCGGGCGACAAGGTCGTCGAGTCGGAGTATGCGGGCACCGACGCCTTCGACGCTTACTGACGTCCTGCCACCTCGTCTTCGAGCTCTGCTTCTGGCGCCGCCATCACCATCCAGCCTTTGGGCGGCCACCAAGATGTTCTCTCGGTGTCTTCTGCCACCCGTAGCTCGCCTAGGCGCTCCTTTTGCCCTTCTCGCCTCCTTGACCTGCCTCCTGAGGAGAGGGGCAAGAAAGGGATTATGGGCATCTTATCTCTTTTTAGTTTGTAAGCCTTCGGGCGTCTGTTAAATTTAAAACTTGTAATCCCCTTGTTCATGTTTTTCATTTCCTATGGATTGTACCTGGGCGGGATGTTTTTTTAATGAAAAAGGGATGTTTGCCGGGTCATTTGTTCGCAGGTAGAACCCACAACATGGAATAAATCCCTGATATCTCTAAGATAAACATTTTCTCGCCCGGCAACAGGCCTTGCCGTCTCCCTACTTCACTCTACCTTTCTCACACCTTTGGCGGAGTCAGGGATGAAGCGGGTTCAGGCTCCTTGTTTGATCCTTTCATTGCTGCGACTACGACCCAACTCGGTCCCAGGAACGAGCCCTAGGGCCTAGAGTTAGGGGAGCACGGTAGTTTAAGGAAAAAACGAGGTTTCACATACCTCAGTCCATGATGGAATGCATGATAAGGGATGAAGAACTTATCTGAAGCTGCAGCCCCCGGCAACCCTGGTTTGCCGTGGGCGAATCTTTGCTCTTGCAGCCCCTGGCAATACTGGCTTGCCGGGGCGTAGATGCTGGTCTGTTCCTTTTTTTCTCCCCATGTGGTTTCGGCAAGGACATCTGTGTGTCCTGTGAACCAAAAAAGATAAAAGAAAGACAAAGGCATGCAAACTCGACCTCTAAGCTAGGGGTTAGCCGCCGCTAAGCACTATCAACCCTAACCAAGGACGAGACTCGACCTAGCATGCATGCTATAACTTAGGGCGCCAGTGCTTCATTTATTCATGCTCAGGGTCTACGCCTGGCTTTGTACAAAGGGTTACATGCCTTGTCGGCAAGGCTTGTACAAAAGGTGGCTTGCCGGGGGGCCCGGCAAGCCGCACCTTATGGGTAAAACTTGCGAAGATGCTCAATGTTCCAGGAATTGCTCACCGGAATGACATTTTCGGTCTCCAGGCGTACTGCGCCAGGCCTGGTGACTCGTATTACCCGATAAGGGCCTTCCCACTTCGGCGTCAACTTGTTGGTATTCTTGGCCGATTGAACGCGCCAAAGAACAAGGTCGCCTTCCTCAAAGCTTCGGGCACGGACCTTGCGGCTATGGTAGCGGCGCAAGGCTTGCTGGTAGTGTGCTGCTCTCACAACCGCCCGAAGACGATCTTCCTCAAGGAGCATTGCATCATCTTGCCGCAGTTGCTCTTGCTCAAGCTCATCATAAGCGAGCACTCGAGGTGACCCGTATATGAGTTCAGTGGGGAGAACTGCTTCTGCCCCGTATACTAGGGCAAAGGGTGTCTGGCCGGTGGCTCGATTTGGCATCGTTCTGATCGACCAAAGAACCGTCGGCAACTCATCAATCCAGCTCCTTCCACTCTTGCGCATCCTGTCAAAGGTCTTTGTCCTTAAGCCTCGCAGTACTTCAGCGTTTGCTCTCTCAGCTTGACCATTGCGTCGTGGGTGAGCAACGGAAGCGAAATAGACTTTGCTGCCGAGGTCTTGGGTATATTGCATGAAGGTGCGGCTTGTGAACTGCGTGCCGTTGTCGGTGATGACCCTGTTGGTACACCAAAACGGCAGACTAGTCCCTTGAAGAATTTGACGGCTGACAGAGCCGTAACCTTCCTCACTGTCTCCACCTCTCGCCACTTTGTGAACTTGTCGATTGCGACATACAAGTACTCAAAGCCCCCGATAGCGCGGGGGAAAGGGCCCAGTATGTCGAGCCCCCAGACCGAGAAGGGCCAGGAGAGAGGAATGGTTTGAAGGGCTTGAGCTGGTTGATGAAGTTTCTTTGAATGGAACTGACACGCTTCACACCTGGTGACTAGTGTCGTCGCATTCTGGAGGGTAGTGGGCCAGAAGAAGCCCTGCCAAAATGCCTTGCCGGCAAGGGCTCTTGGCCCTATGTGGGATCCACATATGCCTCCATGTATCTCTGCCAATAGCCCCAGTCCTTCCTCTCGAGGGATACATTTCAATTTCACGCCGTTCGGTCTCTTTCTGTACAGGACATCATCGACGAACTGGTACATAGCAGATCGACGGGCTACTTTTTCCGCTTCTTCCTGCTCCTCAGGAAGTTCCCCAGTTTGGAGAAATCGGACGGTATGCTGTGCCCACGCTGGAGCCTGGGGCTCGACGGCGAGGACTGAAGGCATTTCCTCCGCTATAGGAGCGGCTGTCTCGACGGCAAGAGCTTAATGCTCCGCCGGTGGCTCCGGGGAGCTCGGCGGGAAAGTACTTGTCGGGCCCTGATTTCCTCCTCTTGTTTTGCTCTGTTGATGGATTAACGAATGGCTGAGAAAGCTGAAGCACAAAGGTACCTGGTTCCACAGGTAACTTGAGGGCAGCGTGCTTTGATAGGTAATCAGCGATGTCGTTCTCTCCTCGGGGAACGTGCTCCGCCTGTATACCATCAAAGTGCTCTTCCAGCTTTCTCACTTCATCTACATAGGCCTTCATCAACGGGCTCTGGTAATCTTTGTTGACTTGTTTGACGACAAGCTGCGAATCGCCCCTGACAATGATTTTCTTGATTCCGAGGTCTGCCGCGATCCTAAGACCAGCAAGCAGCCCCTCATATTCGACAGTATTGTTCGTTGATACCTCCCTGGGGAAGTGCATCTGGACCACATACTTGAGGTGCTCTCCGGTGGGCGCGACAAGCAGGACGCCAGCCCCGGCGCCTTGTAAGGAGAAAGCTCCATCAAAGTACATGATCTAGTTGCAACTCGCCTCTTTGCCGGGGAGAGCAGTTTCCTGGGCTTCTTCGTCAGGCGTCACGGTCCATTCTGCCAGGACTCGGCTTTGAATCGTCGAGGTACTTTCAAACTTGAGGCCAAAGCTGGACAGCTCTAGTGCCCACTCTATAATTCTTCCCGTTGCGTCTGGATTGTGCAATATCCGTTGCAGAGGGAGGCGAGTGACGACAGTGATCTCGTGTTCCTGGAAGTAGTGACGCAGCTCTCTCAAGGCCATAAGAAGGCTGAAGAGCAATTTCTGCACGCCGGAGTGCCTTGATCTAGCCCCCTGCAAGAGGGAGCTAACAAAGTAGACCGGGTGCTGCATCATTTTATTCCTCGGCGGCACTCCAACCGTCCGTGTCGTCTCTGCACCAACGGCATCAGGCTCTGTCGCTGCTATCACCTCACCATCAACTTCTCTCTGTGCCACTAGTGCGGCGCTGACCACCTGGTTCGTCGCCGCCAGGTATAGTAGCAACGGTTCTTGTGGCCTAGGCGCAACTAGTACTGGCGTTGAGGAAATATACCTCTTCAAATCTTGGAATGCTGCTTCGGTTTCTGGCGTCCACTCCATTAGGCCCACCTTTTTCAAAATCTTGAAAAAGGGGAGGGCGTGCTCGGCAGACTTGGAAATGAATCTGCTCATGTCGGCAACGCAGCCAGCAAGCCAACGCACATCCTTGACCTGTTTGGGTGCTTCAATCTGTTCTCTAGCTTTGACCTTGTCTTGATTGGCCTCTATCCCATGCTGTGACACAAAGAACTCGAGAAGCTTGCCGGACGGGACGCCGAAGACGCAGTTCTCAGGGTTCCGCTTGAGATTGATCTTGTGTAGGTTTGCAAACGTCTCTTGTAGATCCAGTATGAGGGTTGCCCTGTTCTCGGTTTTGACCACTATATCATCCATATAAGCCTCCATATTTCTATGGAGCTGGGGTTCAAAACCAATCTGGACTGCCCTTGCAAACGTCGAGCCAGCACTCTTCAACCCGAAAGGCATTCGTACGAAACAATACGTACCACATGGGGTGATGAATGCTGTGGTAGCCGGAGTAGGCATCGAGAAATGACAACAGGTCACACCCAGCCGTGGAGTTAACAATCTGGTCGATGCGCGGCAACGGGAAGGGGTCTTTGGGACAAGCCTTATTGATATCTGTGTAATCAATACACAGCCTCCACTTCCCATTTTCCTTGCGCACTACCACTGGATTGGCCAACCACGTTGGATGGAGCACTCCTCTTACCAAACCCGCTGCTTCCAGTTTCCGGATCTCCTCTGTGATGAACTCTTGTCGTTCCAAAGCTTGCTTCCTGACCTTCTGCTTGATAGGCTGCGCATGAGGACAAATAGCAAGGTGGTGCTCAATCACCTCCCTGGGAACGCCGGAGATGTCGGATGCTTGCCATGCAAACACATCGACATTTGCCCGCAGGAAGGTGACGAGCGCGTCTTCCTATTTGTCGTCAAGGGTGGAGCTTATGGTGAAAGCCCCTCCTGTGCCGTCCTCCTTAATAGAAACCTTCTTGGTTCCCGGCGGTGTTGCCCTGGACTTCTTGTTTCCGCCGGTGGAGCTCTCTAGCACATCCTCGACGGGAGCACTACACTCCGAAGAGGTGCGCTTGCCGGAGCGGGTGTCCGAGGTCTCACCGGTCTTCTTCTTCTTCTTCCTGCCCGGGGCTCCAGTGGCAGGAGCAAGTGCCCTAGTGGCGGCAGCTGCTGCAACTGCTTGTTGGTATAGTTGGTCAGCGCAAATCAGCGCATCTTTCTTATCGGAGGGGATGGTGATGATCGTCACAGGTCCTGGCATCTTCAGGGTGTTGTAGGCGTAGTGTGACGCCGCCATGAACTTGGCCAGCGCTGGGCGGCCAAGGATCCCGTTGTAGGGCAAGGGGATCTTGGCGACATCGAACACGACCATTTATGTCCTGTAGTTCAGGTCACTTACAAAAGTCACGGGCAGTGTGACCTTCCCCTTTGGTTGACTTCTTCCCGGGTTGACCCCCTGAAACGTGCCCGTTTCCTCGAGGTCTCCGTCAGGAATCTACAGCTTCTCGATCACGGTAGGTGAGATTAAGTTCAGACCGGCCCCGCCATCGACTAGCATATTTGTCACCTTGAGGTTGCGTATTGTTGGTGAAACCAACAATGGCAAGCACCCGACCGCAGTAGTGCGGTCGGGGTGATCCTCAGTGTCAGAAATGATAGGCGTGTTGGACCACTTCAGTGGCTTTTGGGCACCAGACGATGGCTCTGCCGCTGTAATCTCACGCGCCCACTGTTTAAGCTGGCGGTGAGAAGTATGCAGCGAGGCGCCGCCATCGACGCACATGGCCTCCGTGGCTTTCTGAAACTCTTGGTCGCCGGACTCGTCGTCCTCTTTGTGATCATCGTCCTCTGGCTTTCTGTCACGGCCCTGGGCGGGCGTCTCCTGCTGTTTATCCTTGCCGCGACAGCCTGCTTGGCCATCACGCTTCTTGCCGGACCCCTCAGCACTGTCCTGGCCCTTCTCCTTGTCCCGCCTCTCATATTCAGCCCTCTGCTTCTCAGCAAGGAGCTCAACCTGTCGGTAGTTCTGGAGATCATGGCCTTTGGTGCGATGGATCTTGCAGTATTGCTTGTCGGAATTTCCTGACTTCTCGGCAGCTGCCAAGGCCCGGCAGGCGACACACCCGGCAATTTCCTTGTCAGGGTCATCCGGCTTGGTTTTCTTGGCGGAGCCGGCGTCATCAGATCCCTCGACGGCAAGCACGGCTTTACCTTTGCACTTCCTGTTGTGGCGCCAGCCTTTCTTTGCCGGGGCGACAGCATCCTCATGTGAAGAGTCGGTTTCCACGCCGGCATCTTCGTCGGGGTACTTCCTTCCTTCTTCAGCCCGGGCACATCTGTCAGCAAGAACATAGAGTTCTGCCACGTCTTTCACCTTGGTCATTGCGAGCTCTTCGCGCATCTTGCGGTTACGCATGTTCTGATGAAACACGCTGATGATGGCGGCAGGGTGAACATCAGGGATATTGTACTGTACCCCGCTGAACCTCTGTATATACTAGCACAGACTCTCGCCTCCCTTCTGGGGAATGACGTGCAGGTCACTTGCTTGGCCATGGGCTTGGTGACCTACAGTAAAGGCGCCAACAAATTCATGGCACAAATCCGACCAGGAGGAAATAGAGTCTACCAGCAAGTGCATCAACCACGACATGGCGTTGGGTTTAAGAGCCAATGGAAAGTAATTCGCAAGCACCTTATCGTTGCGGGCTCCGGCAGCTTGCATCGCGATGGTGTAGATGCCGAGGAACTCCGACGGGTGGGTCTTGCCATTGTACTTCTCGCCAACGTCAGGCTTGAAGGTGCCGTGAGTGGGCCACTGGAACTACCGCAGCTCACGGGTAAAAGCCGGACAACCTACCTCGTAAGGTAGACCTTCAGGGCTCTCCAGTGCTGGGCGGTTCACAGCAGGCCCCGCTCGCCTGTCTGACTGGTGGCGCGCTCCGCGCCGGCGCTTGATGGTGGTTCGAACGTCTTCATGAGCTCGCTCCTGAAGAACTTGACGCTGGTCGCCGTGGGTCCGTGGGTCGGATGATGCTATGGAGATGTCGTCACCCACGACGTCTCGACGAGTCGACACATGCGGTACCGGGCGAGGAGGAGGCGAATGCACCGTGGCCACGGTGCTGTCGGTCCTCCCGCCACCGGTGCGTGGGACCCCATCGGACCGTCGACCCGGGGGCTTCGCTGGACTTGGTTCATCCTTGTTGGCAACTGCGACAAGGCTTCGGATGGTGGCTCTCCATTCGTCGAGTTTCCCCATAACGGGAGGAAAGTCGAGGAGCAACTGCGCGTGCGCCAGTGCTTTTGCTGGGGTTAGCGATAGCGAAACCTACACGGATCGCGACGCGCTTCGACTCCTGACCATGTCAGGAGGAGCTCCATCACGATCCCGCGGTCGCATGCCGTTTTCACCAGCGCTTCGGCGGACGGGCAGGTCTTCTACGTCTCGAGAGTGGCGCTCGGGGCTCTTCCCGCGGTGACGCCCGGGATCTTCGGCGTGATGACGCCGTTCGCCGCGCGCTGCTGGCGCCGGCGTGGGTGTTCTGGAGGCCCTTGCGTTGCCTTCGGGTGATGCGGCAGCGATCCTGGAGGGCCCCGTGCCACCTGCGGAGGGCCTGGCTCCGTCTTTGGATTTGGCGGTGTGTGGCCCATTACCAGGCGCACAAACATCGCCACCTCCCAAACTCCGACTGCTGGGACGGTGTTGGTGTTCGCGAGCAGCGCCCCGGGTCCTTTTCGTGGCCGGTCCGCTGCTCGCCCGCGTCGGCACGGGCTGTCCGGCTTCCGACTGGGCAACCACCACAGTCGTCTTCATCTTGGGTGCCATGATGATGGAGAAGCGTCGAACTAACTGCTAAAGCCGATTCTCACAACTACGCCCCCTACCTGGCGCGCCAAAGATGTCGGTGTATTGGAACGACACCTATGGGATCACAAGAATCCCTACTACGGTTAGCGGGGCGCGGGGTTGAGAGAAGAGCGGATCAAACAGATAGCACACGGTTCGTTTATCCAGGTTCGGGCCGCGAGGATGCGTAAAACCCTACTCCTGCTTTGGTGGATTGTATATCTGTGTTCTTCAGCTAGCTATGGGGTGTGAGGAGCTCCATAAAGCCGAATCCCCCTCCTGGTCGCCTCGGGCATCCTTTTATAAAAAAAGGGGTTGCCACAGTGGCACACATGAGGTGGAAAGCGTACAGTGAGGCGAGTTTATCCCTCACATTACATGAGAAGGCGCATTTAATGCGTCTTGCTTAAGTGTCCTTGCTTTATCGGGGACAGGGGAGAGATCTGTCTCGTCCGTCGCTGCTCCTTCTTGTGTCGACACGCGCCCTGTACAGCGATGCCTTAGATGCTATGTAGGTAGGCAGGCAGCTGAGGTGGCGCGATGGTGGGTCTTCATGAAGATCTGCATGTCGCCACGCAGGTGCCTGTCCAGCTGGTTGGGTCGGTAGCTGCATACGGCGATGGCAGTTTAGTCGGCGTGGGCCTGATGGTGGCCCTGCGGATGTCCTTGGCAAGGGACTTGCCGGGGCCCCGGCAAGGGTCTTGCCACGGCGCCTGCCGCCATCCCCGGCAAGGTGCTTGCCGGAGGTCTTGTGGTCTTACTTGGCTGGGATCCCGCCAAGGGTCGTCGTCTTCTTAGTGCGTATCTAATCTTGAATGTCTTCACAAGGATCTGCATGCCACTACGGGGATGTCTCCCGAATCCTAGCCCCATGGGGGCAGTGCACTCAAGGGTGATTTGCTCCGTAGGCGTGGGGCGAGTTGCTGCAGCAAGGGTCTTGCCGGGGCTGCTAAAGCCGGCCCCGGCAAGGATCTTGCCGGGGCTGCTAAAACTGGCTCCCGGCAAGGATCTTGCCGGGGGAACCCGCTTCGTCCCTTTGCTCTTTATGGTCTAGTTCTCTTGAGCTTCTGTCTTACCCTGGCTTACCTCCCTTGCCTTGCTTGGTGCTGCGGTGCCCGTGGCTCAGACTGCCCGTGCACAGTCATAGGGGTACAAAAAGTGTACCCCCCTTTTTGTACACCGACATTTTGCGTCACTTGCCCATTGAGACTAGCCATTTTAGTATTGCCGGCAACGTTACTTGTGCATATTAGTGGTCATCTATATACACCTTCCATTGCATATATACCATATCATATTGGTATCATCTTGCTATCATAGTACCATCCCTTGTGTCACAAGATTGTTCCCGCATATACACAATTCCTATCTTTGTTTGTGCATAGTGGCCATATCAAAAAAACAAAGAAGAATAAGCTTTTAAGCAAAAAGAGAGCAAAGAGCTTGTAAGCAATAGCCATAGCATCGCCACATTGCATATCATACTACCATATTGATCATCTTGGATCCTCGTGTGCGAAACACCGGAACATCATACACATAGCATACTTGGGATAACAAGTTCATACATTCTGCATCTTATAGGTTGTGCACAAGTGTCGTATCCGCCTATTGAGCAATCGTCCTAGCGTCTCTCTTGAGTTGTGCAACACGAGTGTTTTCCGTGGATTCCACATTTTGTGCTCATTCCTTGGTTGCATGACCCCATTTATCTATCCGTGTGTGTGTTTCCGTGTGCCACATATTGCTATTGGTCTACTTGTTGCCTTTGCGAATTTGTGAATCTCTTTCAACATTATTGACTCTTTCTAACATTTTGCATCAAATTTTAGTGCCACTATCCTCACCGAGATCCACCATAGGCCTTACTTGTGTAGGTGTGAGAATTGACAAGATCCGGTACCAATTGTGATATTTCCTTGATACATTATTGAGTGATCATTGATCCATCTTCAACATTGGAAAGGTATATTTGGTCTAGTTCTTTCCTTTCTCCGACTCACATTTGCTCGAGTCTTGTGATGGATAGGCAAGGCATTTTCATCTCCGGTAAGATCACATCGGCATCGACACCATCAACGACAAGAACGTGAAGGTCACGAGCACAACATCAACAACCGCTCAACGACTTAACCATCTACCTTGGCATCTTCGCCAAGTAACTTCAAGGCATCTTTGCCTTCGGACTAGCGGCATCTTCGCCGACCCGCAACTCAAGAGAAGCTCCCCAAGATCAAGTCCGCGACTTCCACGAGCTACTACGACCTCGACAACGACCACGCGATTCCTGTCTATCGGACTCAAGACCCCGAGGAGTATCCCGTGTAGGAGCGCTTGATGGATGACTACCTCATGCTACTTCAAGTTCCTCCCGAAGATCAAGTGAAATGCGCCACAAGAAACATCCACGAGCGCGTGTGGACATGGTGGCTTCACACACCTTCGGAGAGCTACAACATGACTTGTGCCAAGACGAAGAAAGCTATGCGGTGAGAGTTCGTGCCTCGCACCGACATGGAACAACTTCTACGCCAATTGGAGAACACCATACAAGGATCCAAGTCAATCGATGCGTACTTCAAGGAGATGAAGAATGCCTTGCGACGAGCCGGCGTGGACGACCCCATTTGGCTGATGTTTCACTTCTTGATGGGATTGGACAACGACATCTCCAAGACTATCTTCCTCGAGAACTACAAGTCCCTCGACGACAACTACATCGGTTCTCTCAAGGCGGAACAAGAACTCATGAAGGCCAAGGCTTCTCCACCGCAAGCACACTTCTCGAAGACCAAGCTCCAAGATGGCGAGCATGAGGCTAGTACCACCACGATGTCAAAACAAAACGAGCTCCAAGATGACACTACCAACTTCGACTCCACCGCCACCCCTCTTTGTGGCATTGATGATGCCGATTCTACTTCGACTCTTTTTCAATACGGTGCGGCGACGACTACGACTACGGAGCCATTCAAGGACCAAGCTTTGGAGGCGAGCAACAAGGTGGCGAGCGAGGATGATGCTTCCATCTTTGGAGGCGAGAGTGATGATGTGCCATCTTCGGCCTTCATCCACGACGACGATGACGAGAAGGTTGAGCATGGGATTTTCCCTTCGACCACGGCGACCGATGATGACTTGAGCGACTTTTGCCACCATATCGAGAGTGAGAGTGACTTCACCACTAGCCCCATATATGATGAGCTGCCACAATTCCCATGTGGGGAGAGTTACCACCACCACCACTTGAGTGATTTGAGTGACTCCATCATATGTGACATTGAGTGCACCTACCTTGAGGGAGTGAGTGAGCCACCACCACATAGAGAGAGTGAGGTAGTTGATAGGGCATGTGAGGACATTCCGATTTCTAACAACTTAACCTCTACCTCTATTGTGTCTTCTTATTTGGTGCTAGGTCCCATTTATGATGACGCGTCGATTCGTGACGACTTCGTCCTCCCTTTGGACAAGACGATGGCCATGGTGGAATATGATGCACCCTCCACATGGTTCCATTAAGATGAACATGATGACCACCATTTGGTATTTCCCACCTCACCTACACCACATTAGTGGAACGAGAAAGGTAACAAAGGTGAAGGTGATGCTCTCGTCCCACTAGTGGACAATGTTAACTTTGATTGCTTGCATGATGTTGATCCACCTATTGCCATGCTTCGTGCTAGTATGATTTCCCCATGCGATTATTTACCCATTTATGATGAGTTTAATGATATTCATGTGGAGTCTATTAGTTGTGATGCCCTGTTGCATAGGATCTCTTGTGATCATTCTTTCGGTCACATCATGTTTGACAATCCGCTTGACTTGTCATATGCTATGAATGAGATCAACCATATGTCATATTTGCAACTCTTCGTAGTAACCATGCATATGCCATTAAGATAAACTCAATGTGCACATATGGAATAGATGACAAGCCTATGGTTATTGGCATTTGTTTTTCTTGCTATGATATTGACATGCTTCCTTTGCATCATATCCATCATATGCCATGCCATGACAACCTAGCTTTGGACATGCATTTTTTTGGATGTTGTTCCACTTCTCCATATGATGTTTCCACTATTGCTAATGAGGAGACCCCCATAGTTTCCTCATACATGTTCGGAGATTTTGATTCATCCTATCCATTGCATGATCTCGCTACTTGTGTGCACCATATGCTCCCCATGAATGAAAATGACATTGATGTGCCATATACTTGCATTCTCAATTTGTTTCATCATCGTGTCATACACAATAACTATTCATTCATGGTGGATGACATGTTCTTATACCATGCATCAAATTTCTTTGAGCGATGCTTATCTTATGCTAACTCACACATACACATACACATCATGATGGATGATGTGTACATTTACCACGCACACACTTTATTTGGTTTGTGTCTCTTTTGTGTATGTACCCACGAATACTTGTCAACCTCATAATCTCATGAGTTGACAAAACGAGCTCTAGAGAGCAATGACGACTTGGGATCCCGTGGACTATCCCTACCACCGTTCTCTTCGCGCAACCTCTACGCGCATCTCTTTTACTTGGCTCTCACATGACTATGGGCTATTTACCACTTGTCATCTTATGCCCATTTTATCGTGTTCACTTTGCATGTTATGCCTCTTGCTATGATTTTGCCATGCAATTGGGACCCTTGCTTGCCTTTACACATGATTCACGATTATGCTACTTCTATGTGTATTTGCATGCTTGGTGGAGATGCTTGTAGCTATTACCATGTTTACCTTGTGCCCCATGGTCCTGTTGATTCTTGTGTTGGGAGAGTCATGATGTTCCATTTCTATTTACATAGGACTTCTTACCACCACAATGATGATACTTTGCTCACATCTTGATTTCATGCTTGTGCTATGCCATGTGCATTATTCATGCCTACTATTTGCACACATAACACGCTTGCCATGATTACCTCTAGTATGTTGCATCTTCGCGCTACTAGCTTCCACAATTTAATTTCCATGATTGCTTGCTATGTTGCATCACCCATGTTACACTCTTACTTGCTTTCTTGAGTTGATGACATATATGTTCATGCATTTCATATGATATATCTTGATCATTGTCACTTGTCTCCAATAGTTACATCTCTCATATTTACTTTTTGTGAGTGCAACCATGCTATACTTGTTGATCTTGGAGACTTGGACACTTTACTTGTGATGCATGCTTGCTTGTTTGAGCCTAATGTATTTGCTTGTTATCTCATCATATGCTTCCATACATCACAATGTCCCCCTGTCCTTTCTTATGATAAGAATGACGAACATACTTGTTGGGTGACTCACCACACGAATAGGTTTTGCATCTTCGCTAACCTCATTTGTTTTTCTGAGTGTTTGTCATGTTCTTTCACTTTGAAGGATTCACAAGGCGGTACCATCACGAGGCATCTTGGGCATGTGAAGGCATACACGTTGCGCGACAACAACATTTTCGACATCGTCATCTAGGTGCATTCCTTCCTAGTGAGTCATCCTCACATATGCTTGGATTTCATGGATGCACCACCGGTCTAGCACTCTTGCCACGACTTTGAGCATGGGTATATCAACACTCATTTGGCACATTGCATCCAAACCTTCATATTTGTTGATTGTGCGCCCACATGCCATGCTCCATGGTCATATAATACCCATAACAAATTTGCATCTTATGCATGGATTGACTCACATTATGATTGGCTTGTTGCATCTTGTATTCCCATGTCATCCATGATATATGAGCTTTTTCATTTCCTTAGCAAATTTGTTGTGATCTTTCTTGATGGACTCTTCATACATATTGATCACATTGCCTAGCATCAATTGCATGATCACATACTCACATTGAGCATCATTTACCATGTTCATGCTTTTGATACACAATCCCGTTATGACATCATTTTGCACAAAGGTAGCATTTGCAACTTCTTGCACAATGAACTTGATCACATGAATGCATTGTATGCCATGCTCTTTAATTTTTCTACAATTCATGCTCATTGCCACTACCGATTTCATTGGACGGACTCATGCTTAAATGATGGACACCTTGCGTCCGCTAACAATTGTATTTCCAAGTGTCCCTTGTGTTTGCTCTTTTTGCATGTCTACCATTCCGATGACATCTTGGAGTACTTTGCTCGCGGCGTGACATACACTTCGTCCAACTACAAGTTCATCCATGTCTACCGTGTACATGATGATATGGCTCACGATCCGAGGACGGATCTTTTCCAACGGGGAGGGGATGATGCGGAGCATCCTACGGCTATCTCCATGTACACCATCATAGCACCTCATGCCCCTAGTGGACCTAAGGTGAACCCACTCCTCTTCAAGTTTGACATGTATATCCGTTGGACTTGGTCACTACCTCACCACGGAACGTTATGCATTCTTAGGTACTTCGGAGATCGCTACGAGGAAGCACGAAGGAATCACCAAGTTCATCGGATGAACCAAGAAGAAGACGGAAGAAGAAGGGCCTATCCAGTCCGGAACGGGCGGTACTAGTGCCTACAAGCGGTACTACCGCTCCCATGCGGCACTACCGCCTATAGGCGGTACTACCGCCCGAGTTCCGGTACTACCGCCCTGCATGTGCGCAGCCGCGGGCCTTTCGCCTTGTATCCCTCTCCACTTACGCCTTCGTGGCTTAGACTATAAATAGACCGCCCCCACCTTCTTTCTAAGGTTTAGCAAAGTATATTGATAGACATTGAGAGCTTTGCTCCTTGTATCCCCTCCTCTAGGAGATCAAGACCTCCCAAGGGAGAAGAATCCTTGTGGATTGCAAGACCTCCAAAGGGAGAAGATCATCAAGACCTCACCTCCTCTAGGAGTGGGATGAACTAGTTACCTTGTATCTTTCCTTTTGTTGTTCTTGAATCATTGTGAACTCTTGCATGTTCTTGGATCTAGCATATGTGTGATTGGATCTAGTCAATTTGAGTGTTTTCTCTCTCTTGTGTGTCGGTGTACAAAAAGAGGGGTACCCTTTTTGTACCCCTATGACTGTGCACAGGCAGTCTGAGCCACGGGCACCACCACACCAAGCATGGCAGGTGAGGTGAGCCAGGGTAAGACCGAAGCTCGATGGAACTGGAGCAACACCAAAAACAAGACCACAAAGAGAAAAGGGACGAAGCGGGATCCCCCGGCAAGATCCTTGCCGAGAGCCGATTTTAGCAGCCCCGACAAGATTCTTGCCAGGGCCGGCTTTAGCTCCCCCGGCAAGGCCCTTGCCGCGGCAACTCGCCCCGCGTCTACGGAGCGCATCACCCTTGAGTCCACTGCCCCCATAGGGCAAGGATTCGGGAGGCATCCCCGTAGTGGCACGCAGATCCTTGTGAAGACATTCAAGATTAGATACACACTGAGAAGACGATGACTCTTGGCGGGATTCCAGCCAAGGAGGACCACAAGACCTCCGGCAAGCACCTTGCCGGGGATGACAGCAGGCGCCGCGGCAAGACCCTTGCCGGGGCCGCGGCAAGACCCTTGCCGGGGCCCCGGCAAGGCCCTTCCCGAGGACACCCGCAGGGCCACCATCAGGCCCGCACCAACTGAGTTTCCACCGCCCCATGCAACTGCCGACCCAACCAGCTGGGCAGGCACCTGTGTGGCAACATGCAGATCTTCATGAAGACCCACCATTGCGCCACCTCAGCTGCCTGCCTGCCTACATGGCGTTTCAGGCATCGCTGGCCAGGGCACGTGTCAACACAAGAAGGAGAGGCGATGGACAAGACGGACGTCTCCCCTCGTCCCCGATAAAGCGAGGACACCTAAGCTAGGTGCATTAAATGCGCCTTGCCATGTAATGCGAGGGATAACCTTGCATCATTGTACCCTTTCCACCTCCTATGTGCCACTGTGGCAACCCCTTTTCCCTATAAAAGGAGGCCCGAGGCGACCAGGAGAAGGATTCGGCTTTTTAGAACTCCTCACTACTCGGCTTTTGGAGCTCCTCACGCCCCATAGCTAGCTGAAGAACACAAACATATAATCCACCAAAGCAGGAGTAGGGTTTTACGCATCCTCGCAGCCCGAACCTGGGTAAAGGAACCGTGTGCTAACTATTAGATCCGCTCTTCTCTCAACCTCGCGCCCTGCAACCGTAGTAGGGATTCTTGTGATCCCATAGGTGTCGATCCAAATACATCGACATTGTGTTCATCTTGTTCTTGGGTATTCCCCTCCAATTCGTGAAAGATCTCCACCTAGGGTTCCGCCCTACAACAACTAGCATCGCAATGAATCTCGAAAGGTTTATCAAAGTTAGGTAGGGCAAGTAAGGGTGCGTGAGTACGCATATTTTTAAGCTCGTTGAACGTTGTATCCAAATAAAGGGTGCGTTCTTTTTGCTCAAATCGTGCAAAAGAGAAGCAATTGTGCTAAGGTCCTTCATGAAGCGTCGATAGAAACCGTCTAAACCATGAAAGCTACGCACTTGTTGGAGGTTTGTTGGTTGGGGCCAAGTTTTAATTTCTTAAATTTTAGTTCCATTGACATGGACACCTTGTCAAGAGACGACAAATCCTAGGAAAACAACGTTATCAACGCCAAAAGTGCATTTATCCATGTTAGCATAGAGGCATTCTTTCCGAAGGGTTTGCAAAACCGTACGGATGTGTGTGACGTGATCTTTTAGCGACTTGCTAAATACAAGGATGTCATCAAAGTAAACCACTACAAATACGCCGATCGAAGAACGAAATGCATGAGACGCATGAATGTGCCGGGTGCTTCCGATAAGCCCATCGGCATTACCAACCACTCATATAACCCAAACTTGGTTTTGAAAGCTGTTTTCCATTCATCACCCTCTTGAATGCGAATTTGGTAATAGCCACATTTAAGATCGATTTTTGAAAAGATGGTGACACCACATAATTCATCAAGCATGTCATCTAAGCGTGGAATAGGGTGACGGTATCTAACGGTGATAACATTGATCGGACGACAATCGGAGCACATGCGAAAACTTCTGTGTTTCTTAGGCACTAGAATAACTGGAACGGCACAAGGTCTTAAGATTTCACGTACTTGACCGTTGATGATGAATTTTTGTACTTGTCATTGTATTCCTTGGTTGCCGGGTTGACAGGGTAGGGAGCCTTGTTCGGAAGTGGCGCTGCGAATTGGAGGTAGACCTGGCAGTAGCTCATCGGGGAAGACGTCCTTGAATTCCTGCAAAAATTGAGACAACACTAAAGGTAGATGGAGAGAGTTTTTAGTTTGAACCACTTCATCTTTGCACACAAGGACATAGTGTATGACACTAGTTGGGTTCTCACACAATTCTCTCATGTCTCTTTTGGTGGCTAGAAGCACTATGTCGCTCTTATCTCTCAAGGTGGAGTGACTCAAATTTGGCTTGTGGCGCTCGCTCCCTTTATGGTGGTTCCCTCTCTCACTACTCTATCCACGATGTGTCGAAGCTTGCTTGTCGACGATTACTTGGCTTGGTGACATAGGACGAAGCACATATTCATTGCCCTTCATCTTTAATCTATAATGATTTGTCCGAACTTTGTGTAGCACACCTCAGTCGTATTGCCAAGGTCGTCCCAAGAGAAGGTGGCACACGGACATGGGAACGACATCACAGTCCAAGGTGTCTTCGTATGCGCCGATCTTAAAGGAAACTTGAACCATGTGCTCTACTTGGATCGTACCGGAGTAGCTAAGCCATCGAACCTTGTAGGGACGAGGATGCTTCTTCTGCACGAGTTGTAACTTGGAGCATAGTTCTTCACTTGCGAGTTATTGCAACTTCCTCCATCAATGATGACCTTGACCGAACGACCTTGAATGCCCGCTTTGGTGTGGAAGATGTGGCATCATTGGTCTTTGTCATGTTGTTGTTGGAGTGTCAAGACCTTCGAGACGACGAGAGCGGGACTTGAGTCATTGTCGCAAAAGACTTGGTTGTCTTCATCTTCATTCACTTGGCGGTGCATGGCCACATGTTGGAGCGCCTCCATTTCATCTTCACTCATGGAGTCGTATGTTCCATCATCGTTGAAGATCATTGTCCGCTTATTGGTGCATTGGTATGACTTGTGTCACGACCACCACAAGTGAAGCATTTCATTGAACTTGTCTTGACGAGGTCTTCGGGTGGTGCCGGTTTTGGACTTGTATGAGCTTGCCAGTGGACGAGTGGTAGAAGGTGTTTCCTTATAACTTGGCTTGTCGCCTCTGCTTGGGTATGCTCTTGTAGAGGTAGGAGGTGCCGAAGATGTTGTCGCTTGAGTGTAAGAATCATAGTTCTTGGACGAGTACTTGGTGTATTTGAAGTCATCTTGCACTTGTCGCTCCGCTTTGGTTGCTTGGAGGACGAGCTCGAGAAGGTTGGTGTAGGGTTGAAAGTCCGCAATATTCTTGATAGGGTGGTAGAGTGCATTCAAGAAGTGAGCCTCGTTTGTTCATCATCTTCCTTGACATTTGCTCGAATCATAGCAATCTCCATTTCTTGATAGTATTCTTCCACCGTCTTGGTGCCTTGCTTGAGGAGTTGCAGCTTCTTGAAAAGGTCGTGTGTGTAGTGTGTAGGCACAAAGCGAGCTCTCATGACCTCCTTCATGTGAGTCCAATTTGTGATTGGTGTTTCACCTCTTGCTTCTTGTCACACGATCACTTGTTCCCACTAAATGAGGACGTTGTCTTGGAACTCGAGAGATGACATGGCAATCTTCTTCTCCTCTTCAAAGTTGTGGAGGCGAAATATCTTGTCGACCTTCAATGCCCATGAGAGATACTCCTCGCGGACGGTGCTTCCGGAGAACTTGGGTATGGTGAACTTGAGCTTGCTGAAGCATTGTTCTTCATCATGGTCACGATGGTGGTGTTGGTCGTGACGAGGTGGAGGGTCTTCGAATGCTTGCTCCTCACGATGGTCTTGCAGGTTTGGGCGTGGTATGTTATTCCGGTTTCGTCACTCTTGTTCCGCTTCTCGACGAGTGGCTTCCTCTTGTTGTGCTTGACGAAGTGCTTCTTCTTGTTCACGTACTTGGTGGCTGCGATCGGCGAGGACTCGAGAAGATTCACGAAGAGCTTGCTATGCATTGTGTGCTTGATCGTCACGTCTTTCTTGTGCTTGCTAGAATGCATCGTCATCTTGATGTAGTTGATGTTAGGTTTGTTGCTCTTGGCATCTCGCTTTCTCGCATGCTCGTACTCGATCAGGTAACCCATTTCCATGGAATGGATTGTCCGGAGATTGTCGATCTATATTGATGAATTGTGGAGGTGGGCGAGGCCGTGGAAGACTTGCATCCGGCGAAGAGTAAGATACAGAATGGCGACTTGTCCGCTGACTTGAATGGCGCCTTCTTGATGAAGAAGTCGCAGACGCACAGTTCACGATGATGTTGCAGAACTCTTCCATTTGTGTACGAAGGTCGGAAGCGAGTTGCTCGATGCGGTCTCCCGAAGCTTCAGTTTCTTGATGAAGAGCTCGTTGGACGCCAAAGAGGTGATTCTTGGTTACGTAGTTTGGTGCTTCAAGTTGATGCTCAACTATCGGGTTTGTAGAAGAACTTGGCCTATCCATCATGTAAAGTGGGGGTGAGTAGCAAAATGAGAAGACAATACCAAAGTTACCTTTTCCGAAGATTGAGGATGTATCAAGTATCACTCAATATGATGCTACAATAGGGGAATTGGTACTGGGTTTGTTTCTCACACCTGCACACATAAAGCTTATGGAGGAGCTTGGTGAGGATAAGTGGCACAAAATCTTCAAGCAAATGTTAGTCAAGATATTGATAATGTTGAGAAGGTTCACAAAATACAAGTAAAGCAAATAGATCAAAGCCTAGTTTATCACTTGGAAACGCACACGCAATGATAAGTGGGATCCGTACAACCAAGGAATGAGTGGAATAAGTGTGACCATGGAAAATCCTCTTATGGCACGGATACTCGAGAGACTCTAGCTTGATTGCTCGAATGGGCTAGATACGAACTTGATCAGCTACCTATAAGAGTAAACTTGCCGTCTCCGAATCCCAACTTCCTATGTATGTAGTATCCAATATGATGCAACTATGCAAAAGGACAATGCTATTGCTAACAAGCTCTTTTCTCTTTTTGCTTAAAATATTTTTCTCTTTTTTTCTCTATGCTTGATGCTTGAGCCAAGTATGATACTAGACAAGTATGTAAGATATGCACGGGAGGGACTAATGGCACAATGATGATAGCAAGATGATTGCACGCTAAATGTAGCTATGCGGGATAGGCGTATCATTAAGGTGCACAAAGAACGTGGCCCGTCAATTCTCAACTTGCTAGTCTCAATAGGTAAGCAACGCAAAATGGTCGGGGTTATCAAGTGCAATGACAAGGTAGGAGACAAGATGTCATCGATGTTATCGTCCTTGCTTATGCTTGGCGATGTCGATTCCGGGTTGATGGCGGTGATGTCGCACCGTTCCTAAGTAGCCGAAACACCTTAGAAACGGAAACCGCAACACAAAATCGGTCAAATTTTGATGGAAGCAAATGGTGGTGGTAATGATCTAAGAAGATGTGGGATGTCAAGAGCTACAAAACAAACTAAAGAACACAAAAACAGAATCCGGAGATGAAAGTTATGGCCGAAATGATGTTGTTGGTGGGCTGATTCGAGGGGTGCCGGCACCCGGGGGTGGAGGTTGCGGGTGCCCGGGTGGTTAGGGGAAATTAGCCCGGGGGTGCGGGCACCCGGTGGTTCCTGGTGTGGGCACCTGGTGGTCTCCGATTTGGGCGAAAATCTTTGGGAAATGGTCAATTTCGGTAGATTTCGTGGTGGTAAGGGTGGGGGTGGGTGGGGGAAGCTATTTCCATTTGCCAAACAACAAATCCATGGACCAAAACAACAAAATATCACAAGATCTAACAAATTGCAAGAAAAAAATTTGGGTTATTTTTGTGGGGATTTTTGAAATTCGGGAAGAACACAACGAAATCAAGCTAGCAAATGTGGGGATGGGACTCCAAGATGTGGATTCACCTTGCTCATGATACCAAGATGTTGTAGGGTGAAACCCTAGGTGAGATCTCTTCACACTAGGAGGGAGAAAAGGAGCAAGAACACAAGAACACAAGAGAATCACTCAAACAAAGCCACAATCACACATCCACTAGAGTAGCATACGTGAGATCCACAAGCATACAAGATCAATCCAAAGAAACAAGCACTAGGTAGAAATCTTGCCACTCCTAGAGGAGATGATGTCATTATGATGATCTACTCCCTTGAGAGATGATAGAGACAGAGGTGTCTCATCTTTCGATGAGATGGTGGCTATCGTTTTGGAGGAAGTCGACTTTGACGATCCGACAACGAACGTGTGAAGACGTCGCGCCTTAGCAATCGCTAAACCAACTCCGAGAAGTTATTGACCATGCCGGAGCACGATCAACCTGACCACGAAGGTCTGTTTCCTGCATGCAAACGAAGAACAACCAAGAGACTAAGATTGCAATCTGGATGTTGCGAATATAAGAGGAAAGCTTTATTCATCAAGTGGGATTCTGTGATGTCTTTATCTGGTCGTTGAACACAAACGAAGTACGCGAAGTTGCAGCTATGGCGAACTTTAATCTAAACATAACCCAAAGTCTAAACGATGCCCTAAGGGGTCCGAAACCAACCCTAACTCTATTTTCCCCACACATACGGACTATAAAAAAGCCTATACTTTAGTATTTCGTAATTACATGGGCCTGGCCTAATAATAAGGTGACGCGGCACCTATAATAGTCTATGGATGAAATTTATGAAGTGGTATCTTGTATATTTCGTCCAAGGCTTCATGCTCTCATTATTGTGGCTTCAAAGTCCTGAAATCATCACTTGTAACTCCGTTCTTGTTCTCCTTGTGCATGCCATCATCTCCATGCTTGATCTTGCCCCAATGTGCATCATTCTTGTGCAAGCTAGGCCCTTCATTTGTAAGCAAGAGAAATGTATCCAATTTAGGCAGCATCATATTCTCATGAACATTAGAATCATTACCAAGAAACGTAAGTACGTGGTTAGTCAGTTGGCGTGCGCAAGCTCTAGTAATTGGTCCAGTATGTATAATAACAGGGGTAGTGGGTGTAACAATGGTATTGATGTCCTCATCATCCTCCCCTTCTTGAAATTAAGTCGTCCTCGATGGAAGCTCATCACCCTCACCCAAATAAGGCTTCAAATCTGCAATGTTAAAAGTGGGACTAACCCCAAAATCTGCAAGTAGCTTAAGTTTATATGCAATATCATTTATTTTCTCTAACACCTTAAAAGGACCATAAGCACGTGGCATTAGCTTTGACTTGCTGATGTAGGGTGGAACCCTAGGGAGCGACCTTTCACGAAATGGAGGGGGTCCCACGAAGAACATGAGGAGAAATCACGGGGTAAAACACACAAGAAGTACGAGAACAATCACACATATGCTAGATCGATGCACAAACACGAGTACCACAATGATCCAAACACAATAAAGGACGATACAAAAGGTAGTCTTCTCCGTGAGGAGGTGATGTAGGGTGGAACCCTAGGGGCCGATCTTTCACGAAATGGAGAGGATCCCACGAAGAACACGATGCACATATGGGGAAAACACTCAAGAACAAGTCCAATCACACATCCACTAGACAATCAAACACACAAGGTCACAAGGTACATGAACAACAAAGGGTAAGATACAAGGTAGAGTTCATGCCAAATCAAAAGGAGGTGGGGGCTTGAATCCTAGAAGGATCTTCTCCGTGAGGAGGTCTTGTATCCGGTATGGATCTTCTCCGTAGATGGGCCGTGGTCTTTCGTAGGAGTAGAACCACTAAGATGAGCAAAGCTCTAGTCTAAAATGAGCTATCACATTTGCTAACCCTAGAAAGTGTAGGTGGAGTACTATATATAGGCTAGGAGGGGCGAAGGGGTACATGGGCCTTGGCCCAAAGTCATGCACACAGGCATGGTCCGGATGATCTAGATGTTGGTCCGGATGATCAGGGCTTCGGCGGTCCGGATGATCCGCGGCGGCATCCGGATGATTCGGCCGGGTCTTTTCTACAACGGGAGGTCCGGATGTCCGGGACCTGGTCCGGGTGTCCGGGCGTGGCCGGATGATCTGGGCTGGGGTCTAGATGATCCGGCTTTAGTGAACAAGCTTCGCGTGTCCACGGGCACTTTATCCGGATCGTCCGGGTCGGGGTCCAGATCATCCGGGATCTGTCCGGATTATCCGGGGTATCGTCCGGATTATCTGTGGTCTCGTCCGGATCGTTCGGCCAGTCTGGGACTTGGCTAATCTCTCCTCCGTCTTCGTGCTCGTCTTCTATCTTCGATTCCTCTTGCTCCTTAGTTTCTCCATGGTCGTCCTCGAGGTACCTGAGTATGCATAGAGTTTTCGATTAGGGTAGTAGCCATGTCTCATGTGAATCGAGAGGGAGTAGAGAGAGGAGTGAAGTCAACTCGGCTTCAAGAGATCTAGAACGAGCATGTGTCATGGGTCCACTTGGCACTTGGTGAGACGATGATAGGTCCATGAGGTTTACCTTGTGATGCTCCGCATCATCTCCCCTCCCTTGGGAAAGATTAGACCTCGGATCGAAATCTTCATCACCATGGAAGGAGATAGATCCTCGACATTGAAGGTATCGCTCACATTGTACTCGTTGCATGGTATGTTGATCTTGTAAGCATTGTTGGTGTAGCTTGCTAGCACCTTGAAGGGTTCGTCGGCTCGAGGTAGTAGTTTGGACTTGCGCTCGTTGGGGAAGCGGTCCTTGCGAAGATGAAACCATACGAGATCTCCCGGTTGGAACACCATTGGTGTCTTGTTGACATTGAGCTTGGTGGCGAGGCGATGTACTTGGCACTCGATTGTTGCCCTTGTATCTTCATGCAACTTCTTGAGATAACTTGCTCGTGCACTTGCGTCCATGTTGGAGCGCTCTTGTAGAGGTAGAGGAAGAATGTCCAAAGGGGACAAAGGGTTGAAGCCGTAGATGACATCGAAGGGGGACTTGGTGGTCGTTGAGTGTCTTGCGCGGTTGTAGGCGTACTCGGCGATGGGCAATCATTCCTCTCATACCTTGATGTTCTTCTTGATCAACACATGAAGAAGCGTCGATAGAGTCCGGTTGTCACCTCTGTTTGGCCGTCCGTTTGTGGATGGTATGCCAAAGAGAATAGTAGCTTGATGTCGAGTTTGGCGCATAGAGTCTTCCAAAAGTAACTCAAGAACTTGATGTCGCGGTCCAAGACGATCGTCTTGGGCACTTTGTGTAGGCGCAATATTTCCCTACGAAATAGATTCGCAACATGTGAATCATCGTCTATCTTGTTGCATGGAATGAAATGAGCCATTTTGGAAAATCTATCAACAACAACAAACACGGAATCTTTGCCGTTTGGAGTTCTAGGCAAACCAAGTACAAAATTCATGCTAATGCCTTCCCAAGGTGTATGTGGAATATGAAGTGGCATATAGAGACCATGGGATTGAGTTTTGGACTTAGATTTGCGGCATATAGAGCACCGGTTGGTGAAGCGTGAGACGTCACGGAACATCTTGGGCCAAAAGTAATTCTGGGAGAGCGTTGCGAATGTCTTGTCGCATCCGAAATGTCCCATAAGTCCTCCTCCATGAGATTACTGTAAAAGGAGCAAACGAAGAGATGACTCATGAATGCAAAGTTTGTTAGCTCTCATAGTATATCCATCCTTGATATAATATCGTTCCCAAGAAGTGTGCATCACACATTTTTCATAAGGATTTGCAAAGAAAGGATCATGCTCATACATGTCTTTGATATGCTCAAAGCCAATAACATTCAACTCAATTTGGGTGACAAGCATGCATTTGCGGGAAAGCGCATTCGCCACAACATTATCTTTGCCTTTGACGTAGTTGATGACATAAGGAAAAGACACTATGAACTCACTCCACTTAGCATGACGCTTGTTCAACTTAGTTTGACCCTTGAGATACTTGAGCGTCTCATGGTCCGTGTGAAGAATGAATTCATGAGGTCGAAGATAGTGTTCCCAAACACGCAAAACTCTCACTAAGGAATAGAGCTCTTTATCACAGATGGGGTAGCTAAGTTGCGCTCCGGAACGTTTTTCACTAAAATACGCAATTGGGAGCTTTTCTTGCATTAACATGCCTCCTATGCCGGTACCACTACCGTCACAATGTATCTCAAATGGTTTATCAAAGTTTGGTAGGGCAAGAAGTGGTGCGCAGGTAAGCAAGGTTTTTAGCTCATTAAACGCGGTGTCTTGCGAAGGACCCCAAACAAAGGGTGTGTTCTTCTTGCTCAGAGCGTGTAGAGGCATAGCAATTGTGCTAAAGTCCTTCACAAAGCATCGATAGAAACCGGCTAAACCAAGAAAGCTACGCACTTGTTGGAGATTCGTTGGTTGGGGCCAAGTTTTAATTGCTTTTATTTTAGTTTCATCAACATGAACACCTTGTGAAGAAACGACAAATCCTAGGAAAACAACCTTATCAACGCCAAAACTGCATTTATCCATGTTAGCATAGAGGCATTCTTTTCGAAGGGTTTGCAAAACCATACAGATGTGTGTGACGTGATCCTCAAGCGATTTGCTAAAGACGAGGATGTCATCAAAGTAACCAGTACAAAGACGCATATATAAGGTCGGAGAACGAAATGCATGAGACGCATGAATGAGCCGGACGCTTCCAATAAGACCATCGGCATTACCAACCACTCATATAACCCATACTTGGTTTTGAAAGCTATTTTCCACTTATCACCCTCTTGAATGCGAATTTGGTAATAACCACTTTTAAGACCGATTTTTGAAAAGATGGTAGCACCATGTAATTCATCAAGAGTGTAATCTAAGCATGGAATAGGGTGGCAGTATCTAACGGTGATAGCAATTATCGGACGACAATTGGAGCACATGCGAAAACTTCCAACTTTCTTAGGCATGAGAATAACTGGAACGACACAAGGGCTTAAGCTTTCATGAACATGACCTTTGTCGATTCGTTGTTGTACTTGCCATTGTAACTCTTTGGTTTCCTCGAGTTTGACGTAGTAAGGAGCCTTGTTCGTAAGTGGTGCACCGGGTATGAGTTCGATGCGGTGTTCGACGCCGTGAAGTGGAGGTAGACCCGGTGGTAGCTCATTGGGAAAGACGTCCGAGAATTCCTGCAACAACTGAGACAACACTAAAGGTAGAGTTGGTGAAGTATTAGTAGGTTTTGCTTCGCCTTTGCATAGAAGCACAAGGTGAAAGATGCTCGATGGGTTCTCACACACTTCTCTCATGTCACTTTTGGTGGCGAATAACACTAGTTGTTTCTTGTCGCTCATCGTGGAGGCGCTCGAATTTAGCTTGTGGCTCTCACTCCCCTTTTGGAGGTTCACTCTCTCACCATTCTCTCCATGATGGTTGGTAGGTATTTGTTTGTCGGCGGCTACTTGACTCGATGACATTGGGCGTAGTACGAACTCTTTGCCCTTCATCTTGAAGCTATAATGGTTGGTCTGGTCGTTGTGAGTGACTCCGCGATCGTATTGCCATGGTCGTCAAAGAAGAAGGTGGCACACGGACATAGGGACCACATCACACTCAAGTGTGTCCTCATAGGCGCCTATCTTGAAGGATACTTGCCCGGTGTTCTCGACTTGAATAGTTCCAGTGTGGCTAAGCCATTGGACCTTGTATGGATGAGGGTTCTTCGTCTTGACCAATTGTAGCTTGTCGCATAGCTCTTCACTTGCCAAGTTATGACAACTTCCTCCATCGATGATAACCTTGACGGAACGTCCATTAATGCCGGCCTTGGTGTGGAAGATGTGACATCGTTGATCTTAATCTTCATGATGTAAAAGTGTCTAGACCTTGGAAACTACGAGATTTGGACTCGAGTCATTGTCGGAAAACACTTGACGGTCTTCATCTTCTTTCACTTGGTGATGCATAGCTACATGTTCAAGGGCTTCCATCTCGTCATCGCTCATTGATTCATAGTATCCATCGTCATTGATGATCAGGGTTCGAATGGTCTTGCACACAAATGACTTGTGTCCTCGTCCTTGGCATTTGAAGCACTTGATGGAGCTCGTCTTGGAGGTATCCTCGGTTGGAAGTGTAGATGATAAAGCTCTTGGCTTGAAGTTGCTCGTAGATGGTGAACAATTTGATGTAGTTGAATTCTTGTAGCTTGACTTGCCACCTACGCTTGTAGATAGTTTGGTAGAGGTGGGAGGTGCCGAAGTCGTTGAAGCTTGTTTGTAGGAGCCGTAGTTCTTTGGAGGTGAACTTGTAGTATTTGTAGTCTTCTTGAACTAGTCGCTCCACTTTGGTTGCTTGGTGTACTAGCTCTGGGAGATTCGTGTATGGTTGGAAGTCTGCAATATTCTTGATAGGATAGTTGAGTCCATTCAAGAATCTCGCCATAGTTTGCTCTTCATCTTCCCTGATGTTCAGTCTTATCATGGGAATCTCAGTTTCCTTGTAGTACTCTTCAATGGACTTGGTTCCTTTCTTGAGGAGTTGCAACTTTTTGAACAAGTCACGGTTGTAGTGTGTTGGCATGAAACATGCTCTCATGACTTCTTTCATTTGACTGCAAGTAGTGATAGGTGGTTCGCCTTTTGCTTCTCTTCTCTCGATGACTTGCGCCCACCAAATGATAACATAGTCTTGGAACTCAAGGGATGCCATTGCGAACTTCTTTTCCTCATCAAAGTTGTGGAGGCGAAAGATCTTGTCAACTTTCAATGCCCATGAGAGGTAGTCTTCGGGATCAATGCTTCCAGAGAACTTTGGCATGGTGAACTTGAGCTTGCCATAGTGATGCTCTTCATTGTTTGCTTGCCTATTGTGAGGGTGTTCTTCATTTGGAGGATCGTCAACCTCATGTTGCTCTTGGTGCAATTGATGCTCATTTTCATGTTGTTCTTGCCGAGCTTGTGGTTCTTGTCGAGGTTGTTGCTCTTGTCGCGCTTGAGGAGGAGCTTGACGTTGCATTCGTGCTTGATAACGTATCTCTTGCATCTCATCGCGAAGTGCTTCATCTTCTTGACGAATGTGTTGATTGTGAGTTGTAACATTGCGATGTGAATCACGTAGGACACATTGCGCCTCAAGAGCTTGAGCTTCTCGGTGTTGTTGTGCTTGATGTTGAGCCTTGGCATCTTGTTCTTCTTGGTGTTGACGTGCTCGCTCTTCTTCTTGTTGGCGTAGTCGTTGTCGATCTTGTGCTTCCCGTGAGGGGCTGTGAATCCTTAGTGGTTCATCTCCATGAGAGACCGCGGCCTCTACGGAGAAGATCCATCCGGATTCAAGGCCCCTCACAGGAAGATCCTACGGAATTCATGACCTCCTCACAGAGAAGACTATTGCCACTTGTATCGTCCTTAGTTGATCATGGATCATGTATCACTCTTTGTGTTTCCGGATCTATCATATGTGTGACCTAAACTTGTTGATTTGAGTGTTTTCCTCTTGTTCCCCTTGTGTTTTCCCTCGTGTTCTTTGTGTTCATCCTCGGGATCCCTACTTTTCGTGTAAGATTGTCTAATCAACGGGTTGTCCCCGCATGAGGAGGTCTTGAATCCGGTGTGGATCTTCTCCGTAGAGGGGCCGCGGTCTCTAGATGGAGTAGAACCACTAGGGGATGAGAAAAGCTCTAGTCTAAATGAGCTATCACAATGCTAACCCTCGAAATGAGGAGGCAGACATCTATTTATAGTCCAAGGGGTAAGTTGGGGGATATAAGGGTCTAAACCCACTTCATTGTGCACAGGCAGGCCGGTTGTACAGCTCGAGGGAGCGGTTGTACCGCTGGGAGCTCATGCACCGGTCCCTGGAGGTGTCCGTAGAGGTAGTCCAGCGGTTGTACCGGTGGTTGGGGCGGTTGTACCGGTCTTGTCACATCTAGGGGAAGTACTGGGCTTGTACCGGCCTTGTGCTGCTTGATCATAGAAGGTTGAGTGGTACTTGGGTGGCAGTTGACCGGTTATACCGGCCGAGCGGTAGTTGGCCGGTTGTACCGGTGATCCTGGGCTGGGTAGATTTCCCTCCGTGCTCTTGGCGTCCATCTTGCATCGTAAGTTCTCCTTGACACCTAAGCATACAAAGTGTCTCCGTTTGAGGTAGTAGCCATGTCTCAAGCTGGTCAAATGGGAATTCAACAAGGAGAGAGTTAACCTCAGTTTCAATTGCTCCTACAGGAGATCGTGTCATCGGTACACTAAGCACTTGGGTAGATGGGTCAATGGGGGTGACCGAAGGATGCTCAGCATCGTCTCCCCTCGCTTGGCAAAGATCCGACCTCGGATCAAAATCTTCATCACCATGGAAAGAAGAGAGATCCTTGACGTTGAAGGTATCGCTCACATTGTACTTGTTGCGTGGAATGTTGATCTTGTAAGCAATGTTGTTGTAGCGTGCTAGCACCTTGAAGGGCCCGTCGGCTCGAGGTAGGAGTTTGGACTTGCGCTCGTCGGGGAAGCGGTCCTTTCCAAGGTGAAGCCATACGAGATCTCCCGGTTGGAACACCCTAGGTGTCTTGTCAGCGTTGAGCTTGGTGGCGAGGTGGTGTACTTGACGCTCGATCGTTGCCCTTGTATCTTCGTGCATCTTCTTGAGATAACTTGCTCATGCACTTGCGTCCATATTAGTGCACTCTTGGAGAGGGAGAGGAAGAATGTCCAATGGGGACAATGGGTTGAAGCCATATACGACCTCGAAGGGGGACTTTTCGGTTGTCGAGTGTCTTGGGCGGTTGTAGGCGTACTTGGCAATGGGCAAGTATTTCTCCCATTCCTTGATGTTCTTCTTGATCAACACACGAAGAAGCATCGATAGCGTCCGGTTCGTCACCTCTGTTTGGCGGTCCGTTTGTGGATGGTAAGCCGATGAGAATAGTAGCTTGATGCCGAGTCTGGCACACAGAGTCTTCCAAAAGTAGCTCATGAACTTGATGTCACGATCCGAGACGATCTTCTTGGGCACTCGATGTAGGCGCAAGATTTCCCTACAAAAGAGTTCACAACATGTGAAGCATCATCTATCTTGTTTTATGGAATGAAATGAGCCATTTTGGAAAATCTATCCACAACAACAAAAACGGAATACTTGCCATTTTGAGTCCTAGGCAAACAAAGTACAAAGTCGATGCTAATGTCTTCCCAAGGTTGAAGTGGAATAGGAACTGGCATATAAAGATCGTGAGATTGATCTTTGGACTTAGCTTTCCGACATGTAGAACACCGGTTGGTGAAGCGTGAGATGCCACGGAACATCTTGGGCCAATAATAGTTCTTGGAGAGTATTGCAAATGTCTTGTCGCGTCCAAAGTGTCCCATAAGTCCTCCTCCATGATATTCTTGCAAAAGGAGAAAACAAAGAAGACTTGGGAATGCAAAGTTTGTTAGCTCTCATAAGATAAACCATTCTTGATGTAATATCGTTCCCAAGAAGTATGCTCACACACTTAGCATAAGAATTTGCAAAGAAAGAATCATGCTCATACAAGTCTTTTATGTGCTCAAAGCAAATAACATTCAACTCTAGTTTGGTAACAAGCATGCATTTGCGGGAAAGCACATCAGCTACATCGTTCTCTTTGCCTTTAATGTACTTGATGGCATAAGGGAATGACTGTATGAATTCACTCCACTTAGAATGACTCTTGTTCAACTTAGTTTGACCCTTAAGATACATGAGTGTCTCATGGTCCATGTGAAGAATGAATTCATGAGGTCGAAGATAGCGTTCCCAAACACGCAAAACTCTCACTAATGCATAGAGCTCTTTATCATAGATGGGGTAGTTAAGTTCGGCTCCGGAAAGTTTTTCGCTAAAATACGCAATTGGGCGCTTTTCTTTCATTAAGCACCTCCTATGCCGGTGCCACTAACGTCACAATGTACCCCGAAAGGTTTGTCGAAGTTTGGTAATGCAAGTAGAGGATCATTAGTGAGCAAAGTTTTAAGCTCATGGAACGCGGTGTCTTGTGAATGACCCCAAACAAAGGGTGCTTTCTTCTTCCTCAAAGCATGTAGAGGCATAGCAATTGTGCTAAAGTCCTTCACAAAGCATCTATAGAATCCGGCAAGGCCTAGGAAGCTACGCACATGATGCAAGTTTCTTGGTGTTGTCCAAGTTTTAATAGCTTCAATTTTAGTCTCGTCTACATGCACACCTTTGGATGACACAACAAATCCTATGAACACAAGTTTGTCTACATCGAATTTGCACTTTTCCATATTGGCGTAAAGTTTCTCCTTGCGGAGAGTCTGCAAAACGGTGCTAAGATGATTCACATGGTCTTTGAGAGACTTGCTAAAAACGAGGATGTCATCAAAGTAGACTACTACAAAGACTCTAATGCATGGCCTAAGAACAGAGTGCATCATTCTCATAAATGTGTCGGGTGCCTCGGATAAACCCATAGGCATCACAAGCCATTCATATAACCCGAACTTCGTTTTGAAGGCGGTTTTCCACTCATCACCCTCTTGTATGCGGATTTGGTAATACCACTTTTCAGATCAATCTTGGAAAACATTCTAGCTCCACTCAGTTCATCGAAGCACGGTATTGGGTGACTGTATCTAACGGTTTTAGCATTAATAGGATGGCAATCCGAACACATGTGATAAGTACCATGTTTCATGGGGACAAGGATTACCGGAACAGCACAAGGGTTCATTCTTTCGCGGATGTGGCCGTTGTCGATGAGTTGTTGGACTTGCCATTGGATCTCCTTGGTTTCGACGGGGTTCACACGGTAAGGTGCCTTGTTAGGAAGAGGCGCTCCCGGGATGAGGTCGATGCGGTGCTCGATGCCTCGAAGAGGAGGTAGTCCCGGAGGTACTTCATCTGGAAAGACATCTTTGAAGTCCTGCAACAATTGAGACAACACTAAAGTAGGTTTTGATTCCCCTTTGCATAGAAGCACAAGGTGGAAGATGCTCGAGGGGTTCTCACATACTTGTTGTTTCTTGTTGCTCATCGTGGAGACACTCGAATTTGGCTTGTGGCTCTCACTCTCCTTTTGGTGGTTCACTCTCTCACAATTCTCTCCATGATGGTTGGTGGAAATTTGTTTCTCGACGACCACTTGACTTGGCGACATATGACATAGAAAAAATTCCTTGCCCTTCATCCTGGAGCTGTAATGGTTGATCCGTCTGTTGTGGGTGACTCCACGGTCGTATTGCCATGGTCTCCCAAGGAGAAGGTGGAAAACTAACATCGGGACCACATCACACTCTAGTGTGTCCTCGTAGGCGCCTATCTTGAAGGATACTTGGACGGTGTGATCATCTCGAATAGGTCCAGCATCACTAAGCCATTGGACCTTGTAGGGGTGAGGGTGCTTCATCTTGACCAATTGTAGCTTGTCGCAAAGCTCTTCACTTGCCAAGTTATGACAACTTCCTCCATCGATGATAACCTTGACGGAACGTCCGTTGATGCCGGCCTCGGTATGGAAGATGTGACATCGTTGATCTTCATCTTGATGATGTTGAAGTGTCAAGACCTTGGAGACAACAAGATTGGGACTTGAGTCATTGTCGCAAAACACTTGATTGTCTTCATCTTCATTCACTTGGTGATGCATAGCTACGTGTTCAAGAGCTTCCATCTCGTCATCACTCATTGAATCATAGGACCCGCCGTCATTGATGATAGTGGTGCGAACAGTCTTGCATTCAAATGACTTGTGGCCTCGTACTTGGCATTTGAAACACTTGATAGAACTCGTCTTGGAGGTATCCTTGGTTGGAGTTGTAGATGATGAAGCTCTTGGCTTGAAGTTATTCGTAGAAGGGGCACGACTGTATGTAGTCAAATTCTTCTAGCTTGACTTGTCACCTAAGCTTGTAGATGGTTTGGTAGAGGTAGGAGGTGCCGAAGTCGTTGAAGCTTGGTTGTAGGAGACGTAGTTCTTGGTGGTGAACTTGTAGTACTTGTAGTCTTCTTGTACTTGTCTCTCCGCTTTGGTTGCTTAGTGCACTAGCTCTAGGAGATTGGTGTATGGTTGGAAGTCCGCAATCTTCTTGATAGGATAGTTGAGTCCATTCAAGAATCTTTCCATAGTTTGTTCTTCATGTGCCGTGATGTTGGCTCTTACCACGACAATCTCCATTTCGATGTAGTACTCCTCAAGAGACTTAGTTCCTTGCTTGAGGAGTTGCAACTTTTTGAACAAGTCACAATTGTAATGTGTTGGCACAAAACGCGCTCTCATGACATCCTTCATTTGATTCCAAGTAGTGATAGGTGGTACTCCTTTTGCTTCTCTTCTCTCAATGACTTGCTCCCACCAAATAAGAATATAGTCTTGGAACTCAAGGTATGCCATTGCGATCTTCTTTTCTTCATCAAAGTTGTGGAGTTGAAATATCTTATCGACTTTCAATGCCCATGAGAGATAACCTTCAAGATCGATGCTTCCGGAGAACTTTGGCATTGTGAACTTGAGCTTGCCATAGCGATGCTCTTCATTGTTTGGTTGCCTATTGGGAGGGCGTTCTTTGAGTTGAGATTGTGAACCACATGTTGCTCTTGGGGTTGTTGATGCTCATTCTCATGGTGCTCTTGACGAACTTGCGGTTCTTGTCGAGCTTGTTGTGCTTGTCTATCTTGAGAAGGAGCTTGGCGTTGCATTCTCGTTTGAAAGAGCCTTTCTTGAACTTCATCTTGAAGTGCTTCTTACTCTTGGCGATTGTGTCGATTGCATGTTGCAACATTGCGATGTGAGCCACATAGTTCATGTTGCACTTCAAGAGATTGCTCTTCTCGCCGTTGTTGTGCTTGGCGTTGTGCCTTGGCATCTTCCTCTTCTTGATGTTGGCGCGCTCGCTCTACTTCTTGTTGGCGTAGTCTTTGCCGTTCTTGTGCTTGCTCAAGTGTAGCTTGGTTTTGACGTTGTCGATGTTCTTGCTCTTCAACTATCTCTTGGGAACTCTTTCCGCAAAGTGGGTTCTGGTTGTCATGTCGGGCTTGACGCGTGGCTTGGCGAAGAGTCTTCGTTGTAGGTGTACCTGAGCCAGAAGTGTAGTCTGTATGGCGACTTGAGCGGCTCCGTCTTTCAGATGATGAAGAGGAAGAGCGCCAATTCATCATCAAAGTCCGCAGGTCTTGAAATTGAGATGACATGTTGGCGTTGATGTTGTCCAATTTCTCTCTTGTGCGCGCTTCGGAATGTCTCAAGTCAGCGGCGAGTAGCTCAATGCGCTCTTCCATAGCTTCATTCTCTTGATGTAGAGCTCATTGAACAGCAAATATATGTAGTTTGTTGACGTAGTTGTTCGATTTTTGAGGATCATCAAATAGCGGGTTCTAAGATGTACTTAGCGTATCCATCATTGCAAGCAAGAATGTGATTGGAAGAAGGAATAGACAATACCAAATGTACCTTGACGGGTATTGAGAATGGATCAAAGATCACTCAATGATGCTGCAAAGAAATAGCACAATTGGTACCGTCTCTCGTTGATCTCTCACACCTACACAATAAAAGCCTTTGGTGGAGCTTGGTTAGGATGGTGGACCAAAGTATGCAATCGTAAGTAAGACTCAATGATGTTGAAAAGGATTCGCAAATTTGCTAATGCAACAAGAAGACCAATAGCTATAAGGGTACACAGAAACACACACGCAAATAGATAAATGGGGATGTGCAAACCAAGGTTGAGCGGAAGATGTGGAATCCACGGAAAGTGCTCTTGTTGCACACCACTAGAGAGACGCTAGCACGATTGCACAATAGGAGGATACAAGACTTGTGCACAACCTACTAGGCAAAAATGCAATGAATTATATCCCAAGTATGCTATATGCTTGTTGTTTCTATGATATGATCCAAGATGATCAAGTATGACAATCTTAATGTTGCTATGGTTCTTGCTTAAAAGCTATTTTCTTATCTTCCTCTTTTGTTTAAAAGCTTAGTTGGCTCTTTGTCTTTGAGCTCTTTTGCTAGGGAAAATATGCGATGCTTCTCGAACCAAGATATAAATTGTGTATATGCTATGACAACCTTGTGACACAAGAGATGATGATAAGATATCTAGATGATATATGATGACAAGATGATGCCACGATGTTGTATGTGATACAATTGAAGCTTGTATCGATGATACCAAGATGACCAGTAATGTGCACAAGTGTCGTTGCCCGACAATACTCAAATGGCTAGTCTCGATAGGAAAGGTACGCAAAATGTTGACGATGGTTATCAATGCAAATGCAAGGTAGGATATACAATGTGTCGTTGATGTTACCGTCCTTATCGAGGTTGAGAGGTGGTGTTGTCGAAGTCGTTCCGCTCCAAGTTAGGCTAAACACCCAAGGAAACAGAGAAACCACAACTCAAGTACTCGAAGACAAAACCTGTCAAAAAATTTCTGAGTCGATGTAACGGTCCCTAAATTGGGGTAGGTTTGGTTGGCCGAATTTTATGGTGGACTATGGTTATGCGGAAGTTTTGGTGGTGGTTGATATGGTGGAGGGCCTAAGCAACTTTCCAAATTTCGAAAAATTTGATGGAGTCTAATGATGATGATGGTATAGTTAGGGGATTGGGGGTGTCGATTGCTTCGAAACGAGCTAAAGAACGTTAGAATCTGAGTCCGGATGATTTAGTTATGGTCTATACGGTCAATCAGCCAATGTTGACAGTGGGAGGGGCGGTTGTACCGCTTGAGCAGGCGGTTGTACCGCTCCTGGAGCGTCCTGGGGTTTCAGTTTTGCTGGCAGAAGTGCCAGTGAGTGGGGGGGAGCGGTTGTACCGCCCTAGGGGCTGGTTGTACCGCTTGTATTGGGAAAAATCTCAGATTTGGGTACGGGGTGAAATTTTGGGCGGAAAAGGATGATTTTGGGGTCAAAAATCAGAGGGTTTCGTGGATGGAAGGTGGGGAAAAGATGGGAAACGCTTGATCCACTTGTAACAAAGCAAATCCACGGATCAAAATCAACAAAACATCATCAAACCAACAAATCACGGGAAAAAATGGGGGCTATTTTTGTGAGGAATTTTCGAAATTGGGATAAAATCAACAAAACAAGGCTAGAAAACAAGGGTAGGAACCCCAAATTCATCATCAACCTAGGCTCTGATACCAAGATGATGTAGGGTGGAACCCTAGGGAGCCGATCTTTCACGAAATGGAGGGGATCCCACAAAGAACACGAAGAACACGAGGATAAATCACGGGGTAAAACACACAAGAAGGACGAGAACAATAGCACATATGCTAGATCGATGCATGAACACGAGTACCACAATGATCCAAACACAATAAAGGACGATACAAAAGGTTGTCTTGTAATGCCCCAGATGTAACTCTTTCCATTTAAGTCAATATATAAACTTTGGCTTCATCAATTCCTTTTTGGGCTTTTCTTTCATTTCGGGTTTCTTCATTTTGTCATGTGCGTGTGTGCATTTCATCCATGTCATGTTGTCATGTGCATTGCATTGCATCTGTGTTGTCACTTGCACCCGGTCCCACTCGTCTCTTCCCGTTGTCCGTTTCGAGTTTCGGCGCTCACACACGTGCCCGTGGCATCCCCGAGTCCTTATTTCGTGTGTGGCCGTGTAACGTTTCCATAATGACGTGAGACTTGTCGTGCGATGTTGTTTTCGTATGTGTAGGCCGCCTGTCAAGTTTCGTCGCGTTTGGAGTTCATTTGGTACTCCAACGGTTAACCTAGTGGGCTAAAAGAACCTCTTGTTTAAGGCCCAAGACCCCCTCCTCAACAGCCCACCAACCCAGCAAAACCCTACCCATCATCTCGGTCGTCGAATCGTGATCGCGTGGCCGAAAACCGCTCCCCATTTGGAGTCTCCTAGCTCCCTAGGCCTATAAAAACGTCCACACCCTTCCATTTTCGGGCGAAACCCTAGCTAAACTCCTCCCCGCCGCGCCGGACACGTCCGTACGCCGCCGGACGCGTCCTGCCGATGGCCGCACCAACCACATCACGCCACATGTCGCCTCCCTCACCGCAGCGCCGCCGCAGGCCCGCGAGCCCAAAGCTGGCCCGCCCGGCCCGCGCGCCTCCACGCCCCCTCGCCCGCTCGGAGCCACCGCCGCCTTCGCCTCCGTCGGGATTCGCCGCCGCCGGGCCTGAGCTCCCCGCCGCCGGAGCACGTCACCGCCGCCGGCCTCGGCCTTAACCACCACCGCCGCCGGCCTCCGCCACCTCGCCGCCACCGCAGGCCGCCTCCACCGCCGCCCACCGCTCGCTACCGCCGGCCGCTGCCGCTACCGGGCCGCCTCCGGCCGCCGCGTCGCCGGCGCCGGCGCCGAAGGGCCTCGTCGCGCTCAGATCCAATCGCCGTCGTGGCCGCAACCCTAACAGGTCGGCGGACCCGACCCGTCGCCCAGACCCGCTCCGTTTCCGACCCGATCCTCTTAGCCGGACAATTTTCCACGTCAGCGGACGTGTCCGCCCGACCTCCCCCTTAGTTTTTTTTCTCTAAGTCCCAGTTTTGCATTTCCTGATGGCATCTTTGCATGGCTGTATCTTTTTGTGTGCTTATCCAAATGATGCAAATAATATGTCGAAATGATCGTGGTGTTATGCTCTACACTTTGTTCCATTGTGCCATGCTTGTTTGACTTCATCTATATGTCCTAATCTCTGTTGCAAGAGTGCTACTTGTTATAAACTGCTGCAACTTGTTATTTTCATGCCATGTTTGAGATGTGAAATGCTCTACATGATGGTTGTTGTAGCATCCATGTTAGGGTTGATATTGCCATGTTAAACTTGGTTGCAAAAGTGCATGTGGCTGTTAAGTTATGAAACATTATATGAGATGCTGATTTGAAATGCTCATTGTTATTGATGTGTTTGCCCTCATGTCACATGTCAATATGTTTTAGAATCTCCATCATGTGGTATTTGTTGTGGTGCAAGCCATTTTCCATGAATTGCCTTGAGGTGACTTAAACATGCTTGTAAACATGCCATGCCAACATAACTGTTTTATACTTAGTGAAATTTCTACTAATTCTGGAATCTGTCATAACCTGATGCTATGTTTGCTTGATGCCCTAGTCAAATTCATGCATGTTTTGGAGTGGCCAATGATCATTCCTTGTTTTCCATGTTATTGTCTATCCATCCATGCTCTCACTTGCTCATATGGCTTGCTGTAGCTTATTTATTTCTTGCCTCCAAAGTTGCTATAAATTATAACTGTCAGGTTTTTAACAGCATGATCAATTCGGCGTAGCTTGTTGCTATTAATCCATGCCTCCTATGGATTTCTTTGCTGTAGGATATGTCTACTTCATGTCCATGCTTATTGTCATCATGTTTGGGTGCTGTAGAGTATATATAACTTTCTCCAAAGTTCCTATGTGGCTGTTAATTTCAGCTTTGCATTGTATCTTGTTTCGTGTGTGTGTGTGTTGAACCGTTGGTCTGTTTCGAGCGTGCCCTATATGAAACTTGTGTGATTTTGTGTGTAGAATCATAATATCATGTTGTTAACATGTTTGGAGTGTGTTTGCTTGATGTTTGGGTGCATCTTGCACCGTTTCCATGCTTGTCTTGTTTTGCTCATGTCTTCTAGACCGTAGCTCCGAATTAAACAAACTTTAGATGAAACTTGACTATAATTTTGTGTAGATCATCATGGTGCATGTGAACTTGTTGTTTAACAACTTTAACTTAAGGTTTGTTCAGATCTGGACCAATTTCAACATATGCATATGAGGACTTACCGAATTTGCTTTATGCGGATTCCGGCCTCATTTAAACTTATTGTCTTGTGTTGTTCTTGTGTGCTTCCTGCCTTGACATGTATTGCATCATATATGCATCATACTTGCATCATGTTGATTGTGCATTGCACCTTGCTTGATTCTGTGCCTTGTTGTGTTCTTGTGTTGAGTAGAGCCGGGAGCTGAGACCGAGTACGAGAACGAGGTTACTACCGAGGTTGAGTACGAGGAGCCGTCTTACGATCCCATCGACGACTCGACATGCAAGATGACCTGACCAAGATATCATTACTATCTTTGCCTATTGCTAGATGTCTCGCTCTTTAGCTTATTGCCTCGAAGCCCATGTTTGTTTGTCAGCCTCCTATTGTAACTATGAATCTGTCTAACCACCCAACCTAGAAAACCTTTGTTTGGCTACATAAGCTTCACTCAGCCCTCTTATAGCATTGCTAGTTGCAGGAGAAGATTTGAAGATTATTGGTTCATGTTGAAGTTATTGTTGGGATATCACACTATATAAACTCTTAAACTAAATCATCTATATATTGGTAATGGGTGGAAGGCTAAGCCTCTTGCTTGGTGATTTGTTCCACTCATGCCGCCCTAGGAACCGTTTAAACCGGTGTTATGTTCCTTGATTATGCGTTCCTAACACGGTTGGGGTTATGGGATCCCCTCGATAACCCGCTTAGCGCTAAACCTATTCCAGTAAGGCCCGACATTGGTATTCCATTTTCCTAATAACTAAAACTTGCATAGGGACTAGCTATCCCGTGATCTTAATTAACAACCCCGGGCCAGTGCTCCACATGAGTGTTGGTCCAACCTAGAGCAGCTTGCGGCACCGCCCCTTGGCAACTTGGGGTATCTGGATGCTGTAACCATAGCTCATCCGGTCTTGGCCTGAGACTAGATACGCGCGGCTATTGTCAGGGTTTCGGCACGCCGGGAGGTCTTGCTGGATTGGTTTTACCTTAGTCGGAATATCTTGAGCACGAGATTCCAAGAATACTCGGGCCTTCCCACCTTGGAGTTGCGACTCCGCAGATCGTGAGCTTGTAATGGGCTAAGTTGGGACACCCTTGCAGGGTATTGATCTTTCGAAAGCCGTGCCTATGGTTATGTGGCAGATGGGAATTTGTTAATATCCGGTTGTAGAAAACTTGTCACCATGTTCAGAACACACTACCAACATGAGTAACCGTGACGGTCATTTTCCGAAAGGGGTTCGGGAAGTGAACATGGTGGGGTTATGTTTGACGTGCTTAGATAGGATCACTTCGTGATCACTTTGACGGTCGTGGCACTTCTCTTCTCGCTCTAAATAGGTAAGCTAGTGCTAGTGCAGCTGCAACCTTTATTTCTTCAGCCTTGTTCCACACCCAAGGCTTAGATAGTTTTGCTACCCGGGAACGGGATTGCTGAGTCCTCCGTGGCTCACAGATTCTACACCACACCAGATGCAGGTACTATGGTGGACTACACAGGTGATGGCACCAAGCTGTACTGGGAGTTCGATGAAGAACGTAGTCGTTACTATGTGCACTATCCTAATGAATAGTAGTGGCTTCTACTAGGGGCGATTCGGACCTTGTGGCTTTATTTATTTGGTATCTTTCATTTGGATCTTCGTCCGTAGTCGGACTGTGATGTTATTTGGATGATGATTTGCTTATGTAATGTATTATGTGATGTGGCGAGTGTAAGCCAACTATCCTTTTGCAATTTCATCCCTATTTTTACATGAGTCGTGCAAAGATACCATACTTGAGATTATTCTAGTATGGGCTTATACCTTTAAGTCGTGCCTCGACACGTAGGAGGTATAATCCCATACTGGGCATTATAAGTTGGTATTCATAGCCTTCTCCGACCTAGAAGCCCCCACTGATTGATCGAGTCGTTGACGGCTGAGTCTAGGCACACACTTGAAAATGTTTTGAGTCCTATATATATATCGGAGAGTAGGATTTCTTTTGCTCCTCATTTCTTTTCACTCTGGTGAGGACTCCTAACGATTACTCTTGTCTCTTCTACTATCAAAATTCACCATTTTTTTGAGGATCATGCGAGTATTGTTTGGATTGTTCCGATGTCTTTGTGACGAGAACATTGTTTTCGATGCCTCCTGTCATTTAGGGGTTGTGGCAGTGTCCCGGGGAGTTGAGATCCGAGGTGTTATCGTCACAAATATATCGCATCAGTTCTGGAATACTTAAGACGGCCGTCATCGAAAACTCTCCTATGCGGTTAGTGGGAAGATAACCCTGACATCACCAAGTACTGGGAAGGTAGTTCGGGAGTATTGCCATAGCTTGTATAGTAGATGCGTTTCGAAGGTCCGAGGTAAACGGTTTCCGGAAATAACTGGTTAGGTGTTGAAGGATGGATACAGCTGGATGTAGGATTAGAGTTGAGTGCGCGATGCTTCCCCTGTATCCCCAACACCTGATTGCATAACTGGAAACTTTTGGAAATTAACAGGCGGGTTCATCTAGTACTTCGTAGGCATTCTTCCAACGAATGCATGATATGGAGTTCGGGGTTCTACATTGAGTGAAGTGGTTTTATGGGCGTTGTTCCAATCGGGAGTTGCATATTAAAGGGTCCTTGGCTATGCTGATCCGGGGATTGCAAAACCCTTTTGTAACACGTTTCATAAGCTTTTAGCACGAATTTGTCGAACGAAGCTTCTATCTTGTATTTGTTCTATCTGTTCCTTGTTGTTTTTATTTACCTTTTGTTCTCCCAAGTGGCTTCTCGTGGAGACTGTTGTTACCATTAATCTGTGGATTACATTCGTTCATCTTGTTCGAATGTTCTTGTGAAGACTCATGTTGCAATTTCTAGCCATTGATTCAGCTTATATATATTCTCAATCAATGGCTAATAGTTGTCATCTCATTCAGGATGGCTCCTAAAAGGGTTCCCAACGCTAACCCAGAGGGTGAAGAAGTTCCTGATCGTCCTACTTCCCCTCCTCCTCCGTATGAGGCCTGGAGAGCAATTATGCAAGCGACGAACCAGAACACCCATATGCTTATGCAAATGATGCAGAACATTCAAGCAAATCAAGGTGGTCATGGGAACCAAGGCCAAGGCAATTTGTTTAACCAACGTCACTTTCCTACACTCAACCAGTTCCTGGCAAACCAACCGAAGGCATTCAGTTACTGTGTGGACCCTCTAGATGCTGAAGGCTGGATAACAGATATCAAGAAGCATTTCGAGTGCAGTAATGTTAGACCTGAGGACTATGTGAAGTTTGCTGCCTTCCAACTCAAGGACCAAGCTGCTGATTGGTGGAAGCAGTACAAAGATTCCAGAGAAGGACGTGAAATCTCGTGGACTGACTTCTGCAAGGATTTTCGCTCTCACCACATTCCAACAAGTGTCATCGAAGGTATGCGTGAGCAATTCCGCAACCTGAAGCAAGGCACCATGTCTGTTTATCAATACAATGTCAAGTTCCAGAACCTTGCCCGTTATGCCAAGAAAGACATCCGAGATGCCAAGAGCAAGATTTATCAGTTCCGTGGTGGTCTGAAGAATGAACTCCAACTGGCTCTCACCTTGTTCGAGCCTGATGAATTTGTTCAATTCTATAACATGGCACTTAAGCAAGAGGCAACCCAGCTCAAGATGGAAGCTTCCAAAAAGAGGATCAGAGACGCTGTTCACTCCTCCTCTTCTTCCCAAGTGGTTGCAAAGCAGCAGAAGTTTTGGTTTCCACATCCTCCACTGATCTGACATTCCAACAACAACAACAACAAGCATTCTGGTGGCCATGGTTTCTCCCACCCACCCAACCCAAGCAATCAGTCCAAGAATCACTTTCAAGCTTCGAAGTCAAGTGCTCCTTATCACCGTCCTCTCTCAGAAGTGATTTGCAACAAGTGCACTCAGAAGGGTCATTATGCTAACAAGTGCCCCAACCCAAGGCACCTTCCGCCTCCTCCACCTGTCAGTACTGCTATTGTCAAGGACAATCCCAAGCATGCAAGAGTAAATCTGATGAATGCAGCTCAAGAGGAGAATTCTTCTGATGTGATATTGGGTAACCTCTCAGTTAACTCTATTCCCACTAAAGTATTGTTTGATTCTGGTGCATCACTTTGCTTCATGTCAAGACCATTCTTTACCAAGCATGCTTTCATTTCGGCACCCTTGGACAAGGAGTTATCAATTATTTCTCCAGGAAAGCACATGAATTCTAGCTTGTATGCTCCGGATGTATCTATTTGTATGGGTGATTACCGCTTTCTGGCTTCTCCGGTTGTTCTCGGAAACTCTGACATTGATCTTATTCTTGGGATGGATTGGCTTTCCCAGCATGATGCTCACATTGATTGTGCAAATAAGGAAGTAATGCTTACTCATCCTGACGAAGATGTGATTATCTTTGCCTCTCGAGATAACACAATCAGGCTATTCTCTCTCAATGACAAGGGCAAGATTAATGCCATCTCTCAAATTCCGGTGGTCAATGAATATGAAGATGCTTTCCCCGAAGAGCTTCCAGGCATGCCTCCGCATCGTCAAGTTGAATTCATTATTGAACTCGAGCCCGGTACCGAGCCAGCATGTCGGCATCCGTACAAGCTCTCCCCTGATGAGTTGAAGGAGCTAAAGAAACAACTCGATGAGCAAGAGCGTATGGGTCTAATCAGGCCTAGCACTTCTCCTTGGGGCTGTGGTGTTCTATTTGTCAAGAAGAAGGATGGCACAGAGCGCCTTTGCGTTGATTACCGGCCATTGAACAAGAAGACAATAAAGAGCAAGTATCCGCTCCCCAACATCAATGAATTGTTCGAGTAGCTCAAAGGAGCAAAAGTGTTCTCAAAGCTCGATCTCCGGATGGGTTATCACCAGATCCGTATCCGAGAAGAAGATATTCACAAGACTGCATTCAGAACAAGCTACGGCTCCTATGAATACACATTCATGTCTTTTGGCCTCGCAAATGCTCCACCCACCTTCTCGAGGATGATGCTCTACATATTCAACCCCTACACCAACGAATTTGTGCTCGTCTATCTGGATGACATCTTAGTATTCTCCAAGAATGAAGAAGACCATGCCAAGCACCTCCGTTTGGTTCTCGACAGACTGCGTGAACACAAGTTCTATGCGAAGTTCTCTAAATGTGAATTCTAGCTCGATAAGGTCTTATATCATGGCCATATCATTTCTGCTGAGGGTATTTCTGTCAACCCCGAGAAAGTTGAAGCGATTGTCAACTGGGAACCCCCGCAGAACATCAAGCAACTCAGAAGCTTCCTTGGTCTTGCTAGCTATTGCAGAAGGTTCGTTGAGAACTTCTCCAAGATTGCCAAGCCTCTCTCCAACTTGCTGCAGAAGAATGTCAAGTACAACTGGTCTCCGGATTGTGATGTGGCATTCAAAACACTCAAAGAAAAGCTCATCTCTGCTCCGGTTCTTACTCCTCCAGATGAGTCCAAGCCCTACGAAGTATTCTGTGATGCTTCTCTTCAAGGACTTGGTGGTGTTCTAATGCAAGACAAGAAGATTGTGGCATACACTTCTCGTCAATTGAAGCAAGATGAGAAGAACTACCCCACACATGATCTCAAGCTAGCAGCAGTGGTACACGCTTTGATCACGTGGAGACACCTTCTGTTGGTCAAAAAAGTGGACATCTTCACCGATCACAAGAGCTTGAAGTACATCTTCACATAGCCGAACCTGAACCTTCGCCAGACTCGTTGGTTTGAGGTGATCCAAGAGTATGATCCAAGCATAGAATACACACCTGGAAAGGCCAATGTCATTGCAGATGCCTTGTGCAGAAAGGCATATTGCAACAGTCTCCTTATCAAGCCGTTCCAGCCTGAGCTTGGTGAAGCATTCAGGAAGCTCAACCTCCAAGTTGTTCCGCAAGGCTTTCTTGCAAATCTTCAAGTTGCTCCTACCTTGGAAGATCAGATCCGTGAGGCCCAACTCAGTGATGCTATGGTGCAGAAAGTGAAACATGGTATTGCAAAGGGTACTCCCAAATACAAGTGCTATCGCGTTGATGAGAAAGACACCTTGTTCTTTGAGGACAGACTTGTGGTTCCCAAGTGTGATCTCAGGAAGCTCATAATGAACGAAGCACATGACTCCCTCCTCTCAATTCTTTCTGGAAGTTCCAAGATGTACCAAGACCTCAAGCAATCTTACTGGTGGACTCGCATGAAAAGGGAGATTGCCCAATTCGTGAATGAATGTGATGTCTGCAGAAGAGTGAAGGCAGAGCATCAACGTCCAGCCGGTCTCCTCCAACCTCTTCCTATTCCCGAGTGGAAATTCAACCACATTGAAATGGATTTCGTCACTGGGTTTCCCAAGTCAAATAAGGGGAATGATGCTATCTTTGTGGTGATTGACAAGCTAACCAAAGTCGCTCACTTCCTTCCCGTCAAAGAATCCATCAATGCAGCTCCGCTGGCAGAGTTGTACACTTCCAGAATTGTGTCGTTACATGGCATTCCTCAAGTTATCTCATCAGACCATGGAAGTTTGTTCACATCCAAGTTCTGTGACTCCTTCCAGTCAGCCATGGGCACTAAGATCCGTTTCGACACTGCGTTTCACCCTCAGACTAGTGGTCAAGTCGAAAGAGTGAATCAGATCCTCGAAGACATGCTCAGAGCTTGTGTCATCTCTTTTGGCATGAAGTGGTAAGATTGTCTTCCGTTTGCCGAGTTCTCTTACAACAACAGTTTCCAAGAAAGTGCCAGCAAAGCTCCTTTTGAAATCCTCTATGGCAGAAAGTGCCGTACCCCTCTTAACTGGTCCGAGACTGGTGAACGTCAACTTCTTGGCAATGACTTGATCTCAGAAGCCGAAGAAATGTGCAAAGTCATACGTGAGAATCTCAAGGCCGCTCAGTCGCGTGAAAAGAGTTAAGATGACAGCAAGCATCGTGATTTGGCTTTCGACATTGGAGACCATGTCTATTTCCGTGTTTCTCCTATGAAAGGAACCCAAATATTCGGTATCAAAGGAAAGCTTGCTCCGAGATACGTGGGCCCTTTCAAGATCCTTGGCAAAAGAGGCGATCTAGCCTATCAACTTGAGCGTCCATCCAACTTTGGAAATGTTCATGATGTGTTTCACGTGTCTCAACTCCGCAAGTGCTTGAAGACACCTGAACGTACCATTCCGTTCGACGAGATTGATCTTCAACAAGACTTGTCTTACCGTGAGCACCCCATTGCTATTCTTGAAGAAACTGAGCGCAAGACCCGCAACAAGTCAATCACGTTCTTGAAAGTTAAGTGGTCACACCATACCGACCGAGAAGCTACGTGGGAACCAGAAGATCACCTTCGTTCCGAGTATCCTTCCTTCTTCCAGTCCTAGATCTCGGTATGAGATCTTTTCGTAGTAGAGGAGAGTTTGTAATGCCCAGATGTAACTCTTTCCATTTATGGCAATATATAAACTTTGGCTTCATCAACTCCATTCTGGACTTTTCTTTCATTTCGGGTTTCTTCGTTCTGTCGCGTGCGTGTGTGCATTTCATCCATGTCATGTTGTCATGTGCATTATATTGCATTTGTGTTGTCACTTGCACCCGGTCCCACTCGTCTCTTCCCGTTGTCCGTTTCGAGTTTCGGCGCTCACACACGTGCCCGTGGCATCCCCGAGTCCTTCTTTCGTGTGTGGCCGTGTAACGTTTCCGGAATGACGTGAGACCTGTCGTGCGATGTTGTTTTGGTACGTGTAGGCCGCATGTCAAGTTTCGTCGCGTTTGGAGTTCATTTGGTACTCCAACGGTTAACGTAGTGGGCTAAAAGAACCTCTTCTTTAAGGCCCAAGACCCCCTCCTCAACAGCCCACCAACCCAGCAAAACCCTTCCCATCGTATCGTTCGTCGAATCGTGATCGCGTGGCCGAAAACCGCTCCCCATTTGGAGTCTCCTAGCTCCCTATGCCTATAAAAACGTCCACACCCCTCCATTTTCGGGCGAAACCCTAGCTAAACTCCTCCCCGCCGCGCCGGACATGTCCATACGCCGCTGGACGCGTCCAGCCGACGGCCGCACCAACCACAGCACGCAACGTGTCGCCTCCCTCACCGCAGCGCCGCCTCGGGCCCGCGAGCCCGAGGGCGGCCCGCCCGGCCCGCGCGCCTCCATGCCCCCTCGCCCACTCGGAGCCACCGCCGCCTTCGCCTCCGGCGGGATTCCCCGCCACCGGAGCACGTCACCGCCGCCGGCCTCCGCCACCTCGCCGCCACCGCAGGCTGCCTCCACCGCCGCGAGGAGCCGCCGCCGTAGTGCTCGCTACCGCCAGCCGCCGCCACTACTGGGCCTCCTCCGGCCGCTGCGTCACCGGCGCCGGCGCCGAAGGGCCTCGCCGCGCTCAGATCCAATCGCCGCCGCGGCCGCAACCCTAACGGGTCGGCGGACCCGACCCGTCGCTCGGACCCGCTCCGTTTCCGACCCGATCCGCTCAGCCGGACGATTTTCCACGTCAGCGGATGTGTCCGCCCGACCTCCCCCTTAGGTCGTTTTTTTTCTCTAAGTCCCAGTTTTGCATTTCCTGATGGCATCTTTGCATGGCTGTATCTTTTTGTGTGCTTATCCAAATGATGCAAATAATATGTTGAAATGATCGTGGTGTTAAGCTCTACACTTTTTTCCATTGTGCCATGCTTGTTTGACTTCATCTAGATGCCCTAATCTCTGTTGCAAGAGTGCTACTTGTTATAAACTGCTGCAACTTGTTATTTTCATGCCATGTTTGAGATGTGATAACTTGGTGCATGTTTATCCAGATGAAGCAAATGATATGTCAAAATGTTCCTTGTGAAATGCTTTACATGATGGTTGCTCTAGCATCCATGTCAGGGTTCATATTGCCATGTTAAACTTGGTTGCAAAAGTGCATGTGGCTGTTAAGTTATGAAAGATGATATGATATGCTGATTTGAAGTGCTCATTGCTATTGATGTGTTTGCTCCCATGTCACATGTCAATATGTTTTAGAATCTCCATCATGTGGTATTTGCTGTGGTGCAAGCCATTTTCCATGAATTGCCTTGAGGTGACTTAAACATGCTTGTAAACATGCCATGCCAACATAACTATTTTATACTTAGTGAAATTTCTACTAAGTCTGGAATCTGTCATAACCTAATGCTATGTTTGCTTGATGCCCTAGTCAAATTCATGCATGTATTGGAGTGGCAAATGATCATTCCTTGTTGTCCATGTTATTGTCTATCCATCCATGCCCTCTCTTGCTCATATGGCTTGTTGTAGCTTATTTATTTCTTGCTCCAAAGTTGCTATAAATTATAACTGTCAGGTTTTTAACAGCATGATCAATTTGGCGTAGCTTGTTGCTATTGATCCATGCCTCCTATGGAGTTGCTCCAATGGAGTTGTTTGCTGTAGGATATGTCTACTTCATGTCCATGCTTATTGTCATCATGTTTGGGTGCTGTAGAGTATATATTTCTTGCTCCAAAGTTGCTTTGTGGCTGTTAATTTCAGCTTTGCATTGTATCTTATTTCGTGTGTATGTGTTGAACCGTTGCTCTGTTTTGAGCATGCCCTATATGAAAATTGTGTGATTTTGCATGTAGAATCATAATATCATGTTGTTAACATGTTTGGAGTGTGTTTGCTTGAAGTTTGGGTGCATCTTGCACCGTTGCCATGCTTGTCTTGTTTTGCTCATATTTTCTAGACCGTAGCTCCGAATTAAACAAACTTTATATGAAACTTGAATAGAATTTCGTGTAGATCATCATGGTGCATGTTAACTTGCTGTTTAACAACTTTAACTTAAGGTTTATTCAGATCTGGACCAATTTCAACATATGCATATGAGGACTTACTGAATTTGCTTTATGCGGATTCCGGCCTCATTTAAACTTGTTGTCTTGTGTTGTTCTTGTGTGCTTCCTCCCTTGACATGTATTGCATCATATATGCATCATACTTGCATCATGTTGATTGTGGAGTGCACCTTGTTTGATTTTGTGCCTTGTTGTGTTCTTGTGTTGAGTAGAGCCGGGAGCTGAGACCGAGTACGAGAACGAGGTTACTACCGAGGTTGAGTATGAGGAGCCGTCTTACGATCTCGTCGACGACTCGACATGCAAGATGACCTGACCCAGATATCATTACTATCTTTGCCTATTGCTAGATGTCTCGCTATTTAGCTTATTGCCTCGATGCCCATGTTTGTTTGTCAGCCTCCTATTGTAACCATGAATCTGTCTAACCACCCAACCAAGCAAATATTTGTTTGCCTACGTAAGCTTCGCTCAGCCCTCTTATAGCATTGCTAGTTGCAAGAGAATATTTGAAGATTCTTGCTTCATGTTGAAGTTTTTTGTTGGGATATCACACTATATAAACTCTTAAACTAAATCATCTATATATTGGTAATGGGTGGAAGGCTAAGCCTCTTGCTTGGTGATTTGTTCCACTCATGCCGCCCTAGGAACCGTTTAAACCGGTGTTATGTTCCTTGATTATGATTTCCTAACATGGTTGGGGTTGTGGGACCCCCTCGATAACCCGCTTAGCGCTAAACCTTTTCTAGCAAGGCCCGACATTGGTACTCCATTTGCCTAATAACTAAAACTTGCATAGGGACTAGCTATCCCGTGATCTTAATTAACAACCCCGGGCCAGTGCTCCACATGAGTGTTGGTCCAACCTAGAGCAGCTTGCGGCACCGCCCCTTGGGAACTTGGGGTATCTGGATGCTGTAACCATAGCTCATCCGGTCGTGTCTTGAGACTAGATACACGCGGCTACTGTCAGGCTGTCGGCATGCCGGGAGGTCTTGCTGGATTAGTTTTACGTTAGTCGGAATATCTTGAGCACGGGATTCCGAGAATACCCAGGCCTTCCCACCTTGGAGTTGTGACTCCGCAGATCGTCAGCTTCTAATGGGCTAAGTTGGGACACCCCTGCAGGGTTTTGAACTTTCGAAAGCCGTGCCCGCGGTTATGTGGTAGATGGGAATTTGTTAATATTCGGCTGTAGAAAACTTGACACCATGTTCAGAACACACTACCAGCGTGAGTAACCGTGACGGTCATTTTGCGAAAGGGGTTTGGGAAGTGAACATGGTGGGGTTATGTTTGACGTTCTTAGATAGGATCACTTCGTGATCACTTTGACGCTCGTGGCACTTCTCTTCTCGCTCTAAACACGTAAGCTAGTGCTAGTGCAACTGCAACCTTTATTTCTTCAGCCTTGTTCCACACCCAAGGCTTAGATAGTTTTTCTACCCGGGAACGGGATTGCTGAGTTCTCCGTGGCTCACAGATTCTACACCACACCAGATGCAGGTACTATGGTGGACTACACAGGTGACGACACCGAGCTGTACTGGGAGTTCGATGAAGAACATAGTCGTTACTATGTGCACTATACCGATGATCAGTAGTGGCTTCTACTAGGGGTGATTCGGACCTTGTGGCTTTATTTATTTGGTATCTTTCATTTGGATCTTCATCCGTAGACGGACTGTGATGTTATTTGGATGATGATTTGCTTATGTAATGTATTGTGTGACATGGCGAGTGTAAGGCAACTATCCTTTTGCAATTTCATCCCTATTTTTACATGAGTCGTGCAAAGATACCATACTTGAGATCATTCTAGTATGGGCTTATACCTTTATGTCGTGCCTCGACACGTAGGAGGTATAATCCCATACTAGGCATTACAAGTCTTCACCGTGAGGAGGTCTTGATGGTCTTCTCCGTGAGGAGATCTTGAATCCGGTGTGGATCTTCTCCGTAGAGGGGTCGCGGTCTCTCTATGGAGTAGAACCACTAGGGGATGAGCAAATCTCTAGTCTTTTTTTTGTTTTGCGGGGGGGGGGGGTGATGAGCAAAGCTCTAGTCTAAATGAGCTATCACAATGCTAACCCTCGAATGAGGAGGAGGAGGTCTATTTATAGTCCAAGGGGTAAGTTCGGGGAGACAAGGGTCAAAACCCGCTTCAGTGCGCGCAGGCAAGCTGGTTGTACCGGTCGAGGGGCGGTAGTACCACTGGGAGCTCATGCATCGGTCCCTCGAGGTCTCCGTGGAGGTAGTCCAGCGGTTGTACCGGTGTCTGGGCGGTCGTACTGGTCTTGTACCGGCCTTGTGCCGCTTGATCACAGAAGGTTGAGCGGTACTTGGGCGATAGTTGACCGGTTGTACCGGTGATCCTGGGCTGGGTAGATTTCCCTCCGTGCTCTTGCCGTCCATCTTGCACCGTAACTTCTCCTTGACACCTAAGAATACGAAGTGTCTCCATTTGAGGTAGTATCCATGTTTCAAGGTGGTCAAATGGGAATTCAACAAGGAGAGGGTTAACCTCGGTTTCATGTGCTCCTGCACGAGATCGTGCAATCGGGCTACTAAGCACTTGGGGAGATGGGTCCATGGGGATGACCGAAGGATGCTCCGCATTATCTGCGCAAATTAGGAAACCTATCCTTACGCAAATGTAACCAAACAAGATATCCATGTGCAAAGACAACATATTTTCTACCCTTATCTCCAGCCAGTTTATATTTAGCATTCATGGGCTCATTATTTTCCTTAGTTAACTCATGCATTTTTAAGATCAATTCAGCACGTTAGTTAGCATCAAAATTAACCATCTCCGAAGATGGAAGAGGCAACAAATCAATAGGTGCACGAGGTGAGAAAGCATACACAATTTCGAAAGGGCACATCTTAGTAGTAGAATGCAGTGAATGATTATAAGCAAATTCAATATGAGGCAAGCATTCTTCCCACATTTTCTTATTATTCTTAAAAAACAGCCCTATGCGTACTAGACAAAGTTCTATTAACTACTTCAGTTTGTCAATCAGTTTGGGGGTGACATGTAATATTAAAAATCTGTTTAGTCCCCAACTTAGCAAATAAACATCTCCCAAAGTGGCTAAGAAATTTAGTATCACGATCTGAAACAATAGTATTTAGCACACCATGCAAGTGAATAATTTCACGAAAGAACAAATCAACAACATTAGCAGCAGCATCGCTTTTATGACATGGTTTGAAGTGTGCCATTTTTGAAAATCTATCCATGACAACAAATATGCTATCCTTCCCCTTCTTTGTTCAAGGTAAACCCAAAACAAAGTCCATAGATATATCTTCCCAGGGAACACTAGGTACAGGCAAACGCATATATAAACCATGAGGACATGCTAGAGTGTGATGTGGTCCCTATGTCAGTTTGCCACCTTCTCCTTGGACGACCATGGCAATATGATCGTGGAGTCACCCACAACGGACAGACCAACCATTGTAGCTCCAGGATGAAGGGCAAAGAGTTTGTGCTACGACCTATGTCGCGAAGTCAAGTGGTCGCCCACAAACAAGTATCTACCAATCATCGTGGAGATAATGTGATGCGGAGCATCACAAGCTCATCCCCGTGGACCTACCATTGCCTCACCAAGTGCCTCAAGGACAGTCGGATTGTGGGTTTCGGCTAACCCTTGAGGTTCGAACACTGGGGTGCGCACGAAGATCTCTCCTTTCCTCTCTGGCTCGCTCTCGCGCCGATTTCTAGGCCCAGCTCGTCGAACCCGAGGAACAAGAGACGTGAGGGTTTATACTGGTTCGGGCCACCATTGTGGTGTAATACCCTAATCCAGTGTGGTGTGGTGGATTGCCTTGTAGGCTAAGGATGAACTAGTACATGGGAAGAACAACCTCCTGAGGAGAGGTGTTCTTGTGCTCGGCGAGCTAGTGGGTGTAAGGGTGGTCTCAATGATCCGATCCCCTTATATGGTGGTGGCTAGTCCTATTTATAGGGGCCTGGGTCCTCTTCCCAAATATTGAGCGGGAAGGGATCCCACAACGGCCAAGTTTGAAGGGAGACAACTAGTACAAGCTATCCTGACAAAAGGTGGTCTTCGCCTGCAAAAGGCTCTGGTGGTGACGCCGTCGTGGGCTCCGCAGTGACCTACGCTCTGTTGTCCTGCTGGTCTTAGTCTTGCTGAACCGATATGGAAACCTTTGCCTGACGCCTTAGGACTCCTTGTCTGTGCTTGCCCCTTTAGCACCAAAGAGGAAACTGGCATCCTGCGCCCGCTGGCGCCCGCCTGGCCTTGGTCATCATGGCTCATGTCACGAGAACATCATGAGGTGCCCCTTGCCTTGATATCTCCGCTCCTCGGGAGCCAGCCTAGTGTGGCCTCCCTAGGGGAGGTCTTGCGTCATCCACCTCGCGAGGCTTGGCCCCTCGCGAGGGTCTTGAGTGGTTGCTGATGAAGTTGGGCCGTACCATGCCGCTGGATGAGCCACGCCCCGGGCCGCAGGTAGGCAAGTCTGGGTACCCCCGTTACCAGAACACCGACAGTAGCCCCCGGGCCCAAGGTGCGCTCGGGCTTGGCTTCGCGGCGAAGCCAAGGGTCAAGTGCGGAGTGCTGTGGGCCCCAAAAGCCTGCAGCCTTGATCAATGTGTGGCGATTGACGGAACGTGGGCGTCTGCACTTCCCCATGTCGCCTCGGCAACTGCACGACTCGACAAGTCCTTGCATGCACAAAAGGCCATCATTACCTGCGATTATGGAGGCCGGCGGTTGGCCTTCTCCTGGCTATAAATAAGGCGACGAGCGGAGCCCTTGTTGCCCATCTTCTTCCTCCATTCCTCCTGCATCTTCTTCTTCCTCTTTGCTCCTTGCTTGGCAGCGCCACCCATGGTGCTGATTCGGCGATTCTCCGCCGCCGAGAAGGGCAAGAGCCCTCGTGAGGAGCCGGGGTTGCTCCCACAGAAGAAAAGACCGTTCTGCCCTCGTGGCGCCGTCCTGAGGCCTTGGCCCGAGCGGCCTTCCCCCGGTTACCCGCTGCCCTTGTACGCCAGGGCGCAAGGCTCCGGAGGGGAAGGCAGCACCGCCCGCGCTTTGGCCACGTCGAGCATGCCGGTGTGGTGCACGCCGCCGTCCCGCGAACGCACATTGGAGGCTCTTCGCACGAGTTCGTGGTGTGGGCGATGATGCCTCCGAGCTCCTGGATCCGCTTCCTACCATTCTTCTCTACAGAGATGCCGCCGAGAGGGCCGCTCATGCTGTGGTTACAACATGCATGCATGCAGGTAGAGAGACCTGCCCTATCGGGGTCGTGGAGCCGTCAGTCACTCCAGAGAAGGGCCTGGTTGGCAGCAGCTGATTGTAAGGCACTTGGAGGCTATCGAACGTCTCGACGGATAGGACATTGAGCCCTGCTCCGCCGTTGATGAGGGTCTTGGTAACTTGAACATTGCCGATGACGGGTCAACAGAGCATCGGGAGGGCCCTGGCAGTTGCCGCGCACTTGAGATGGTCTGCTGAGCTGAAGGTGATGTTGCACTTGGACCACCTCAGTGGGCGCGTGGCTTCGAGCTTGGGGGGAGCCGCATTTACTTCTCAGGCAAACTTCTTGAAAAGGCGCTGAGAGGCTGGGGCCTAGGCTCCGCCCAAGATGCAGGCGATGGCTTGAGGCTCCTGGAAGCCCCCAGCCCTCTCGTCCTGGTCGTTGTTCCACCTTGGTGGTTGTAGTGGAGGGAGGTCGGTCTTTCCCTGAGGACGGTCCTCGCGAGGCTGGTCCCTCCAGGCACCCTCACGAGGCTGGTCCCTCCAGGCACCCTCGTGAGGCTGGTCGCACGAGCGTTCCTCACGAGGCTGATCACACCACTCCTGACGGGGCCGCGGTCGTCCGAGCGCCCCCCCGGTCCGGCTTCCTCCACGGTCGTAGCCACGGTTGTTGCGTTCAGGGCGTTGGCCGATGCTCCCTTCGCGGATGTCCCCGAGCTCTTGACAGTCATTGGTGTTATGGTTGTGCATGTTGTGGAAGGCGCAGAATGGACGGCTGCTCCTGGATAACTTCGGGTAGTCACGGTCACGCTTCATCACTGGCTCAGCCGTGAGCACATCCACTCCTTTGCGCTTCACGTCCTTGCCCTTGGCCTTCTAGTCTTCATGTTCAACAATGGGGAGCTCGACGAGGGAGAGGCGTCCGTCCTCACCTCTGGCGCACTTGGTCGCGAGGTTGAACAACTCCAGGGTCGTGCACAGATCTTCGTGGATGGCGAGCTCCTCCTTCATCTTGACATCGCGAACGCCATCTGAAAATGCTGAGATGATGGCCTCATCCGTCACCTTGGGGATTTTGACGCGGATACCGTTAAAGCGCTGGATGAACTTCAACAGGGTTTCTGCTGGTTGTTGCTTGATGCGCAGCAGGTCACCTGCGGCCGGTGGGTGGTCGCGGGTGCCCTGGAAGTTGGCAATGAACCGCTCGCACATGTCACCCTAGGAGGAGATCGATCTCGCGGGCAGGTTCTGGAGCCACGAGTGCGCGCCGTCCTTGAGAGCCATGGGGAACCAGTTCGCCATGATCTTCTCATTGCCGCCAGATGCCTCGATGCTCAGCTCGTAGAGCTGCAAGAACTCAGGAGGGTCGGGGGTGGCGTCATAGCGAGGAGGCAGGTCGGGCTTGAACTTCCCGGGCCAGTTGACGTTGTGCAGTTCGGGGTGAGGGCCTTGCAGCCTGCTGTTGACACCAGAGCTTGTTGTGGAGGCAGAGCTTGGTCTTGGTCCTCGCACGCCACCACGGTAGGGTGCGCACGGTCTCGACGCGATGGTGGAGGAAGTACTGGCACTCCTCCTTGAGGACCCTGGATCTCTTGGCAGCTTCCTTCTTAGTGCACGGGCGCCATGCGCGGGGCTCGCGCCGCGGGGCTGCGTACCTTGGGTTGTGGACGACACCTTGATGCGGGGGTGGCAGAGGCGCTTCATGGGCCACGTCGCCCGCATGGTGAGGTGGGCGAGGCAGTGAGAGGGATGGTGCAGGAGAGCCCTCGGCGGTGCTGACAAGCTTGGCGATGCGGTCGAGCCAGTCTTCATAGAAGTCGTCGATGGGGCGGTAGCGCAGGAGCTCGTGTGCCATGAGCAACGCAGCCTGCGCGTCCGTGGGTCCGTAGCGAGCGTGTGACGACGAGCCCGCCGGAGTCAGTGATGGGGTTGCGGTGCGCCCGTCTCACCACATGGAGGGGTGCAGGGACGAGGCCTGCTGCTCGTGCCGCGCCAGGCCGGTGGCGGCGTTGGCAGCGGGAGATGGAGAATGTCAAGGACGTCCGCCGGCAGGAGCTGTCTGAGCGACGTGGGCGGCAAGGGCGGCCCGCCGCTCAGCACGGGCTCGGCGAGCATCGGCCATGGAACCGGCGGGATGACAGAGGGTGGTTCGACGGAAGGGAAGCATCGGCACACCCCTACCTGGCGCGCCAAATGTCAGATTGTGGGTTCTGGCAAACCCTTAAGGTTCGAACACCGGGGTGCGCACGAAGATCTCTCCTTTCCGCTCTAGCTCGCTCTCGCGCCGATTCCTAGACATAGCTCGTCGAACCTGAAGAACAAGAGACACGAGGGCTTATACTGGTTCGGGCCACCATTGTGGTGTAATACCCTAATCTAGTGTGGTGTGTTGGCTTGCCTTGTAGGCTGAGGATGAACTAGTACATGGGAAAAACAGCCTCCTGAGGAGAGGTGTTCTTGTGCTCGGCGAGCTAGTGGGTGTAAGGTTGGTCTCAATGATCCGATCCCATTTCTATGGTGGTGGCTAGTCTTATTTATAGGGGGGCGCGTCCTCTTCCCAAATATTGAGCGGGAAGGTATCCCACAATTGCCAAGTTTGAAGGGGGACAGCTAGTACAAAGGCTCTGGTGGTGACTCCGTTGTGGGCTCCGTGGTGACCTATGCTCTGTCGTCCTGCTGGTCTTGGTCTTGTTGCACCGATATGGAAACCTTTGCCTGACGCCTCGGAACTCCTCGCCTGCGCTTGCCCCTTTAGAATCAAAGAGGAAACTGGCATCTTGAGCCCGCTGGTGCCCGCCTGGCCTTGGTCGTCATGGCTCACGTCACAAGAACCTCGTGAGGTGCCCCTTGCCTTGATATCTCCACTCCTCGGGAGCTAGCCTAGTGAGGCTGCCCTAGGGGAGGTCTTGCATCGTCCGCCTCGCGAGGCTTCGCCCCTCGCAAGGGTCTTGATGGTTGCTGATGATGTTGGGCCATACCAGGCCGCTGGATGAGCTACGCCCTGGGCCGCAGGCTGGCAAGTCTGGGTACCCCGGTTCCCAAAATGCTGACAAGGACCAATGACTCGCGCATGTGCAAGATCTCTCGATACCGAGGTGACATCTCTCCTAGTCCAACTTCCATATGAATCATGCGAGACATGGCTACTACCTCAGGCGGATGTGTTTTGTGTGCTCAGGTACCAAGAAGACCCCATAGGAGAGGTTCATGAAGATGGACAATTGACCAAGCTCACGGATGAAGTATTCCATCGAGTGAAATCGGAGAAGGTCAAAGGCCCCGGACATCCGGCACCTTGGCCCGGACATCCGGCCCCGGAACCAACATCTACAGAAGAGCCCATGCAGCCAGTGGTCCCGGACAACCGGCGATCGGCTAGGAAATCCGGCGCCAACACGAGGACCATACCCGTGGCTCAACCTCCCTAGCCCGGACATCCGGCAAAATTCCCGGACATCCTGTGCCTCGTGACAGCCTAAACATCCGGCCTGACATCCGGACGTCCGGCCCCGTCTGTCCGCGCACAGTAAAGAGACGAAGCCCATGTATCCCCTCGCCCCTCTAGACTATATATAATACTCCACCTACCACTTTTTAGGGTCAGCATTGTGATAGCTCATCTAAACCTAGAGCATTGCTCATCCTTAGTGTTTCATCTCCTCGAGAGACCGCGGCCTCCACGGAGAAGATCCACATGGATTCAAGACCTCCTCACGGAGAAGATCCACACAGATTCAAGATCTCCTCACGGAGAAGACCATCGCTACTTGTATTGTCCTTAGTTGATCGTGGATCATGTATCCCTTTGTGTTCCCAGATCTAGCACTTGTGTGACTACTTTCTTGTTGATTTGAGTGTTCCTCCCTCGTTTCCCTCACGATTCCTCGTGATTTTCTCCTTTGTGTTCTTCGTGTTCTTCATGGATCCCCTCCATTTCGTGAAACATCGGCCCAGATCGGGCCGACCCCATATCGAATTGGTATCAAGAGCATAGGTTTCTCACGAATTTGGAGCCCCTACCCCCATTTTCTAGCTTGTTTTTGTTGTGTTCATCCCAATTCCGAAAATCCCCACCAGAAATAGCCCCAATTTTTTTTGTGATTTGTTGATTTGACAAGATTTTGTTGAATCTGTTCCATGGATTTTTTGTGCCACGAGTGGATCTAGCTACCTTTTCCCTAATTCACATCCATGAAATCTGACGAATTTGGCCCCGGAAGTCATCTGTTCCATGGAGTTCATTAGGGCCTCGGGCATCCCGGACATCCAGCCCGTGCCCCGGACATCTGGCCTTTGGCCCGGACATCCGGCCTCCCGCAACCAAAACTCCACCCCCCCCTCCGCAACACTTTGCACTCAATCTCCGCCATTTTCGTTCGGAATCCCACCGAACCTTCCGCTTACCACCACCACTTCCACAACCACAAATCGCTTAAACGGTACGATTTTGACAATTTTGTCCCACTTTGTCTTGGATACTTGAGTTGTGGTTTCACCGTTTCCTTGGATATTTTGGCTACCTTGGAAAGGAACGACTTCGACGACACCACCGCTCATCCTCGGCAAGGATGGTAGCATCGACGACACCTTGTTTTCCCTACCTTGCAATTGCATTGTCACCCTATAGACAATTTTGCGTAGCTTTCCAATCGAGACTAGCCATTTGAGTATTGCAGGGCCACGACACTTGTGCACATTAGTGATAGTCATAGATATTGCATACTACATCATCATATCTTCGTGTGACACAAGAGTGTTCCGCATACACAATAGCTACCTTAATATGAGAAGCATGCATAATGATAGAGGCAAAGGTGTCCCGTCTTTCTTTGAGATGGTGATTATCATTTTCGGAGTAGTAGACTTTGACAATCCGACTACAAACATGTGAAGATGTCATGCCTTAGCAATCGCTAAACCAACTTCGAGAGGTTATTGACCATGCCAGAGCATGATCAACCTGACCACGAGGGTCTATTTCCTGCAAGCAAACGAAGAACAAGCAAGAAACTAAAATTGCAATATGGATATTGCGAATATAAGAGAAAATCTTTATTGAGAAAGGTGGCGTTCTATGACGCCTTTGTCTGGTCGTTGAATACAAACGAAGTACGCGAAGTTTTAGCTATGGCGAACTTTAATCTAAACAAAACCCAAAGTCCAAACGACGCCCTAAGGGTTGTATATATGGAGGAAGAGGGGGGAATTTAGTGGCCCTTAGAGGAGGGGTCCGAAACCAACCCTAACTGGTGTTTCCCCACACATACGGACTCTAAAAACAACCTATACTCAAGTACTTCGAAATTACGTGGGCCTGGCCCAATAATAACGTGACGCAGCACCTATAATAGCCTCTGGATGAAATTTAGGAAGTGGCTGTCGGATTATGGGCTCCGCAAACCCAAGAAGTTCGAACACAGGGGCGTGAACGAGGATCTCCCCGACTCACGTTTACCTAGCGCCTCGCCCTCGTCCATTTAAGATATTCAAGCAAGCAACAAGTAAAGCACACACAAATTTACCCAGGTTCAGGCCACCTTGCAGTGTAAAGCCCTATGTCCTTCTTTGGCGGATTAGCCTCGAGAGGGCTTGAGTATGAACGAGTACAGTGGTTCCTGAGCTAAGGATGGGAGCTCAGGAGGGTCAGGAGGCAAGGGTTCCTACTCCTCGGTGTGAGGGCGGAGTCTCTCTGGATCTTATCAGAATGCCTCCATAGTGGAAACCCTAGCTACTTATATAGGTGGCCAGGGTCCTCTTCCCCCGAAATTTTTAGGCGGGAAGGGATCCCACAACAGCCATTTTGAGCAGGAACACAAGGACGTTCCTATCCTGACAAAAGCGGTCTTCTCCTGCAATGGGATAAGGCGGTGACGCGGTGGTGGGCTCGGTAGTGACATCCTCCGTGTCGTGCTTGTGGTCTTCGGTCTTGTTGCACAAAACGGGAAACCTTTGTCCCGCCCCTCGGGAACCTGCGCCTGCGCTATCTCATTTGCACCAAAATGGCAACTGCGCCGCTGGCACGCACTAGCACCCGCTGGTGCGGTGCGTCACTGCTCACGTCACTGCCTCCTCCTAAGGCAGGATAGGCCTTGGATTCTCCGCCCCTCCGGAGCAACCTAGCTGAGGCTGCTCCTGAGGGGGTCTTGGTGTCATTCTCCTCGCGAGGTCTAGCCCACTTCGTGAGGGTCTTGAGCACCTGGTCGATTAGCTGGACCGTACCAGGCCGTAGTAGGAGCGCGTCGCGGCCCGCAGACAGGCAAGTCTGGGTACCCTGGTTCCCAGGATGCCGAAAGTAGCCCCCTGGCAGAAGGCCCGCGCGGAGTTGGCTTCAGGGCGAAGCCTTAGTCGAGGACGAAGCACCGCTGGCCCCAAAAGACTGCAGGCCAGGCTAGCGCGTGACGGTTGGATGGGACGTGGGAGACTCCGCTTCCCACACAGTCTTGGCAACCGTGCGACTAGACAATCGCACAACCGATAGGCAGACTCCTTGCTGCCGCCCCTACTTTCTTGTCTCTGAACCGCCTCCTCCCCTTCCTTGCCTTCTCCGCCCCCGCTTCCTTGCCTCTGTGCCGCGCAAGACAAATAAGAGGGGAACCGGTGAATCTGCCACGCCGCCGCCGGGGCTCGAGCCGGCACTGGGTCGCTCCCTCGTGGTGAACCAGGAGGGTATGGACAAGGTGCGCCATGCCCTGGCCAATGCGTCCAACGAGTGTGGGCCGACCCAGGCCTGACTCGCCTCCCGGCCAACGGCCGAGTTAAACGCCAACGACATCCAGCTCCACCTCCATGCCATTTTCGCGGGTCTCCTTCCCCCCGTTTCCACCTTCTTCTATGCGGTGCTCACGCATTACCAGATTCGAGCGCTGCACTTGGATCCGGGGTCCATCGTCCTCCTCTCCGGCTTCGCGTTTCTGTGAGAAGCTTTTGTCTGTGTGTCCCCGTCCGTGGCCCTGTGATACGTCCATTTTGCTTCATGCTTGTATGTTGATATTTATTGCATTATGGGTTGTTCTTACATGTTTTGTCGCAATACTTATGCCGTTTCTCTTTTATTTTACAAGGTTTACATGAAGAGGAAGAATGCCGGCAGCTGGAATTCTGGGCTGGAAAAGGAGCAAACTCTGGAAACCTATTCTGAACAACTCCAAAAGCCCAGAAACTCAACAGAACGTCATTTCAGAAAATATAAAAAATATCTGGCGAAAGAAGTCCACGAGGGGGGCCACCGGCTGCCCACGAGGGTGGGGGGCGCCCCCACCTTCCCAGGGCACGCCCGCTGCCTCGCGGGCCAACCGGAAGGCCTTCGATGCCCATCTTCTCCTATATGAGGTGTTTTGACCTGGAAAAATTCATAAGGAGGCTTTCGGGAGCAGACGCCACCGTCTCGAGGAGGAACCGAGGCGGAAACCAATCTTGGGCTCCGAAAGAGCTGTTCTGCCGGGGATACTTCCCTCCGGGAGGGGGAAATCGTCACCGCCGTCATCACCAACGACTCTCCCATCTTGGGGAGGGCTATCTTCATCAACATCTTCACCAGCACCATCTCCTCTCAAACCCCTGTTCATCTCTTGTATCCAATCTTTGTACCCAAACCTCACATTGGTACCTGCGGGTTGCTAGTAGTGTTGATTACTCCTTGTAGTTGATGCTAGTTGGTTTATTTGGTGGAAGATCATATGTTCAGATCCATTATGCATATTAATACCCCTTTGATCATGAACAATATTATGTCTTGTGAGTAGTTACTTTGGTTCCCGAGGACATGGGAGAAGTCTTGCTGTTAGTAGTCATGTGAGTTTGGTCTTCCTTCGATATTTTGATGAGATGTATGTTGTCTCTCCTCCAGTGGTGTCATGTGAACGTTGACTACATGAAACTTCACCATTATTTGGGCCTAGAGGAAGGAACTGGGAAGTAATAAGTAGATGATGGGTTGCTAGAGTGACAGAAGCTTAAACCATAGTTTATGCGTTGCTTCGTAAGGGGCTGATTTGGATCCATCTATTTCAGGATATGGTTAGGTTTACCTTAATACTTCTTTTGTAGTTGCGGATGCTTGCATTAGAGGTTAATAATAAGTGGGAGGCTTGTCCAAGTAAGGGCTGCACCCAAGCACCGGTCCACCCACATACCAAATTATCAAAGTACCAAACACGAATTAGATGATCGTGATGAAAACTAGCTTGTCGATAATTCCCATGTGTCCTCAGGAGCGCTTTCCTTTATATAAGAGTTTGTCCAGGCTTGTCCTTTGCTACAAAAAGGATTGGGCCACCTTTTCGCACCTTATTTACATGTACCTTTTGTCACTTGCTACCAATTACCTTATCACAAAACTATCTGTTACCTATAATTTCAGTGCTTGCAGAGAATACTACCGAAAACTGCCTATCATTTCCTTCTGCTCCTCGTTGGGTTCGACACTCTTACTTATTGAACGGACTACGATAGATCCCCTACACTTGTGGGTCATCAAGACTCTTTTCTGGTGCCGTTGCCGGGGAGTGAAGCGCCTTTGGTAAGTGGAATTTGGTAAGGAAAAATTTATATAGTGTGCTGAAATTTATTGTCACTTGTTACTATGGCTCAAAATCCTTTGAGGGGCTTATTCGGGGTATCTTCACCCTTCAAGATTCCTTCGGGTATGATAGAGAAACTGCTTGAAAATCCTTTTACAGGAGATGGAACACTGCATCCCGATTTACATCTAATCTATGTGGATGAAGTTTGTGGAATATTTAAGCTTGCAGGTATGCCCAAGGATGTTATCAAGAAGAAGGTATTCCCTTTATCTTTGAAGGGAGATGCATTGACGTGGTTTAGGCTATTTGATGATATGGGATCATGGAACTATAATCGTCTGAAGTTGGAGTTTCATCAGAAGTTCTACCCTATGCACCAGGTTCATCGTGATCGTAATTATATTTATAATGTCTGGCCTCGCGAAGGAGAAAGCATCGCTCAAGCTTGGGGGAGGCTTAAGTCAATGTTATTTTCATGCCCCAATCATGAGCTCTCAAGAGAAAGGATCATTCAAAAATTTTATGCTAGACTTTCTCATAATAATCGTCTACATGCTCAATACTTCTTGTTCTAGCTCTTATATGATGAAGACTATTGACTTCAAATGGGATTTATTGGAAAGAATTAAATGCAACTCTGAAGATTGGTATCTCGACGAAGGTAAGGAGTCAGGTATGAGCCCTATGTTTGATTGTGTTTATGGATACCGATGTTTTCCGTAAGTTTAGCACTAAATATGGACTTGACTCTGAGATAGTAGCTTCTTTCCGTGAATCTTTTGCTACTCATGTTGATCTCCCCAAGGAGAAGTGGTTTAAATACCATCCCCCTATTGAAGCAAAAGTAGTTGAACCTATTAAAGTTGAAGAAAAGACTATCACTTATAGTGTTGATCCTGTTATACCTACCGCTTATATTGAGAAACCACCTTTCCCTGTTAGGATAAATGATCATGCTCAAGCTTCAACTGTAGTTCGTAAGAGTAATACTAGAACAACTACACCCTGTGAGCAAATTGAAGTTGAACCTAGTGTTGCTATGGTTAAAGATCTCTTGGTAGAAGATTTAGATGGACATGTTATTTACCTCCAAGAGGAGTCTGCTAGAATAGCCAAACCCAATGCTAGGAATAGACATAAACCGGTTGTAGGCTTGTTTGTCATCTCTGTTAAGATAGGAGATCATTGCTATCATGGTTTATGTGACGTAGCTTCTAGTGCGAGTATTATCCCTTTTGATTTGTATAACGAAATTATGCATGATATTGCACCTTTAGAGCTAGAAGGTATTGATGTTACTATTAAGCTTGCTAATAGATATACTATTTCACCAGTTGGGATTGTTAGATATGTTGAAGTCTTATGTGGGAAGGTTAAATACCCTGCTGATTTCCTTATTCTCAGTTCCCCAGAAGATGAATTCTGTCCCATTATATTTGGTAGACCCTTCTTGAATACTGTTAATGCCAAGATAGACTGAGTGAAAGATATTGTCACACTTCGATTAGGGGATATGTCTCATGATTTAAACTTTGCTAAATACCGTAGACAACCCCTTGAAAAGGCACCACCCAGTAAGGATGAACTTATTGGTCTTGCTTCTATTGACGTGCCACCTAATGATCCTTTAGAACAATACCTGCTAGACCACGAAAATGAAATGCATATGAACGAGAGAAGGGAGATAGATGAAATATTCCTTACATAGGGACCCGTACTGAAAAACAACTTGCATGTTGAAATCCTAGGGGATCCTCCTCCACCCAAGGGTGATCCCGTGTTTGAACTTAAGCCGTTACCTGATAATCTTAAGTATGTTTACCTTGATGAAAAGAAGATATATCATGTTCTTATTAGTGCTAACCTTTCAGAGCAGGAAGAAGAAAATTTATTGAAAACTCTGAAGAAGCATCGTGCTGCTATTGGATATACTCTGGATGATCTTAAGGGCATTAGTCCCACTATATGCCAACACAAGATAAAATTGGAAGAAAATGCTAAACCAATTATTAATCATCAGCGAAGGTTAAATCCTAAGATGAAAGAAGTGGTAAGGAAGGAAATACTAAAGCTCCTAGAGGCAGTGGGTAAGTCTTGTCCATTGTGTCCCTAAGAAAGGAGGTATGACTGTCGTTCCTAATGATAAAGATGAATTGATCCCACAAAGAATAGTTACAGGTTATAGGATGGTAATTGATTTCCGTAAGTTAAATAAAGCCACTAAGAAAGATCATTACCACTTGCCATTTATTGATCAAATGCTAGAAATATTATCTAAACATACCCATTTCTGCTTTCTAGATGGTTATTCTGGTTTCTCTCAAATACCTATGTCAAAAGAGGATCAAGAAAATACCACTTTTACTTGTCCTTTCGGTACCTTTGCTTATAGACATATGCCTTTTGGTTTATGTAATGCACCTGCTACCTTTCAAAGATGCATGATGGCTATATTCTCTGATTTTTGTGAAAAGATTGTTGAGGTGTTCATGGATGATTTCTCCATTTACGGAACTTCTTTTGATGATTACTTAAGCAACCTTGATCGAGTTTTGCAGAGATGTGAAGACACTAACCTTGTCTTGAATTGGGAGAAGTGCCACTTTATGGTTAATGAAGGCATTGTCTTGGGACATAAAATTTCTGAAAGAGGTATTGTAGTTGACAACGCTAAATTTGATGCTATTGAAAAGATTTCATGCCCTAAGGATATCAAAGGTATATGAAGTTTCCTTGGCCATGCCGGATTTTATAGGAGGTTCATTAGGGACTTCTCCAAAATCTCCAGGCCTCTGACTAATCTCTAACAAAAAGGTATTCCTTTTGTCTTTGATGATGATTGTCTAGAAGCATTTGAAATAATTAAGAAAGCATTGATCTCTGCAACTATTGTCCAACCTCCTGACTGGAATTTACCCTTTGAGATTATGTACGACGCTAGTGATTATGCTGTAGGAGCTGTTCTAGGGCAAAGAGTTGATAAGAAATTGAATGTTATTCAGTATGCTAGTAAAACTCTAGATAGTGCCCAAAGAAATTATGCCACTACTGAGAAAGAATTTTTAGAAGTTGTATTTGCTTGTGATAAGTTTAGACCCTATATCGTTGATTCTAAAGTAACTATTCACACTGATCATGCTGCCATCAAATACCTCATGGAAAAGAAAGATGCTAAACCTAGACTTATTAGATGGGTTCTCTTGCTACAAGAATTTGACTTGCATATTATCGATAGAAAGGGAGCTGAGAACCCTGTAGCGGATAACTTGTCTAGGTTAGAGAATATCCTTGATGACCCACAACCTATTAATGATAGCTTTCCTGATGAACAATTAGCTGTCATAAATACTTCTCGTACTGCTCCATGGTATGCTGATTATGCTAATTATATTGTTGCTAAGTTTATCCCTCCTAGTTTCACATACCAGCAAAAGAAAAAGTTCTTCTATGATTTGACACATTACTTCTGGGTGACCCACATCTTTATAAAGAAGAAGTAGATGGTATTATTAGACGTTGTGTACCTGAGCATTAATAGGAACAGATCCTATGCAAGTGCCACTCCGAAGCTTATGGAGGACGCCATGCGGGAGATAGAACTGCACACAAGGTATTGCAATTGTGTTTTTATTGGCCTACTCTCTTCAAGGATGCCTGTCAGTTTATCTTATCTTGTGATGAATGTCAAAGAATTGGTAATATTAGTAGACGTCAAGAAATGCCTATGAATTATTCACTTCTTATTGAACCATTTGATGTTTGGGGCTTTGATTATATGGGACCTTTTCCTGCCTCTAATGGGTACACACATATTTTAGTTGATGTTGATTACGTTACTAAGTAGGTAGAAGCTATTCCAACTAGTAGCGTTGATCATAACACCTCTATTAAGATGCTTAACGAAATTATGTTTCCGAGGTTTGGAGTCCCTAGATATCTGATGACTGATGGTGGTTCACACTTTATTCATGGTGCTTTCCGTAAGATGCTTGCTAAGTATGATGTCGACCATAGAATCGCATCACCCTATCACCCACAGACTAGTGGTCAAGTTGAACTAAGTAGTAGGGAGTTGAAATTAATCTTGCAAAAGACAGTTAATAGGTCTAGGAAGAGTTGGTCCAAGAAACTAGATGATGCATTATGGGCCTATAGAACTGCATACAAGAATCCTATGGGTATGTCTCCATATAAGATGGTATATGGAAAAGCATGTCACTTACCTCTTGAGCTAGAACATAAGGCATATTGGGCTATTAAAGAGCTCAATTACGATTTCAAACTTGCCGGTGAAAAGAGGTTATTTGACATTAGCTGTCTCGATGAATGGAGAACCCAGGCCTATGAGAATGCCAAACTGTTTAAAGAAAAAGTTAAAAGATGGCATGACAAACGAATACAAAAGCGTGAGTTTAACGTAGGTGATTATGTCTTGCTATTCAACTCTCGTTTAAGATTTTTTGCAGGAAAACTTCTCTCCAAGTGGGAAGGACCTTGGGTTATCGAGGAGGTCTATCGTTTCGGTGCCATAAAAATCAACAACTTCGAAGACACAAATCCGAAGGTGGTGAATGGTCAAAGAATCAAACACTATATCTCAGGTAATCCTATAAATGTTGAAACTAATGTTATTGAAACTATAACCCCGGAGGAGTACATAAGGGACAATTTCCAGAAGGATTCAGCCTCCAAAAAGGAAGAGGTACATGATACGGTAAGTAAACCGACTCCGAAACAGTTCTAAAGGCAATTTTTCTCCGTTTTGGAATATTTAGAAAAATAGAAAAATTAACCGCAGTCCGGAAGAGACACGAGGCGTCCACGAGGGTGGATGGCGCGCCCCCTTCCCAGGGCGCGCCCCCTGCCTCGTGGGCACCCCGTGTGTCCCCCGGACTCTGTTTTCTTGTGGGTTACTCATTTTGGTCGGTAAAAATTCATTATATATACTCCCGAAGATTTTGACCTCTGTATCACTCAAAAATCCTCTGTTTTCATTTTGAGCTGCTGTTTTTGATAGATCTAGATCATCATGGCGTCCTCCAACACCCCCAAGGACAACTTCTTCGAGAAGGTCATCAGCCCCTACCTTGCGGAGGTGCTGCACCACCCCAAAACCATGGAGTTGCATGCGGGGTGCTGCACATCTCTGATGTTGAGGGGCCGAGGAGGACCGGAAGCGTGGAGACAAGACTCGAAGCAATGGAGCAGCAAGTTTTCAAGTGCCAAGGTATGGTGGAACGAGGACTCAACGCCAACCACATGATGATCTCGGAGCTCGCCAACAACCTCAAGCTGGACTCAAGGATCTTTGGGGAAGCTATCTCCAATCTACAAGAAAAGATCGAACACCTCCAAGCCCAGATCTATGACCTGCTAAACCAAAAATGTGAGTATGAATATAGATTCAAGAAGATGAGTTTGGCTGCAGATTTGACTATCCCGGAGACTCGATCATCCTTCTACGATGGTGAACCCATGCCTTGGAAGGTGGACAACAAGCCTACGTCATCAACAACTCCATCATCACCACCCCCGAAGAAGGAGACATAATCATATGGGTATGGGCACTCCCCTTGGCAACTGCCAAGCTTGGGGGAGTGACCCAGGTATCGTATCACCATCACTCCTATCTTTACCGCTTTACTTAGTTTGATCCTTTTGGTAGTATCTTGATCTATTATAATAAAGTTAGCATGATCTAGTTGTGAGCTTTTGCTTCATGAGCTTTACCCTTTGTAATCGAGTCCATGAGTTATATAGATTAGTATTGAGTGAAGGGCTTGATTTCCTCACTTGGATCATGATAAAAAGAAAGAAAACATAAAGAGTATCAAAGAGATCATATCGCTCTTATGGGAAGTAATGACTTCACATACAAGAGTATGATAAATAAAAGTTGTTGGGAGGTAACAAACATAGTTTTGGTCATCGTTGCAATTAATAGGAAGTAATAAAAGAAGATAGGCTTCACATACAAATACACTATCTTGGACATCTTTTATGATTGTGAGCACTCATTAAAGTATGATATGCTAAAGAGTTGATGTTGGACAAGGAAGACAACATAATGGGTTATGTCTTCTTATATCCGAAATAAAGTATATTGTCATGGATCATCCAACATGTTGAGCTTGCCTTTCAACCTCATGCTAGCCAAAACTCCTCTTACTAAGTAGACATACTACTTGTGCTTCCACATATCCTTAAACCCAGTTTTTCCATGAGAGTCCACCATACCTACCTATGGTTTGAGAAAGATCCTTCCAAGTAAGTTGTCATGTTGCAAATCCGCTAAAATATGTATGATTTATTATTGTGGGAGAAATTAGCTTTATACGATCTTGTGATATGGAAGTAATAAAAGCGACGGACTGCATAATAAAGGTCCTTACCACAAGTGGCAATATAAAGCGAAGTTCTTCTATGCTAAGACTTTGTGCATCCAACCATAAAAACACATGACAACCTCTGCTTCCCTCTGCGAAGGGCCTATCTATTATTCTTGCCTTATAAGTGTCAAGGTGAAATCCACCTTTCCTTTTTACATTTTATCCTTTGGCAAGCACATTGTGTTGGAAAGATCATGACATATATACCCACTTGGATGTAAGTTTTCATGATCTATTACTATTGACATTACCCTTGAGGTAAAAGGTTGGGAGGCAACACTATATGCCCCTATCTTTCTTTGTGTCCGATTAAAACTCCATAAACATAAGTATTGCGTGAGTGTGAGCAATTGTGAAAGACTATATGATAGTTGAGTATGTAGGCTTGCTGAAAAGCACTTATTGACTCTTTCGGATGTTACGATAAATTGCAATTGCTTCAATGACAGAGATCGAAGTTTGTTAGTTTCCAGTGAAGTTGATGATTCATACTTGATATTGTGGATGAATTGTTACTTTCGCATAAGAATCATATGAAAATATTTATATAAGTTGTTGTTATGAGAATGATCATGATGCCCTCATGTCCGTATTTTGTTTTTATCGACACCTCTATCTCTAAACATGTGGACATATTTTTCAATATCGGCTTTTGCTTGAGGACAAGCGAGGTCTAAGCTTGGGGGAGTTGATACGTCAATTTTGCATCATGCTTATATGTTGATATTTATTGCATTATGGGCTGTTCTTACATGTTTTGTCGCAATACTTATACCTTTTCTCTCTTATTTTACAAGGTTTACATGAAGAGAGAGAATGCCGGCAGCTAGAATTCTGGGATGGAAAAGGAGCAAACTCTCGAAACCTATTCTGCACAACTCCAAAAGACCTGAAACTCAAAAGAACGTCGTTTCAGAAAATAAAAAAGTATCTGGCGAAAGTAGTCCACGAGGGGGGCCACCGACTGCCCACGAGGGTGGGGGGGCGCGCCCACCTTCCCAGGGCGCGCCCCCGGCCTCGTCCGCCAACCGGAAGGCTCCCGATGCCCATCTTCTCCTATATGAGGTGTTTTGACCTGGAAAAAATCATAAGGAGGCTTTCGGGACCAGACGCCACCATCTCGAGGAGGAACGGAGGCGAAAACCAATCTAGGGCTCCAGCAGAGCTGTTCTGCCGGGGGTACTTCCCTCCGGGAGGGGGAAATCGTCACCGCCATCATCACCAACAACTCTCCCATCTTGGGGAGGGCTATCTTCATCAACATCTTCACCAGCACCATCTCCTCTCAAACCCTAGTTCATCTCTTGTATCCAATCCTTGTACCCAAACCTCAAATTGGTACCTGCGGGTTGCTAGTAGGGTTGATTACTCCTTGTAGTTGATGCTAATTGGTTTATTTGGTGGAAGATCATATGTTCTGATCCATTATGCATATTAATACCCCTCTGATCATGAACAATATTTTGTCTTGTGAGTAGTTACTTTCGTTCCCGAGGACATGGGAGAAGTCTTGCTATTAGTAGTCATCTGAGTTTGGTCTTCGTTCGAAATTTTGATGAGATGTATGTTGTCTCTCCTCTAGTGGTGTCATGTGAACATCGACTACATGACACTTCACCATTATTTGGGCCTAGAGGAAGGCATTGGGAAGTAATAAGTAGATGATGGGTTGCTAGAGTGACAGAAGCTTAAACCCTAGTTTATGCGTTGCTTCGTAAGGGGCTGATTTGGATCCATATGTTTCAGGCTATGGTTAGGTTTACCTTAATACTTCTTATGTAGTTGCGGATGCTTGCATTAGAGGTTAATCATAAGCGGGAGGCTTGTCCAAGTAAGGGCAGCACCCAAGCACCGGTCCACCCACATACCAAATTATCAAAGTACCGAACGTGAATCAGATGATCGTGATGAAAACTAGCTTGACGATAATTCCCATGTGTCCTCAGGAGCGCTTTTCTTTATATAAGAGTTTGGCCAGGCTTGTCCTTTGCTACAAAAAGGATTGGGCCACCTTGCTGCACCTTATTTACTTTTACCTTTTATCACTTGCTACCAATTACCTTATCACAAAACTATCTGTTACCTATAATTTCAGTGCTTGCAGAGAATACCTTACCGAAAACTGCCTATCATTTCCTTCTGCTCCTCGTTGGGTTCGACACTCTTACTTATCGAAAGGACTACGATAGATCCCTTACACTTGTGGGTCATCACAATGCTTCACCACTTCTTTGCCCTCCACCTGGTCGACGGGGGGCAGCGCTCGGGATGCATGTAGCTGGCCACGGTGGAGGCGACTGCCGCCTCCGGGATCGACTTCACGCTCCGCTCGACCATGGCGGAGTTTCATCGGCAGTGGGTGTATGTCGATGCTGTAATGTACAGCCCCCAGTTCTACCTTCCCGATGCGCCGGCAGTGCCGAGCGCGGGCTGGGAGCCTGAGGCCCTCTCGGATCCGCGGGAAGAGTAGGTCATGCGTCGGCTTGCCAGCCTGAGGAGGAATGGGCTGACCTTGGCGATGGTGGTGAGGGACTTCCTTGTTCTGCGTGTTGCCCCGCTTCGGCGCCAATCTTGCCTGATGTGGGCCATCTCCGGTCTTGATGATCCTGCGCGTCTTTAGCGGAAGCAGCTCCCCCCTGAGACGCTCCAAGGGATGTTGCGGCTGCTCGTCGGCGGAGTGCCTGAAGAACGCCCCGCCTCCGCGACCCCCTTGTACTTGGCTCCCGTGGCCGGAAAAGCCTGTGCCGAGAAGTTGCCCGCTTCGATGCGTGGGGACTATTGTCGGGGGGCGTCTCCGATCCTCATGAAAACCCCCTGATGGTGGCACCAGGGTTCACAAGCCCAACCTTCCCTTCCGGGGTGGATACATCAAATGGAGTGCCTGACCCAGGGTCCACTCCGCCCCCGGAGCGAGCAGGCACAGCGCGGGTGCCTGTAGTGATGGAGGTGGTGGAAGATACCGAAGCGCTGCCAGCTCTTGAGGTGACTGAAGATGGGGCGCGGCAGCCCCCTCTCGGGGTGAGCCCAGAGGACGCCATAGCAAGAAATGGGGCGCCGGCCGCAGGCGTCCACCGCGGCCTTACCCCGGGCCGAGGTGCGCCTGCCCCAAGCGGCCTCTTGCCATCCTTCACGGCGCTGGGCAAGAGGCGGAGGCTGAGGGGCAGCTATGGCCCTGCCCCGAGGGCTCTGAAGAGGATGAAGCTGACTGTACCTGGCAGGTGCGTGTTCCTTAGCTTTTCTTGTTCTTCCTGATATGGTTCTCCTGACCTCTTGCTCTGTAGGGTTCCCCCTGACTCATTCCCGAGCCGTTCGGCGAGGCTCGTAGACACTTCTGCCCACGCCTCTCCTCCGGACCATGCTGGGTCCTCGGTAAACCTTGCGTGGGTCCGCGGGGCCGCGCCCGGACCCTGCCATGTGGACCATGCTCCCAGCCCCGGAGTGCTTCCGGGGCAAGGCAGCTCTTGGTGCGTCGGGGGCCCGTCTCGTGCCCCGGGGCTTATCTTCATCGTAGATCAGCAAGCTCTTAAGGCGGCCCGTGAGGCCGGTCGTCCATCAGGACCATGCCTGCCCCTCGCGCCGGAGGTAGCGCGCGCTCCTGGGGTTAGCCCCAGGCCGCATGCTGAGGGAGGAGAAGAGCCCTCTCCGGGCGGCCCGGACGTCTCGGACGAACCCGGCAACCTCCTGGAACTCGCGCTGCGCAGGAGTGTGGTTCGTCATGATCTTTTGCGGGGGGCATCAGATACCCTGACGCGCCTTGAGGTCAAGGTCGCCGAAGTGGATGCGCGCATTGAGGCCGAGGGTCTGCTTCTGGCTAAGGGTTGGCGCCAGTTGCGGGCTGCCGTTAACTTGAGCCAGCTGCAGCATAAAATCGCCCTGAAGAAAGCGGAAGCGTCTGTGGCAGTGGCTCAGGAGGCCCGCGACCATGCCGTGAAAGAGGATCAAGACGCAGACCGTTGTTGCGCCGCAGCCGAGGAGCGGGAACGCAAGCTCGAAGCCTCGAACGTCGCGCTCGAGCGTCATGTTCGTACTCGAAGGGCTTCCCTTGTCGTGCCCACGGCTGATCATGACAGCCCAGCGGGTCTCTCAGTGTTGGAGGAAGCGCTAGTACCTGAGATGATGGAGCTGAACATGGAGCATGAGCGCCTGGAGACAATGGGGCGGTAGGTGGCCGAAGCCGAGGGCAACCTCGATGATCGAGAGGATGTCGCGAGGAAGTTTGTCATGGGGGCCGAGTGCCTGCGGAAGGATTACCGCGAGAAGCTGGGGCTGCAGGAGACTCGGTTTGCTGATAAGCGCAATAACTCTAGAAGGAGGTCACCGCTCTCAAGGGCAAGCTAGAGGATGTCAAGAACCGTTTGCAGGTGTCGAAGAAGGCTCGCGCCGCAGCCGAGCGTCGTGAGGGGGTGTCGAGGGAGGCATGTGCCGCGGCAGAGCGCCGCGAGCGGGCGTCGGAGAAGGCTCGCGTCGCCACCAGGACAGAGCTGTCCTGCTTCCATAAGCAGGTGGAGGACATTTCCACTACTGCGGCCCGGAACTCCGAGGAGGCCGTGCGAGCTCGTGGAATGCAACACATCCGCTCGAAGATGTTCGAAGCCTTGGGGCACAGGGCCGGCCGAGCCTTGAACGAGCTCCTTGACTCGAGGGTCGATGACCCTCTGGTTGATGATGACGCTGGATATCTCGGGTTCTTCACCAAAGTGGTGGAGCGTCTTGAAGGAGGGGTCATGAGGGCACGGTAGCACATTGAGGAGCAGAGCCGCGACATCCTCAGGCGTGCAGTTTCCCGCATCTTTGGCAACTTGCTCCGTCTTGACCCGCGTATGGACTTCGGGGCCTTGCTGGAGCCTATGCCCGTGACGGTCGCTGACCCCATGGAGGGATGGGTGAGCGATCAAGTGGACGTGTTGGTGAAGGAGCTTGTTCCAGCCAACGACGATGCGCCGATGCTCGGGGAGGGCGACGCCGACGGTCCTGACGATGATGCCGACGCTTAGTCCAACTCCTGCTGTTGGTTTGATTTTTGGTTGTGGCTCCAGTGCCGGGTAAGATGATTATCATGAGACTTAAGCTTTTGATGATGTAAGGTTGGGTTTAAGTACTCCCTTGTGATGTTCGCTCCTGAGGCTAAGACCTCAGGCCCTTGTTGTGTTTCCAAGAGGGGCGTCCGCCAACCCTGTCCGAGCGCGTCTCACGAGTACCTGCAATTGGTGCAACAGTGATTGGCGGTCTGGCCGCGGGCCAGACAGAAAGTGCGCCCATGCCCCGGCCCCTACTCGCGAGGAGTGATTGGGCGGGGTCGCAACCGTAGTCAGGCTTAGCCGAGCGAGGCGAAGAACGGACTGGGCGAAAGGAAACTCAGCGAAAAACGCAAGACGCGGAAGCAAAACTCCTCCCACTTTATTTCAAAAAATGAGTCGCGCAGCCGCGAGATAGACTCGATAAGGCGAATGGCAAAGGGAGGGGCCGCGTCCGGCCCTTGAGCAGGTCTTTAATCTTCTCCCCAGCGCGGAGCGCCGGGCTACCACCGGCGGATGTGGGCATAGCCATTGGAGGGCAGTGTCGACGGCCAGCGCGGAGCATGGTGCTTCCACTAGGACGTGGGGGGCAGCCCCCGTGAGGCCCTAGGGCTGCGCCCAGGAGACTCCGGGGCGTGTACAGCCCCACTCATTATTACGTGAGAGTGTCACGAGCGGAGATCTTCCGACGTGCCTGCCCCTTCACTTTGAAGGCCCCGCCCCGCGCTAGTCCGCTCCCACCATGAATTCACCAGAAGGCAGCGTTCGTGAGGTGGGACACTGTGCATAGTGGGGGGATGGGACCTTGGCTATAGGCCCCCCTACCGAGCACTAGGCACACCGGTTACGCGACCTCCGGGCGCGCTTCGCCCTAGGGGGCTAACGTCGTCCAGAGACACGGCGTCCTGAGGTGCGAGGGGGACCCCACCCCACTCACGCTCCTAATGACCCCCCTCCTGATCAGGGTCGGGCCCAGAGGGTATGGGATTACGTGAGCGAGGGGATGGAGCCGCGGTCTTAGGCCCTCCTGGTGTGCGTAGGACGGGCTGCCATACCGCCTCCAGACGCACCCTCCGCAGCCCGGGGGATGGTACGCTGGGAGGCGCGGCATCTTGAGTCTGGGCGGAGGGAGAGGAGGCCCCTCCCCACGCGCATCATACCCGCCGCCTGCGAGCCCCTGGTGAAATCTAGGGCGGGCTCATGCGCGACGGGTCACGCATGAGGGGACGAGGGCCTGACCGTGAGACATCCCACCCCTTCTGTCTTGACACGGCGCTTGGGGTGCTTCCTTGGCCTGCGGAGGCTCGTGGCCAGAGACACCGTTGGCCCGAGACCTACAGCCAGTACCGTGAGTGCCGACCTCTGCAGGCACCCGCGCTCGTTTTCTTCGTGCTCCATGGCCGTTGGTGGTGGCGGCGGAGGTTCAAGGTCTAAGGGTGTGGGGTTGGCCTCCTGAACTTCTGCCCCTGAGCCCCCTCGTGCCGGTGCCTGATCGCGCCCAGCGTCGGGTGTAGTCCCATGGTCGCCTCCTGATGGTTCCCCGGCAGGGGCGGTACTTGGGTACAAAAGGCTTCTAGGCAAAGGGGTTGCGTCATACGCAGGGTTCAGGGGGTCATACCCCATGTCGCCCTCGTAAATCATCGCCGGTCTTGCCTACACAGGCGACCGGGCGTGACCGTCGCAGCCTCCGGTTCTTGGTGTCGTCGTGCGGAAGCAGAATGGCTCGACCCCGGTGCTGGTGGCATCGAGGAGCTTGGCAACCTTGAGGAGCAGCGCGTCGTGGCCGGCGTCGAGCAACGGGCACCTTAGCAGCTCCCTTGCCACCAGCAACACGGCCCTCATGTTTGCCATTTCACGCCGGTCCTGCGAACTCGCCGCCGCGTGCTCGACGGCCCGCGCTGCTGCGCGGCTTTGGCGCCGCATGGGCGGTGGGTGCTGCCTGTCCCCGGGCGGCGGGTTGACGACGCTCATCATGCCGTCAGGCCCGATCAAGGCCGGGTGATGGTGAGTCCCGTGGCCGAAGGGCGACGCTCGAGTGGTGCGAGCGCTGTGGGCTTCCGTGCGCGTTTGGTGCGCCTCCGCCATCAGAGCCACGATCCGTCGAGGCGGGGTGAAGTGAGGTCGACGGACGAGGACGGTACGAGGTGGTCCAAGAGGCGAGATTTCGACACACCCCCTACCTGGCGCACCAAATGTCGCATTACGGTCTCCGCAAACCCAAGAAGTTTGAACACAGGGGCGTGAATGAGGATCTCCCCCACTCACGTCTACCTAGCGCCTCGCCCTCGTCCAATGAAGAGATTCAAGCAAGCAACAAGTAAAGCACACACGAATTTACCTAGGTTCCGGCCACCTTGCGGTGTAAATCCCTACGTCCTGCTTTGGTGGATTAGCCTCGGGAGGGCTTGAGTATGAACGAGTACAGTGGTTCCCGAGCTCAGGAGGGTCAGGAGGCAAGGGTTCTTGCTCCTTGGTGTCAGGGCGAAGTCTCTCTGGATCTTATCAGAATGCCTCCATAGTGGAGACCCTAGCTACTTATATAGCCGGCCAGGGTCCTCTTCCCCCAAAATGTTTAGGCGGGAAGGGATCCTACAACGGACATGTTGAGCGGGAACACAAGGACGTTCCTATCCTAACAAAAGCGGTCTTCGCCTGCAAAGGGATCAGGCGGTGACGCGGTGGTGGGCTCGGGGGTGACATCCTCCCTATCGTCCTTGCGTTATTTGGTCTTGTTGCACCAAAGGGGAAACATTTGTCCCGCCCCTCGGGAACCTGCGCCTGCGTTGTCTCCTTTGCACCAAAACGGCAACTGCGCCGCTGGCACGCGCTGGCACCTGCTGGCGCGGTGCATCACTCCTCGCGTGACTGCCTCCTCCCGAGGCACGCTTGGCCTTGGATTCTCCGCCCCTCTGGAGCAACCTAGCCGAGGCCGCTCCTGAGGGGGTCTTGGTGGCGTTCTCCTCGCAAGGTCTAGCCCCCTCGCGATGGTCTTGAGCAGCTGGTCGATCAGCTGGGCCATACCAGGCCATAGTAGGAGCGCGTCAGGGCCCGCAGACAGACAAGTCTGGGTACCCTGGTTCCCAGGACGCCGACAGTGGCATCTTGTATATTTCGTCCAAGGCCTCACGCACTCATTATGGTGGCTTCAAAGTCTTGAAATCATCACTTGTAACTCCGTTCTTGTTCCCCGTGCGCATGTCGTCATCTCCATGCTTGATCTTGTTCCAATGTTCATCCTTCTTGTCCAAGCTAGGCCCTTCATTTGTAAGCAAGACAAATGTATCCAATTTAGGCTGCATCATATTATCATGAACATTAGAATCATTACCAAGAAACAAAAGTACCTGGTAATTTAATTGGTGTGCGCGAGCTCTAGTAATTGGTCATGTATATGTATCTATTGGGGCTATGGGTGTAACTTTGTTAGTGATGTCCTCATCACATAAGTGGCCAAAGAAAGAGCTCACAAGCTTTTAAGCAAAAGAGCCATCTAGAGCTTATAAGAAAAAGGACAATAGCATCATACGCCTTGCATCAAAAGAGATTATATGAAATGGCAATACATCATCTTGTGCTCAAGCATCGACACATCATACATTTATAGCATACTTGTGATAGGAATTCATTACATTTTGCCTCTTATAGTTTGTGCACAAGTGCATATCCGCCTATTAAGCAATCGGTTTGTGTCTCTCTAGTTTTGTGCAACAAGAGAATTTTCCATGGATTCCACATTGTCGCTCACCCTTGGTTGCACAACCACATTTATCTATCCGTGCGTGTGTTCCGTGTGCTACCGATTGCTTGTGATCTACTTGTTGCATGAGAAAATTGTGAATAATTTTCAACATCATTGATTCTCGTTAAAAATTGCATTTGATCTTGTGCCACTATCCTCACCGAGATCCTCTCACAGCTTTACTTGTGTAGGTGTGAGAATCGACAAGAAACGGTACCAATAGTGCTATTTCCGGGTTACATCATTGAGTGATCATTGATCCATTTTGAACTTCGGTCAAGGTACATTTGGTATTGTCTTCTCCCTTATCCCACTCACACTCTTGCTTACAATGATGGATAGGCCAAGTACATCTACGAACCCACCCTTTGATGATCCTCAAGAATCGAACAACTACATCACCAAACTACAACTATTCGGTGTCCAACGAGCTCTACATCAAGAGAATAAAGCTATGCAAGAGCGCATTGAGCAAGTCGCCGCCGACGCACAACAATTCAAAGCATGCACACGAGAGAAATTCGATATCATTAACACCAACATGTCTACTATTCGACGAGCTACGTACTTTGATAGTCAACCGACGCTCCTCATCCACGACTTCTCAAAGACGGAGCCGCTCAAGTCATCATACCGACTACACGTTCAGCTCAAGTACACCTACATCAAACACTCTTCGTCAAGCCGCACGTCAAGCTCGACATGAAAATCGGAACCCACTTCATGACAAGAGTTCACAAGAGCTATTTGAAGAGTAAGAAAGTCGACATTGTCAAAACCATGCTACACTTGAGCAAGCACAAGAACAGCAATGACTACGCCAACAACAAGAAGAGCGAGCATGTCAACAGCAAGAAGAACAAGATGCCGAGGCTCAATGTCAAGCACAACAATGCCGAGAAGCTCAAGCTTTTGAGGCGCAATGTACCCTTAGTGATTCCCATCGCAATGTTGCAATTCGTAATCGATACATTCGTCAAGAAGATGAAGAACTTCGCGATGAGATGCAAGAGACGCGTTATCAAGAACGAATGCAACGTCACGCTCCTCCTCAAGCACGACAAGAGCAACAAGCTCCACAAGAACCACAAGCTCGACAAGAACAACATGACAATGAGCAACAACTCCGCGAAGAGCAACATGCGGTGGACAATCTTCCAAATCAAGAGCGCCCTCACAATAGGCAAGCAAACAATGAGGAGTATCACTATGGCAAGCTCAAGTTCACCATGCCAAAGTTCTTCGGAAGAATTGATCCCGAAGACTACCTCTCATGGGCATTGAAATTTGACAAGATCTTTCGCCTCCACAACTTTTATGAAGAATAGAAGATCACAATGGCATCCCATGAGTTCCAAGACTATGTTCTCATTTGGTGAGAGCAAGTCATCGAGAGAAGAGAAGAAAAAGGCAAACCACCTATCACTACTTGGACTCTAATGTAGGAAGTCATGAGAGCATGTTTCGTGACAACACACTATAACCGTGACTTGTTCAAAAAGTTGCAACTCCTCAAGCAAGGAACCAAGTCCGTTGAAGAGTACTACCAGGAAATGGAGATTGTCATGATAAGAGCCAACATCACAGAAGATGAAGAGCAAACTATCGCAAGATTCTTGAATGGACTCAACTATCCTATCATGAAGATTGCAGACTTCCAACCATACACAAATCTCCTAGAGCTAGTATACCAAGCAACCAAAGCGGAGCGACAAGTTCAAGAAGACTACAAGTACTCCAAGTTCACCTCCAAGAACTATGGTTCCTACAACCAAGGTTCAACGACTTCGGCACCTCCTACCTCTACCAAACCATCTACAAGCTTAGGTGACAAGTCAAGCTACAAGAGTTCGACTACATCAAGTTGCCCCCCTTCTATGAACAACTTCAAGCCAAGAGCTTCATCATCTACAACTCCAACCGAGGACACCTCCAAGACTAGTTCCATCTAGTGTTTCAAATGCCAATGACGAGGTCACGAGTCCTTTGAGTGCAAGACCATTCGCACCATGATCATCAATGACGATGGATCCTATGACTCAATGAGCGATGATGAGATGGAAGCCCTTGAACATGTAACTATGCATCGTCAAGTGAATGAAGATGAAGACCATCAAGTGTTTTGCAACAATGACTCGAGTCCCAATGTCTTTGTCTCCAAGGTCTTGACACTTCAACATCATCAAGATGAAGATCAATGATGTCACATCTTCACAACCAAGGCCGGCATCAATGGGCATTCCGTCAAGGTTATCATCAATGGAGGAAGTTTTCATAACTTGGCAAGTGAAGTGCTTTGCGACAAGCTACAATTGGTCAAGTCGAAGCACCCTCATCCCTACAAGGTCTAATGGCTTAGCGACGCCAGACCTCTTCGAGTCGAGCATACCATGCAAGTATCCTTCAAGATAGGCACCTACGAGGACACACTTGAGTGTGATGTGGTCCTGATGTCCGTGTGCCACCTTCTTCTTGGACGACTATGGCATTACGATCGCGGAGTCACCCACAACGGACGGACCAACCATTATAGCTACAAGATGATGGGCAAAGAGTTCGTGCCACGCCCAATGTCACCAAGTCAAGTAGCCGCGGAGAAACATATACCTACCAACCATCGTGGAGAGAATGGTGAGAGAGTGAACCACCAAAAAGAGAGTGAGAGCTACAAGCCATATCCGGGCACCTCCACGATGAGCGACAAGAAGCAACTAGTGTTATTCGCCACCAAAAGCGAGATGAGAGAAGTGTGTGAGAACCCATCAAGTGTCTTTCACCTTGTGCTTCTGTGCAAAGGGGAAGGAAAACCTACTAACAGTTCACTACCTCTACCTTTAGTGTTGTCTCATTTGTTGCAGGAATTCTCGGACGTCTTTCCCGATGAGCTACCACCGGGTCTACCTCCACACCGCATCGATCTCATACCCGGCGCACCACTTCCGAACAAGGCTCCTTACCACGTCAACCCCTAGGAAACCAAGGAGATACAACTATAAGTACAACAACTCATCACAAATGTCATGTACGTGAAAGGATAAGTGTCAGGCCCAAGATGCGATTCTATCTCGATCACGTGACACTTACGTGATTGGGGCACAACCGCATTTCGGGCACTTAGCAAGATGGATATCATTACATCGTACCATTACATACATACATGGGGGATACAACAATACATACAAGTCACATGAATACAACAACATCAATACAAGCATCCGACTACGGATGCAAACAAGAAAAGCACAAAGACATCCATCTGCTATCCCAGGCTGCCGACCCGGAACCTAACCCAAGATTAAAGAAGAAGAAGAAAGGAACTCCAACACAACGGTCAACGCTCTCACGTCAAGACATCGGAAACCTGCACCTGCAACTGTTGTTGTAGTATCTGTGAGCCACGAGGACTCAGCAATCCCATAACCATGGGTAACAAGACTATCAAAGCTTAATAGGAAGGAGGAGGTAAAGTGGTGAGGTTGCAGCAGCGGCTAAGCAAAAGTATGGTGGCTAACTTACGAGTACAAGAATAAGATGAGCATCTACGCAAGCGGTCGCAAACTAGTAGTGATCGCTAAAGATCCTGAACTACCTACGAGTCAAACATAACCCCATCATGTTCTCTTCTCAAAATGAAAAGAGACAGTCACGGTTACTCACACAGTTGTGTGTTATAACTCGGATCCTCTGTCAAGTTTTCTACAACCGGACATTAACAAATTCCATTCTGCCACATAACCGCGGGCACGGCTTTCGAAAGATCATAACCCTGCAAGGGTGTCCCAACGTAGCCCATCACAAGCTCTCATGATCAGCAGAAGTAATAATAATATCATTACCCCTTATCTTAGGGACAATCCGATCAGGCTCGGTATCCCGGTGCACAAGACATTTCGACAATGGTAAAACAAGTCCAGCAAGACCTCCCGGTGTGTCGACACCCTCATAGTAGCTGCGCATATCTCGTCTCAGGCCACGACCGGATGGGTGATCCTACGAGTAAAACCAATCCTCGAGTTTCCCCGTGGTGGCCCCGCATAACCCCCGTTTGGGACCAACACCATCAGCACTGGCCCCCCCTGCAATATAGAAGAATCCACGGGTAGCGCTAACTCCCTATGCAATTTAATTAATTAATTAAGTTGTTATTATGAGAAAATTAAAACCAATGTTGGGCCTTGCTGGAGGAGTTTTATTCAAAGACGAACTGTCAAGGGGTCCCCATATACCCAACCGTGTAAGGAACGCAAAATCAAGGAACATAATGCCGGTTTATTGGCTCCTAAAGTGGCATGAGTGGAACAAAACACCGAGCAAAAGGCCAAGCCTTCCACCCATGCCCAGTATATAGGTGTGTTAATAATAATAGATATTGTGATATTCCAACAACAAGATCCGGCGTGGATCAAACTTCATCTTCACCTGCAACTAACAACACTATAAGAGGGGCTGAGCAAACGGGTAACATAGACAAACAATGGTTTGCTAGGAAGGTGTCAAAGGTTAGAGGTTTCATGGCAACAAGGAGAGGGGCTGACAATAAGATGGGTAGCGCGACATATAACGATAGCATCGAGACACTAAGCATGGCAATGATAGTAAAGGTATCCAAGGTGATGGTCATCTTGCCTGAGATCCCGCAAGGAAGAAGAACGGATCCATGAAGAAGACGAAGAAGAAGCCTTGAAGAAGAACCACGGGTAGACGAACGAATCCTCACGATCAGAACGTAACAAGCACTAACGAGAAGAAGCAAGCAATACGGTAAACACACAACACAAGAACATGACAATATGCTCAACCAAGTATGATGCAAGACAAGTCTATATATGATGCACTACAAGTCTGTATGGGATGCAATACATGGCAAGGTAGGAAGCACACAATAACAACACAGGTCTATATATGATGCAATACATGGCAAGGTATGATGCAAGACAAGTCTATATATGATGCAATACATGGCAAGGTAGGAAGCACACAAGAACAACACATGTCTATATATGATGCAATACATGGCAAGGTATGATGCAAGACAAGTCTATATATGATGCAATAAGTGGCAAGGTAGGAAGCACACAAGAACAACACATGAACATGACAATATGCTCAAGCAAGTATGATGCATGACAAGATTAAATAGGCATGGCATGGCATGGCAAAGTGCAACAAACAATACTACAAATTAAGTGGAACTCAATATGCAACAAGTTGCATATTAAGGAAACACCACATTCAAGTATTTAGTTCACTCTTGTTTATGTACCCAACAATATTAAATGTTTTTAAACATGGCAAGAGGTGAAGCATATATAACCTATCTATTTAGACAAGTTTAAATGAGGCAGGAACAACAAACAACAATTCCGGAAAATCCCCATGTGCATATTTCGTATTTGCTACTGTTCTGCCTATAACACAATTTTAAAGTTGTCAAACAGTGAATGTAATTGCCCCAAGTTAATCTACTCATTTTTCTACCCCATCTACATATAAAATTTATTAAATTTGGAGCTACGGTTATTTAGTTATGAATAAAACCATTTTAGCATGCCATCTAAGCAATTAAGGCAAGCAACACTTTTAATCATTTTTTTCTTTGGATGAAAGTTGCATATAATGAAAGTACATAAAAAACTAAGCAAGTTGCATATATGACATATTTTATTTGGATACATGGATCTTTAGTTATTGACAAAACAAAAACAGTGGCAACTCGGGTAAATATGCTTACACTAGAAAATGATAAAACCACATAGCAGGGAAAAACATGCTTGGGCCGGGAGTAGCATAGTGCAGCAGCCCAGAAGTAGATCTGGCCCGAAGGTAATGAGTGAGTGTGCAAAAAAATGAAACAAACAGAGCAAAACAGGGGAGCGCCTGAGACTTGAACCCAGGACCTCCTGCATGTTTGACGCCAGGGCCAACCAGTTGAGCTACACATAGCAAAAATAAAAAGAGTTCAAGGGCGACTGGGATTCGAACCCCAGACCCTTGGGTTCGGAAGGAGTGGCACTTGCCACTGTGATGCCTTAGAACTTGTGACATGGAAGCATAACCGAGCCTTAAGAGGTCTGGAACGGCCGACCTTGGCCCTTCATGGTCGCACGAAGATCACCGGCGACGATGGCGACCAACGCAGTGCCGACTGAGGCTACAAAGCGACGGCGGGGTTGCGGAACTTGGTGGGGGTGCGGTTCCTGCAAGCGGGGCTGCTCGAGCACGAGCGAGGCGCACGGATGCAAGCGAAGCGAAGGCAGGGCCGGGAACCGCGCGAGGCCGTAGGGAGCATGAGTGTGCACATGCTGAGGCGTGTGTGTGTGCATGAACGCAGAGACAACAGAGGCGGCGAGGTGCGGCTGCAGTGCGCCCATGTGCTGATAGGTGCGCGCGTGGTGTGATGCTTGCAAAAGTGAGCGAGCAGGGGCAAAATAAGGAGCTTGAGCTCGCTGTCATGGTGGCGGTGGCATGCGTACAGACGTGGAGCGACAAGAAGGAAGGAGAGGGGGCGCAGATCATCACCGTGGGGCTGTAGGTGTCACCGATTTGGTCGGGGAAGCGACGGAGAAGACGAAGAAAAGCGCGGACGGCGCTCTCCGGGAAGTAGGCCTGGTCGAAGATGACGAGAAGGACATCGTGGAAGGAGCTCCTTGGGCTCGGCTTGGCGTCTGAACGGATCCGGGGGCGTGCTGCGAGGCTCGTGGATGTCAAGGAGGAAGCAGGACGAGCTTCTACGCCGGAGGGGAGCTCTTCCAGGAGTCGGCCATGGCGTCTGGCGCAGCGGGAGGAAGGCCGCGACGGGGTTGTGCGGTCTGGCAGCGCAGTGGAGGAAGGAGGAGGCGGGAGGGAAACCCTAGGGGAGGCCCTGAGGCGCCTTTATAGGAGGGGGAGGCGAAGCCTTGGTGGCCACGGTGGCCATGTGTGCTGCCCTCCAGTTTTACTGTGAGAAGGAGCGCCTGACAGAGGAGGAAGAAAAGGAGCGAAGGGAGAGGCTGCCAGGTGGGGCGCGTGGGTGTCCAGCGTGGAGTTACCAGCGAAGGAGGAGTCTTAGGGGGATCGGTGTCCAGGTGGGCTGGGTACATCTGGCCTTCGTGGAGAAGCGGGTAAGTGGGCTCTGCCCTGTTTATTACCCTTTTATTTTTCTGTTTGAAAATTCTAAACAGAATACAAAGGAAAATACACAGGGGCTAGAAGAAAGGGTATAAGATATATGAGAGCATATCTGCACTCCTGGAATTATTCTAAATTTAGGAAAACTGGTTTGGATATTTTTAGAGATAGAAAATAATTCAAGTTTGAATTTAATTCAAACTTGAGGCATTTTTGAACCCAACCAAATCACCTCCAATTGAGCTGAAATTTAACATAGTGCTTACTGACATGATGTAGGATTTATAGGAAAAGAATGAACATTTTCTGGATAGAAAAATGTCACATGAAAAATTAATTAGGATAAAGAAGAAAGGGGCAGCTTGAATGGGATTTGCATTGACCATGGCTTGGTTTGGGTGTTGAGGTGAACTAGGACCAGGAAAACAAACTTGTGAAAGAGGGAGATGAAATGCACACAAGATCACATGAACATGGGAATTCAACAAACAAGATGACCATGCATGATGCAATACAGTGGAATGGCAAGAGGCACAATGAAACATATAACAAAGCAAGATGATCATGGCAACAACAAGGATGGTAAAATAAAATTAATAATTAACATGATGCAAGAAGCAAAATATGACAATGCACTCAACATGATCATGGCAACAACAATTAAAACTCCCAACATCAACGAAAATAAAAGAAGGCAACTGGAGCATCGGTTCCCGGGTGTCACATTAAGCCCTTGTGCCGTTCCAGTTATTCTCATGCCTAAGAAAGATGGAAGTTTTCGCACGTACTCCAATAGTCGTCCGATAAATGCTATCACCGTTAGATACCGTCACCCTATTCCACACTTAGATGACATGCTTGATGAATTATGTGGTGCTACCATCTTTTCAAAAATCGATCTTAAAAGTGGTTATTACCAAATTTGTATTCAAGAGGGTGATGAGTGGAAAAAAGCTTTCAAAACTAAGTTTGGGTAATATGAGTGGTTGGTCATACCGATGGGCTTATCGGAAGCGCCCGGCTCATTCATAAGTCTCATGCATTTCATTCTCCGACCTTATATAGGCGTCTTTGTACTGGTTTACTTTGATGACATCCTCGTATTTAGCAAATTGCTTGAGGATCACGTCACACACATCCGTATGATTTTGCAAACCCTTCGGAAAGAACGCCTATATGCTAACATGGATAAATGCGCTTTTGGCGTTGATAAGGTAGTTTTCCTAGGATTTGTCGTTTCTTCACAAGGTGTTCATGTTGATGAAACTAAAATTGAAGCAATTAAAACGTGGCCCCAACCAATGAATCTCCAACAAGTGTGTAGCTTTCTTGGTTTAGCCGGTTTCTAATGACATTTTGTGAAGGACTTTAACACAATTGATATGTCTCTACACGCCTTGAGCAAGAAGAACGCACCCTTTATTTGGGGTCCTTCGCAAGACACCGCGTTCAATGAGCTAAAAACCTTTCTTACCCACGCACCACTTCTTGCCCTACCAAACTTTGACAAACCGTTTAAGATACATTGTGACGCTAACGGTACCGGCATAGGAGGCGTGTTAATGTAAGAAAAGCGCCCGATTGCGTATTTTAGTGGAAAACTTTCTGGAGCACAACTTAACTACCCCATCTATGATAAAGAGCTCTATGCCTTAGTGAGAGCTTTGCGTGTTTGGGAACACTATCTTCGACCTCATGAATTCATTCTTCACACGGACCATGAGATGCGTCATCCTAAGTGGAGTGAGTTCATAAAATCGTTTCCTTATGTCATCAAGTACATCAAAGGCAAAGAGAATGTTGTGGTGGATGTGCTTTCCCGCAGATGCATGCTTGTCACCCAACTTGAGTTGATTGTTATTGGCTTTGAACATATCAAAGATTTGTATGAGCATGATCCTTTCTTTGCAAATCCTAATGCCAAATGTGTGACGCACACTTCTTGGGAACGATATTATATCAAGAATGGATATCTTATGAGAGATAACAAACTTTACATTCCCGAGTGGTCTCTTCGTTTGCTCCTTTTGCAGGTATCTCATCGAGGAGGACTTACGGGACACTTTCGACGTGACAAGACATTTGCGACGCTCTCCAAAAATTACCTTTGGCCCAAGATGTTCCATGATGTTTCACGCTTCAGCAACCGGTGCTCTACATGCCGCAAAGCTAAGTCCAAAGCTCAATCTCATGGTCTTTACATGCCACTTCCTATCCCATACCATCCTTGGGAGGACATTAGCATGGACTTCGTACTTGGTTTGCCTAGGACTCAAAATGGCAAGGATTCCGTGTTTGTTGTAGTGGATAGATTTTCCAAAATGGCTCATTTTGTTCCATGCAACAAGATAGACGATGCTTCACATGTTGCTAGTCTCTTTTGTAGGGAAATCATACGTCTACATGGAATGCCCAAGACAATTGTATCGGACCGAGAAGTCAAGTTTTTGAGCTACTTTTGGAAGACCCTTTGCGCCAAGCTCGGCATCAAGTTACTATTCTCTTTGGCATACCACCCACAAACCGACAGCCAAAAGGAAGTGACAAACCGCAAACTTTTGACGCTCTTTCGCGTGTTGATCAAGAAGAACATCAAGGAATGGGAACAATGTTTTCCTATCGCCGAGTACGCCTACAACCGCGCAAGACATTCGACTACCGGCAAGTCCCCCTTCGAGGTCGTCTACGGCTTGAACCCGTTGTCCACATTGGACATCCTTCCTCTACCTCTACAAGAGCACATCAACATGGATGCAAGTGCACGAGCAAGTTACCTCAAGAAGGTGCATGAAGAAACGAGGTCCACAATCGAGCAGTAAGTCCAACATCTCGCAAACAAGCTCAACACCAACAAGGCGCCGATGTGTTCCAACCGGGTGATCTCATTTGGCTCCACCTACGCAAGGACCACTTCCCCAAGGAGCGCAAATCCAAGCTTCTTCCACGCGTCGGTGGGTCATTGAAGGTGTTAGCCCGCTTCAATGACAATGCTTACAAGATCGACATACCATGTCACAAGTACAATGTGAGCGATACATTCAATATCAAGGATCTCTCTCCTTTCTATGGTGATGAAGATTTCGATCCTAGGTCGGATCTTTCCAAAGGGAGGTGAAATGATGCGGAGCATCCCAAGGTCATCCCCATGGACCTACCATCGCCTCACCAAGTGCCTCAAGGACCAATGACTCATGCCCGTGCAAGAGCTCTTGAGATCGAGGTGACATCTCTCCTAGTCCAACATCCATATGAATCATGCGAGGCATGGCTACAACCTCAGGCAGATGTGTTTTGTGTGCTCGGGTACCAAGAAGACCCCATTGGAAAGGTTCATGAAGATGGACAAGTCACCAAGCTCACGGATGAAGCATTGCATCGAGTGAAACCGGAGAAGGTCCCAGGCCCCTCGACATCCGGCACCCTGGCTCGGACATCCAGCACTGGAACCAGCATCTACAGAAGATCCCGTGCAGCCACAGCTACAGGGCCGAGACATCCGGCCCATGCCCCGGACATCCGACAGGCCCAGAAAACCGGCGATAGGCCCGGAAATCCGGCGCCAAAACCAGGACCATACCCGTGGCTCAACCTCCCCAGCCTGGACATCCAGAAAAATTCCCGGACATCCGGCGCCTCGTGACAGCCCGCACATCCAGCCCGACGCCTGAACGTCCGGCCCCGTCTGTTTGCACACAGTAAAGGGCCGAAGCCCATCTACCCCCTCGCCCCTCTAGACTATACATACTCCTCCACCTACCTCTTTTTAGGGTCAGCATTGTGATAGCTCATCTCAACCTAGAGCATTGCTCATCCTTAGCCGTTCATCTCCTCGAGAGACCACGGCCTCCACGGAGAAGATACACAAGGATTCAAGACCTCCTCACGGAGAAGATCCACATGGATTCAAGACCTTCTCACGGAGAAGACCATCTCTACTTGTATCGTCCTTAGTTGATCATGGATCGTGTATCTCTTTGTGTTCCTAGATCTAGCACTTGTGTGACTACTCTCTTGTTGATTTGAGTGTTCCTCCCTCGTTTCCCTCGTGATTCCTCATGATTTTCCCATTTGTGTTCTTCGTGCTCTTCGTGGGATCCCCTCCATTTCTTGAAAGATCTTGAGAGAGTGAACCACCAAAAGGAGAGTGAGAGTCGCAAGACAAATTCGAGTGCCTCCACGATGAGCGACAAGAACCAACTGGTGTTATTTTCCACCAAAAGTGAGATGAGAGAAGTGAGTGTGAACCCATCGCGCATCTTTCACCTTGTGCTTCTATGCAAAGGGGAAGCAAAACCAACTAACACTTCACCACCTCTACCGTTAGTGTTGTCTCAATTGTTGCAGGACTTCTTCGATGTACTTCCCGATGGACTATCTCCGGGACTACCTCCGCTTCGCGGCATCGAGCACCACATCGACCTCATCCCCGTAGCATCTCTTCCTAACAAGGCACCGTACCGCGTCAACCCTGAAGAGACCAAGGAGATCTGACGGCAAGTCCAACAACTCATCACCAACGGACACGTCCGCGAAAGCATGAGCCCTTATGCCGTTCCGGTAATCCTTGTCGCCAAGAAAGATGGTACTTACCGCCTGTATTCGGATTGCCGCATGTGTTGGGATTGCCATCCCATTAATGGTATCACCATTAGATACCATCACCCAATATCGCGCTTAGATGATATGTTTGATGATCTTAGCGGAGCCACAATCTTTTCCAAGATTGATCTCAAAAGTGGCTATTACCAAATTCTCATACAAGAGAGTGATGAGTGGAAAACCGCCTTCAAAACAAAGTTTCAGTTATATAAATGGCTTGTTATGCCCATGCGTTTATCCGAGGCACGCGACACGTTTATGAGAATGATGCATTATGTTCTTCGGCCATACACTGAAGTCTTTGCAGTAGTCTACTTTGATGACATCCTCGTTTTTAGCAAATCTCTCAAAGACCATGTGAATCATCTTAGCACCATTTTGCAAACACTCCGCAAGGAAAAACTTTATGCCAATATGGAAAAGTGCAAATTCGGTGTAGACAAACTTGTGTTCTTAGGATTTGTTGTGTCATCCCAAGGTGTGCATGTAGACGAGACTAAAATTGAAGCTATTAAAACTTGGCCAACACCAACGAACTTGCATCATGGGCATAGTTTCCTAGGCCTTGACGGATTTTATCGACGATCTGTCATAGAATATAGCATGATTGCTATGCCTTTGCATGCTTTGAGAAAGAAGAATGCACCCTTTGTTTGGGGTCCTTCGCAAGACACCGTGTTCAGTAAGCTAAAAAACTTGATTACTCACGCACCACTTCTTGCCCTACCAAAGTTGGACAAACTGTTTGATATACATTGTTACGCTAGTGGTACCGGCATAGGAGGCATGTTAATGCAAGAAAAGTGCCTGATTGCGTATTTTAGTGAAAAACTCTCCGGAGTGCAACTTAACTACCCCAAATATGATAAAGATCTCTATTCCTTAGTGAGAGTTGTGCGTGTTTGGAACACTATCTCCGACGTCATGAATTCATTCTTCACACGAACCATGAGACACTCAAGTATCTTAAGGGTCAAACTAAGTTTAACAAGCGTCAAGCTAAGTGGGGTTAGTTCATAGAGTCTTTTCCCAATTTCATAAAGTACATTAAAGGAAAAGAGAATGTTGTGGTAGATGCGCTTTCCCGCAAATGCATGCTTGTTACCCAACTTGAATTGAATGTTACTGGCTTTGAGCACATAGAAGACTTATATGAGCCTGATCCTTTCTTTACAAACTCTTATGCCAAATGACGCACACTTCTTGGGAACGATATTATATTAAGGATGGTTATCTTATGAGAGCTAACAAACTTTGCATCCTCGAGTCATCTCTTCATTTGCTCCTTTGGTAGGAATCTCATGGAGGAGGACTTATGGGATATTTTGGACACCACAAGACATTCGCGACGCTCTCCAAGAATTACTTTTGGCCCAAGATGTTCCCAGACGTCTCACTCTTAACCAACCGGTGCTCTACATGCCGCAAAGATAAGTCCAAAGCTCAATCCCTTGGTCTTTCCATGCCACTACCTATTCCATATGAACCTTGGGAAGACATTGGCATGGACTTTGTACTTGGTTTGCCTCGAACTCAAAATGGAAAGGATTCCGTGTTTGTTGTTGTGGATTGATTTTCCAAAATGGCTCATTTCATTCCATGCAACAAGATAGATGATGCTTCACATGTTTCGAATCTCTTTTGTAGGGAAATCTTGCACCTACATGGAGTGCCCAAGACGATCATCTCAGAGTGCGACGTCAAGTTCCTAAGCTACTTTTCGAAGACACTTTGCACCAAGCTCGGAATCAAGCTACTATTCTGATGGGCTTACTATCCACAAATGGATGGCCAAAGGGAGGTGACTTACCGGACGCTATTAACGCTTCTTCATGTGTTGATCAAGAAGAACATCGAGGAATGGGAGCAATGATTGCCCATCGCCGAGTACGCCTACAACCGCACAAGACACTCGAGAACCGGCAACTCCCCCTTCGAGGTCGTCTACGGCTTCAACCCTTTATCCCCATTAGACATCCTCCCTCTACCTCTCCAAGAGCGCACAACATGGATGCAAGTGCACAAGCAAGTTATCTCAAGAAGATGCATGAAGATACAAGGGCAGCGACCAAGCGCCAAGTACACCGCCTCGCCACCAAGCTCAACGTCAACAAGAGACTAATGGTGTTCCAACCAGGAGATCTCGTATGGCTTCATCTTCGCAAGGAGCGTTTCCCCAATGATCGCAAGTCCAAACTCCTACCTAGAGTCGACGGACCCTTCAAGGTGTTAGCACACTACAATGACAATGCTTACAAGATGGGCATGCCACGTGACAAGTACAACGTAAGCGACATCTTCCACGTCAAAGACTTGGCCATCAACCATGGTGATGAAGCTTTTGATCCAAGGTTGGATCTCTCCCAAGGGGGAGGGGAGATGATGCGGGGCATCCCACGAGCATCCCCATGGACGTACCTACATCTCCTACGACGCACTTGGTCCTATGACAAGAGCCCGAGCGAAAGCTATCGAAGATAAGGTGAATTCCCTCCTCTCTAAAATACCACTTTCACCGCATGAGACATGGCTACTACCTAAGATGGAAACACTATACATGATCAAGTACTTGGATGAAGGCCACGGAGCAGCTACACCCATTGGACAAGGTGTCAAGGACTATAAGTTCAAGGACAAAGAGAAGAAGCTGCCAGAAGAGCTCCATCCACTGGACGTCCGACAGGGAGTAGACGTCTGACGCCTCAAGAGTGCTCCTGCCTGCAAAGACCAGGCTAGAACAAGCTACAGCGACCGCACGAACGCCCTACACCAGACGTCGGATACCTCCCAGTCTCCGGACGACCACCATCCACAGGACGACCAGTGACCGGACGACCGGCCACCTCCGGATAGCCGTCATTTCACAACAAAACGAAAATTGCGTGAATCCAAGGAATTCCAAACGTCCGGTCCCACACGAGCCACCGGAAGTCCGGTACCCATCGAACGTCCGTTACCTAGGCGCACCCAGTCAATTAGGGCTGAGGCCCATGTACCCCTTCGTGTACCTATACTATATATAGTGATAGCTCATCTAGACTTACAGCGTTGCTCATCGTTAGTGGTTCATCTCTATGAGAGACTGCGGCCTCTACGGAGAAGATCCGCACGGATTCAAGACCTCCTCTAGCAGAAAATTCAAGACCTCCTCATAGAGAAGACTATCGTCACTTGTATCATCCTTAGTTGATCGTGGATCGTGTATCACTCTTTGTGTTCCTGGATCTTGCATATGTGTGACCTAAACTTGTTGATTTGAGTGTTTTCCACTTGTCCCCCTCGTGATTTTCCCTCGTGTTCTTCGTGTTCATCCTCGGGGATCCCTCCAATCGTGAAAGATTAGCCTAGATCGGGTTAGCCTCGCATAAACAACTAATAGACTCCACATGGCAATCATCAGACTCATCATAAATGGGTAAATCATCGCATGGGGAAATCATACTAGAATGAAGCATGGCCATATGTGGATCAACATCATGCAAGCAATCAATGTCAACATAGTCCACTAGTGGTACGAAAGCATAACCTTCACCTTTGCTACCTTTTTCATTCCACTCATGTGGTGATGTCGAGCTTCCCTACAATATACCCATGGACTCTCCTACAACTCGTCAAGCACCATGTAGACCAATGACAAGAGCACATGCACGTGCCATAAAAAACAAGGTTAAATCTTTCCTGTTCAAGTTTCGTTAGATTTCACATGTGAATCGGGTCCTACCTCAAATGGAGATATTATGCACTCTCGGGTACCAAGGAGATGACCGTGTGGAGGCGAGGGCGGAGACCCGGACACACATGGAGAAGAAGAAGGAAGAAGGGTGGACGAATCAAGAACCATGGAAGACCCCGGTCTACCCCGGGTGCCCGGCCATCTGCAGCCCGGGTGCCCGGTCCCCTCCACCGGCTGGCTGGGAAAGCTCCTGGCCGCCCCGGGTGCCTGGCCACTCCGGCCCCGGGTGCCTAGACCTGTGCGGGGAGCTGGCTGAGGCCGCCCCAGGTTCCTGGACGTTCGGCACCGGGTGCCTGGCCACCCCACCTGGGCGTTGGCCAACTGCCCCGGGTGCCCGGCCCATTGTCCCCGGGTGCCCGGCCACGCGCCTGTGCCCTCCCAGGACGCCCCGGGTGCCCGACCATTCGGCCCCGAGTACCCAGCCTGCCCCGCCCGAGGCCTGCTGACGCCCCAGGTGCATGGTTGCCTGGCAACCTTCAACCGCGCCCACCTCCGGGTGCCCGGACCCCTTTTCCCCGGGTGTCCGGACTCCTCTGACTTGTTCTTCATTTTAGGGGTCATTTTGGACCTTTGTACCCCTCTCTCCCCCAATCTCGTCCCTAGCCTCTAAGTACTCTTCCCCTAGCTCAATTTTTAGGATAGCAAAGCATATATGAGATATTGGGAGAGCTTTGCTCATCTACCTCTCCTATGGAGATCAAGGCCTCCTATGGAGAATATCCCTAGAGGATTCAAGACCCACATCTAGGGAAGGATCTCCATCATAGGATCATCAAGACCTCATCTCCTTCTTGGATTTGGGAAGTACTTTACCCTAGTGCTTGTTTCCTTGGATTGATCTTGTATGCTTGTGGATCTCATGTATGCTACTCTAGTGGATGTGTGATTGGGTTTGTTTGGAGTGATTTCCCTTGTGTGTTCTCTTGTTCTTGCTCCGTTCCCCCTCCAAGTGTGAAAAGATCTCCCCTTGGGTTCCACCCTACAACATCTTGGTATCATGAGCAAGGATGATTCACATCTTGGAGTCCCTTCCCCCCATTTGCTAGCCAAATTTCGTTGCTTCTTGTCCCAATTCGAAAATCCCCACAAAAAATAGCCCAACAAATTTTCTTGCAATTTGTTAGATCTTGTGAGATTTTTTGTTTTGTTCCATGGATTTGTTGTTTGGAAAGTGGATCTAGCCTTCCCCCATCCATCCCCGCCTTTCCCACCATTAAATCCACATATTTCTTGCATTTCCCAAAACATTTCGCCCAAATCCGACTCCTCTAACCACTGGGTACCTGCACCCCCGGGCTGTTTTTTACTGACCACCCTGGGTACCCGCACCTCCCACCCCTGGGTACCCGCACCGCCCCCCCCCCCGAATCAGCCCAACTACACCTCCGTTTTGGCCATAACTTCCACTCCCGAAGTCCGTTTTTTGTGTTCCGTAGGTTGTTGAGTAGCTATTGACATCCCCCATCCATCTGGATAGGTTCAAACATCATCTGGCTCCATCAAAAAAAATTCAAAATTTGGCAAGTTTGCCTAGGCCATCTACCACATTATCCGCATAACCACCACCGACTTCCACAACCTAACCCAAATTTTTGTTCGAGCTTGTTTGAGTTGTGGGTCGTGTCTCCTTAGGTGTTTCGGCTACTTAGTGACCGCAACTTCAACTCCGACAATGTGTATAGCCCCCACCGTCCTTTTCCGCAACCACCACAGCATTCCCGCTACCACCATTTGACATTTGTCCTAAAGATTTTGAGTTGTGATTTTTCCATTTCCAAAGATGTTTCGGCTAATTAGGGACGGTTTGTCGACAACACCACATCTCATCATCATCATTGGACGGTAACTTTGATGACATCATTGTATATTCCCCTTGCCATTGAATTGTTAAGCCCTCACCCATTTTGCGTCACTTGCCTATCGAGACTAGCCACTGAGTATTGCCGGCAACGTTACTTGTGCACATTAGTGATCATCTGTCGGAGATATTGACCACGGGTATCTTCATCCACACCCTATAATATTTTAAGACATCGGGGCTGGCTGCACCCCTCAAGCTCTCAAACCACAAGGCCGGCTCCTTGTGCCACCTGGTCCAACAGCCAGCTGCCAGGAGATGGCGTACGCCCAACAGGCGGATCCAGGAAGCCGGCACCTAGCAGGTGGCCCCAGGCTCCCTCAGGGTCTGCACCCATTCAACCTGGAACAAGACAAGGCGTGGCTACAACATGACCTGCCGCCCTCGAATCTTGGGCGGGGCATGGCCACCGTGCGGCCGTACCATGCGGACACCCCCGTCCGGCACGACACTGTTGCCACATGATCCATAACGTCGCCCACATCAGGAAGGACAGTTCCCCCATGATGAGAAGTTGGCACGGCGGGCACGCAGTAGGCCCTACCTCTCCGAGAGACACCAGAACACGTCGAGGCCATAGAAGGCGGCCCTCCCTTCCCCCAGAGTCCGTGAAGCCATTAAACTTATAAGACAGGGTGTGGCTACAGTGAACGCCCGCCAGGCGGCGGGACCGTAGCTATACACCCCGTGACCAAGCCTCCATCATCAGAGGTGAAGCTACAGTATAAAGCAGCCAACCTGGTCCGCAGACGGCGGGCCCTACATGTTGGCCGAGTCTCCGGCAGTTGGCGGGACCCACCAAGCAGAGGGCTCCAGCACCCGGCGGAGAAGCCGAAGCCCAGAGACACTGATGACCGGGTCCCACACCCGGCCGGATTACTACTGTACCCCAGGGGGTTTGCCTATATAAACCCCCGGGTATCCCCATGCAAGGGGTTCAGAATCCTAGCGACCATACACTCATGTAGAGAAGGAGGATGATGTGGGGCTGACCCGATCTAGGCCGATCTTTTACGATTGGAGGGATCGCCGAGGATGAACACAAAGAACAGGAGGGATAACACGAGAGAACACAAGAAGAGAACACTGAAATCAACAAGTTTAGGTCACACATATGCTAGATCCGGGAACACAAAGATGATACACGATCCACAATCAACTAGGGATGATACAAGTGGCAATAGTCTTCTCCGAGAGGAGGTCTTGAATCCCGTAGGATCTTCCCGTGAGGGGCCTTGAATCTAGATGGATATTCTCCGTAGAGGTCGCGGTCTCTCGTGGAGATGAACCACTAAGGATGAGCAATGCTCTAAGTCAAGATGAGCTATCACAATGCTAACCCTAGAAAGTGTAGGTGGAGTACTATATATAGGCTTGGACGGGCGAAGGGGTACATGGGCCTTGGCGTCATGCACGCAGGCACGGTCCGGATGATCCCGACGTTGGTCCGGATGAGCCGGGGCGGCGTCTGGATTATCCGGCCAGGTCTTTTCTGCAGCGGGAGGTCCGGATGTCCGGTACCTGGTCCGGACGTCCGTGTGTAGCCGGATGATCCGGGCCGGGGTCTGAATGATCCAGCTTCAGTGAAGAAGCTTCGGGTGTCCACGGGCGCATTATACGGATCGTCCGGGCCGGGGTCCGGATCATCGGGGCTCTGTCCGGATCATCCGGGGTCTCGTCCGAATTGTCCAGCCAGTCTGGGACTTGGCTGATTTCTCTTCCGTCTTTGCGCTTGTCTTCCTTCTTCCATTCCTCTTGCTCGTTACTTTCTCCATGGTCGCCCTCAAGTTACATAAGTATGCGTAGAGTTTCTGATGAGGGTGGTAGCCATATCTCATGTGAATCGAGACGGAGTTGAGAGAGGAGTGAAGTCACCTCGGCTTCGAGAGCTCTTGCACGAGCACGTGTCATGGGTCAACTTGGCACTTGGTGAGACGATGATAGGTCCATGGGGATGACCTTGGGATGCTCCGCATCGTCTCCCCTCCCTTGGGAAGGATTCGACCTCGGATCGAAATCTTCATCACCATAGAAAGGAGAGAGATCCTTGATGTTGAAGGTATCGCTCACATTGTACTTGTTGCATGGTATGTCGATCTTGTAAGCATTGTTGTTGTAGCGTGCTAGCACCTTGAAGGGTCCGTCGCCTCGAGGTAGTAGTTTGGACTTGCGCTCACTGGGGAAGCGGTCCTAGCGAAGATGAAGCCATACGAGATCTCCCAGTTGGAACACCATTGGTGTCTTGTTGACGTTGAGCTTGGTGGCGAGGCGGTGTAATTGACACTCGTTTGTTGCCCTTGTATCTTCGTGCATCTTCTTGAAATAACTTGCTTGTGCACTTGCGTCCATGTTTGGGCGCTCTTGTAGAGGTAGGGGAAGAATGTCCAAAGGGGACAAAGGGTTGAAGTCGTAGACGACCTTGAAGGGGGACCTCTCGGTCGTTGAGTGTCTTGTGCGGTTGTAGGCGTACTCGGCGATGGGCAAGCATTGCTTCCATTCCTTGATGTTCTTCTTGATCAACAAGCAAAGAAGCGTCAATGGAGTCTGGTTCGTCACCTTCGTTTGGCCGTCCGTTTGTGGATGGTATGCCGAAGAGAATATTAGCTTGATGCCGAGTTTGGCGCATATAGTCTTCCAAAAGTAACTCAAGAACTTGACATCGCGGTCTGAGACGATCGTCTTGGGTACTCCGTGTAGGCGCAATATTTCCCTACAAAATAGATTCCCAACATGTGAAGCATCATCTATCTTGATGCATGGAATTAAATGAGCCATTTTTGAAAATCTATCGACAACAACAAACACGGAATACTTGCCGCTTTGAGTTCTAGGCAAACCATGTACAAAGTTCATGCTAATGTCTTCCCAAGATTGATGTGGAATAGGAAGTGGCATATAAAGACCATGTGATTGTGCTTTGGACTTAGCTTTGTGGCATGTACAACACCAGTTGGTGAAGCGTGAGATGTCACGGAACATCTTGGGCCAAAAGTAATTCTAGCATAGCGTTGCGAATGTCTTGTCGCGTCCGAAATGTCCCAAAAGTCCTCCTCCATGAGATTCCTATCAAAGGAGCAGACGAAGAGATGACTCGGGAATGCAAAGTTTGTTAGCTCTCATAAGATATCCATCCTTAATATAATATTGTTCCCAGGAAGTGTGCGTCACACATTTGTCATAAGGATTTGCAAAGAAAGGATCATGCTCATACAAGTCTTTGATATGCTCAAAGCCAATAACATTCAACTCAAGTTGGGTGACAAGCATGCATTTGCGGGGAAGCGCATCCATCACAACGTTCTCTTTGCCTTTGATGTAGTTGATGACATAAGGAAAAGACTCCATGAGCTCACTCCACCTAGCATGACGCTTGTTCAACTTAGTTTGACCCTTGAGATACTTGAGCATCTCATAGTCCGTGTGAAGAATGAATCCATGAGGTCGAAGATAGTAGTGTTCCCAAACACGCAAAACTCTCACTAAGGCATTGAGCTCTTTATCATAGATGGGGTAGTTAAGTTGCGCTCCGGAAAGTTTTTCACTAAAATACGCAATCAGGCGCTTTTTTGCAGTAACACGCCTCCTATTCCAGTACCACTAGCGTCGCAATGTATCTCAAACGATTTGTCAAAGTTTGGTAGGGAAATAAGTGGTGCATGGGTAAGCAAGGTTTTCAGCTCATTGAACGCGGTGTCCTACGAAGGACCCCAAACAAAGGGTGCGTTCTTCTTGCTCAAGGCGTGTAGAGGTGTAGCAATTGTGCTGAAGTCCTTCACAAAGCGTCGATAGAAACAATCTAAACCAAGAAAGCTACGCACTTGTTGGAGATTCGTTGGTTGGGGCCAATATTTAATTGCTTCAATTTTAGTTTCACCAATGTTAGCATAGATGCGTTCTTTCCGAAGGGTTTGCAAAACCATACGGATGTGTGTGACGTGATCCTCAAGCGACTTGCTAAAGAGGAGGATGTCATCAAAGTAAACCACTACAAAGACACCTAAATAAGGCCGGAGAACGAAATGCATGAGATGCATGAATGAGCAGGGCGCTTTTGATAAGCCCATCGACATGACCAACCACTCATATAACCCAAACTTGGTTTTGAAAGTTGTTTTCCACTCATCACCCTCATGTATGTGAATTTGGTAATAACCACTTTTAAGATCGATTTTTGAAAAGATGGTAGCACCACATAATTCATCAAGAATGTTATCTAAGCGTGGAATAGGGTGACGGTATCTAACGGTGATAGCATTTATCGGACGACAATCAGAGCACATGCAAAAACTTCCATCTTTCTTAGACATGACAATAACTAGAACGGCACAAGGGCTTAAGCTTTCACATACATGACCTTTGTCGATGAGTTTTTTGTACTTGCCTTTGTATCTCTTTGGTTTCCTTGGGGTTGACTCGGTAAGGATTCTTGTTCGGAAGTGGTGCACCGGGTATGAGGTCGATGCGGTGTTCGATGCCGCGAAGTGGAGGTAGATCCGGTGGTAGCTCATCAGGAAAGATGCCCGTGAATTCCTGCAACAATTGAGACAACACTAAAGGTAGAGGTAAGTGTTAGTAGGTTTTGCTTCCCCTTTGCAGCACAAGGTGAAAGATGCTTGATGGGTTCTCACACACTTCTCTCATCTCACTTTTGGTGGCGAATAACACTAGTTGTTTCTTGTCGCTCATCGTGGAGGCGGTCGAATTTGGCTTGTGGCTCTCACTCTCCTTTTGGTGGTTCACTCTCTCACCATTCTCTCCATGATGGTTGGTAGGTATTTGTTTGTCGGCGGCTACTCGACTTGGTGACATTGGGCATATTACAAACTCTTTTCCCTTCATCTTGAAGCTATAATGGTTGGTCCGTCTGTTGTGAGTTACTCCAGGATCGTATTGCCATGGTCGTCCAATAAGAAGGTGGCACACGGACATAGGGACCACATCACACTCAAGTGTGTCCTCGTAGGTGCCTATCTTGAAGGATACTTGCACGGTGTGCTCGACTCGAATAGTTCAGGTGTCGCTAAGCCATTGGACCTTGTGTGGATGAGGGTGCTTCGTCTTGACCGATTGTAGCTTGTCACATAGCTCTTCACTTGCCAAGTTATGACAACTTCCTCCATCGATGATAACCTTGACGGAACGTCCATTAGTGCCAGCCTTGGTGCGGAAGATGAGACATCGTTGATCTTCATCTTCATGATGTTGAAGTGTCAAGACCTTGGAAACTACTAGATTGGGACTTGAGTCATTGTCGCAAAACACTTGATGGTATTCATCTTCATTCACTTGGCGATGCATAGCTACATGTTCAAGGGCTTCCATCTCCTCATCGCTCATTGAGTCATAGGATCCGTCATCATTCATGATCATGGTTCAAACGGTCTTGCACTCAAATGACTTGTGTCCTCGTCCTTGGCATTTACAGCACTTGATGGAGCTCGTCTTGGAGGTTTCCTCAGTTGGAAGTGTAGATGATGAAGCTCTTGGCTTGAAGCTCTTCGTAGATGGTGGACGACTTGATGTAGTCGAGTTCTTGTAGCTTAACATGTCACCTAAGCTTGTAGATGGTTTTGTAGAGGTAGGAGATGCCGAAGTCGTTGAAGCTTGGTTGTAGGACCGTAGTTCTTGGAGGAAAACTTGCAGTACTTGTAGTCTTCTTGAACTTGTCGCTCCACTTTGGTTGCTTGGTGTACTAGCTCTAGGAGATTCATGTATGGTTAAAAGTCCGCAATCTTCTTGATAGGATAGTTGAGTCCATTCATGAATCTCGCCATAGTTTGTTCTTCATCTTCCATGATGTTGGCTCTTATCATGGCAATCTCCATTTCCTTGTAGTACTCTTCAACGGACTTGGTTCCTTGCTTGAGGAGTTGCAATTTTTTGAACAAGTCATAGTTGTAGTGTGTTGGCACGAAATGTGCTCTCATGACTTCATTCATTTGACTCCAAGTAGTGATAGGTGGTTCGCCACTTGCTTCACTTCTCTCGATGACTTTCTCCCACCAAATGAGAACATAGTCTTGGAACTCAAGGGATGCCACTGCGATCTTCTTTTCTTCATCAAAGTTGTGGAGGCGAAAGATCTTGTCAACTTTCAATGCCCATGAGAGGTAGTCTTCGGGATCAATTCTTCCAGAGAACTTTGGCATGGTGAACTTGAGCTTGCCATAGCGATGCTCTTCATTGTTTGCTTGCCTATTGTGAGGGCATTCTTGATTTGGAGGATCGTCCACCTCATGTCGCTCTTGGCGGAAATGATGCTCATTGTCATGCCGTTCTTGCTGAGCTTGTGGTTCTTGTCGAGGTTGTTTCTCTTGTCGTGCTTGAGGAGGAGCTTGACGTTGCATTCGTGCTTGATAACGTCTATCTTGCATCTCATCGCGAAGTGCTTCATCTTCTTGATGAATGTGTCGATTGTGAGTTGCAACATTGCGATGTGAATCACGTAGGGCACGTTGCAGCTCAAGAGCTTGATCATCTCGGTGTTGTTGTGCTTGACGTTGAGCCTCCACATCTTGTTCTTCTTGGTGTTGCCGCGCTCGCTCTTCTTCTTGTCGGCGTAGGCGTTGACGTTCTTGTGCTTGCTCAAGTGTACCTTGGTTTTGACGGTGTCGACTTTCTGGCTCTTCAAATAGCTCTTGTGAACTCTTTTTATGAAGTGGTTTGCGGTTGTCATGTCGAGCTTGACGCACGGCTTGATGAAGAGTGTTTGATGTAGGTGTACTTGAGTCGGAAGTGTAGTCGGTATGACGACTTGAGCGGCTCCATCTTTGAGAGGACGTAGATGAAGAGCATCGGTTGACTATCGATGTCAGTAGCTCGTCGAATTGAGTAGACATGTTGGTGTTGATGATATTGAATTGCTCTCGTATGCGTGCTTCAAATTGTCGTGTGTCGGTGGCAACTTGCTCGATGCGCTCTTGCATAGCTTCATTCTCTTGATGTAGAGCTTGTTGGACACTGAATAGATGTAGTTTGGTGACGTAGTTGTTCAATTCTTGAGGATCGTCGAATAGCTGGTTCGTAGATGTACTTGGCCTATCCATCATTGCAAGCAAGAATGTGTGAGTTGGAGAAAATAAGAACTATACGAAATGTACCTTGACCGAAGTTGAAGATGGATCAATGATCACTCAATAGTATCACCCGGAAATATCACAATTGGTACCACGTCATGTCGATTCTCACACCTCCACACGTAAAGCTTTTGGAGAAGCTCGGTGAGGATAGAGGGACAAATTTTAGGCAAATTGTGAGTAAGACTCAATGATGTTGAAAATGATTCGCAAATGAGCAAATGTCACAAGAAGACCAATAGCTATGTAGGTACACGGAAACACACACACAAATAGATAAATGGGGTTGTGCAAACCAAGGGTGAGCGGGAAATGCTCTTGTTGCACAACACTAGAGAGACGCTAACACGATTGCATAATAGGCGGATATGAGACTTGTGCGCGACCTACTAGGCAAAAATGCAACGACTTATATCCCAAGTATGCTATATGTCTATTGTTTCTATGCGATGATCCAAGATGATCAAGTATGGTCCCGTATGATTCACGATGTTGAAATGTGATGCTATGGTTCTTGCTTAAAAGTTGTTTGCTTATCTTTGTCTTTTGCTTACAAGCTTGATTGGCTCTTTGTGTTTGAGCTCTTTTGCTAGAGTACTTATGCGATGATTTTCAAACCGAGATAGCAATTGTGTATGGTAACCTTGTGACACAAGATATGATGATAAGATACCATTAGATCTTCTCTTATGATATTTTGTGGCTCGATGATCTCTAAAGTGCACAAGTGTCATTGCTCGGCAATAATCGAATGGCTAGTCTCGAAGGGAAAGCTACACAAAGTGGTAGATGAGGGGTTATCAATGCAATTGCAAGGTAGGATACAAGGTGTCGTCGATGTTACCGTCCTTGTCGAGGTTTAGAGCTGGTCTTGTCGATGTTGTTCCATCCCGAGATAGCCAAAACAAACAAGGAAACGGATAAACCACAACTTAAATGGTCCAAGACAAAATGAGGCAAAATCGTATTGATGGCGGGTAAGCAAAGGTAGTAGTGGTGGGTTATATGGCGATAGTCTAGGGTATCTCGAGGGTGTAGCGGAAGTAGAGTGTAGTGGTGGTGTGGTGGTTGAAGTGGCAGAAGCGGCGGTGGAGAAAAACTACAGAAATGCAGTTTCTTCAGTGTAGTTCGGATGATCTGGGTGGTCGGTCGGATGATCCGGGCGGTAGCCGAATGATCCGGGTGGTGCTCCGAACGATCTGTGTGGGTGAACTTCCTCGGGATGAACTCGGGAAGAGAAGAAAAATTGGTGGAAAACGAAATTTTCGCGGATTTTGGGTGGGTTTGTGGGTGGAGGAGGTGGGGGATAGGTAGATCCACTTGCTACACAGCTTATCCACGGATCAAAATCAACAAAATCTCATCAAAACACACAAATCACAAAAAAATTGGTATGGCTATTTTTGTGGGAACTTTTGTAATTGGACGAAAAACAACAAAAAAGAGCTAGAAAACAAGGTGTGGGGGCTCCAAATTCGTGATCAACCAAGGCTCATGATACCATATGATCCGGGGCTAACCCAATCTAGGCCAATCTTTCACGATTGGAGGGATCGCCGAGGATGAACACGAAGAACACGAGGGATAACACGAGAGAAAACAAGAAGAGAACACTCAAATCAACAAGTTTAGGACACACATATTCTAGATCCGGAAACACAAAGAGTGATACACGATCCACGGTCAACTAAGGACGATTCAAGTTGCAATAGTCTTCTCCGGGAGGAGGTCTTGAATCCCGTAGGATCTTCCCATGAGGGGCCTTGAATCCAGATGGATCTTCTCTATAGAGGCCGCGTTCTCTCCTGGTGATGAACCACTAAGGATGAGCAATGCTCTGTGTCTATTTGAGCTATCACAATGCTAAGCCTAGAAAGTGTAGGTGGAGTACAATATACATGCTAGGAGGGGCATAGGGGTACATGGGCCTCGGCCCAAAGTCATGCACACAGGCATGGTCCGGATGATCCAGGCTTCGGGGGTCCGAATGATCCGGGGCGGTGTCCTGATGATCCGGCCGGGTCTTTTCTACGGCGGGAGGTCCAGATGTCCGGGACCTGGTCTAGATGTCCGGGCATGGGCGGACGATCCGGCTTCGGTGAAGAAACTTCAGTTGTCCACGGGTGCATTATCAGGATCGTCCATGCCGGGGTCCGGATCATCCGGGCTCTGTCTGGATCATTCGGGGTCACGTCTGGATCGTCTGGCTAGTCTGGGACTTGGTTGATTTCTTCTGCATCTTCGTGCTCGTCTTCCTTATTCGATTCCTCTTGCTCCTTAGTTTCTCCATGGTCGTCCTCGAGGTACCTCAGTATTCATAGAGTTTCCGATGAAGGTATTAGCCATATCTCATGTGAATCGAGAGGGAGTTGAGAGAGGAGTGAAGTCAGCTCGGCTTCGAGAGCTCTTGCACGAGCACGTGTCATGGGTCCACTTGGAAGTTGGTGAGACGATGATAGGTCCACAGGGATGACCTTGGGATGCTCCGCATCAGAGGAGCTATTGCTAGCCTTGCTCTTCTTCTTCCTCTAGCTGGAACAGCTCAAGGAGCATCCTTGTAGCCACTCTATTGACAATAGTCATGACACGGAGTCCCCGCAGAGCAGGACTAGGGGTGTTATCTCTACAGAGAGCCCGAACCTGGGTATATCCCATAGGCATTCGAGATATCGCCTTATCCCATTTCCAGGACCCAGCGTCGTTCTATTAACCCCCTCCATGATAAGCCATCCTTTGGCATATGTTGCACGAAACCACCGAGATCATTGATCTACACCTTCCATTGCATACATAACACATCTATCGGATTACGGGCTCCGCAAACCCAAGAAGTTTGAACAGAGGGGCGTGAACGAAGATCCCTCCCTCACACGTCTGCCTAGCATCTCGCCCTCGTCCAGTGAAGAGATTCAAGCGAACAACAAGTAAAGCACGCAAGAGTTTACCCAAGTTCAGGCCACCTCGCGGTGTAAGACCCTACTTCCTGCTTTGGTGGATTGGCCTCGGGGGGGCTTGAATATGGATGAGTTTAGTGGTTCCTGAGCTCAGGGGGAGAGCTCAGGAGGGTCAGGAGGCAAGAGTTCTTGCTTCCTTATGCGAGGGCAGAGTTTCTGGATCTGATCCCCCCCCCCATAGTGGAGATCCTAGCTACTAATATAGGTGGCCAGTGTCCTCTTCCCCTGAAATGTTTAGGCGGGAAGGGATCCCACAACGGCCATTTTGAGCAGGAACACAAGGACTTTCCTACCCTGACAAAAGCATTCTTCGCCTGCAAAAGGATCCGGCGATGACGCGGTGGTGGGCTCGGCGATGACATCCTCCCTGTCGTCCTTGCGGTCTTTGGTCTTGTTGCACCAATGGGGAAACCTTTGTCCTGCTCCTCGAGAACCTGCGCCTGCGCTGTCTCCCTTGCACCAAAACGACAACTGCGTCGCTGGCACGCGCTGGCACCCGCTGGCGCGGTGCGTCAATGCTTGCGTCACTGCCTCCTCCTGAGGCAGGCTTGGCCTTGGGTTCTCCACCACTCCGGAGCAACCTAGCTGAGGCCGCTCCGGAGGAGGTCTTGGCGTCGTTCGCCTCGCGAGGTCCAGCCCCCTCGCAAGGGTCTTGAGTAGCTGGTCGATCAGCTGGGCCGTACCAGGCCATGGCAGGAGTGCGCTGCAGCCCGGAGATAGGCAGGTCTGGGTACCCTCGTTCCCAGGACGCAGACAGTAGCCCCCGGCCCCAAGGCGCGCGCGATGTTGGCTTTGAGGCGAAGCCTTAGTCGAGGACGAAGCGCCACGGGCCCCAAAAGCTACAGGCCAGGCTGGCGCGCGACGGTTGGATGGGACGTGGGTAACTCCGCTTCCCACACAGTCTTGGCGGTCGTGCGTTTTGCCAATCGCACAACCGATAGGCGGACTTCCTGCTGCCGCCACTGCTTTCTTGCCCTTCAATTGCTTCCTCCCTTTCCTTGCCTTCTTTGCCCCCTCCTTCCTTGTCGCCATGCCACGCAGGGCGAAGAAGAGGGGAACAGGCGAATCTGCCACACCCTCGCCGGTGCTCGAGGCGGCGCTGGGTCGCTCCCTCGTGGTGAATCAGGAGGGTTTGGAAAAGGTGCGTCGTGCCTTGGCCGACACATCTAACGAGTGGGGGTCGACTCGGGTCTGGCTTGCCTGCCGGCAGACGGCGGAGCTAGGTGCCAATGACATCCAGCTCCACCTCCATGCCATCTTCGGGGGTCTCCTCCCTCCTTTTTCTGCCTTCTTCTACGCGGTGCTCACGCATTAATGGATTCGGGCGCTGCACCTGGACCCTGGGTCCATCATCCTCCTCTCCGGCTTCGTGTTTCTATGCGAAGCTTTTGTCGGTGTTTCCCCGTCCGTGGCCCTGCTTCACCACTTCTTCACCCTCTCCCTGGTCGACAGGGGGCAGCACTCGGGGTGCATGTCGCTGCGCGAGGTGGAGGCGACTCCTGCTTCCAGAATCAACTTCTCGCTCCACCCGACCACGGCAGGGTTTTGCCGGCAGTGGGTGTACGTTGATGCTGCTGCGTACAGCCCCCAGTTCCACCTTGCCGGAACGCCGATGGTGCCGAACTCGGGCTAGGAGCACGAGGCCCTCACGGATCCGCGGGCGGAGCCAATTATGTGTTGGCTGGCCAGCCTGAGGAGGAATGGGTTGACCCTGGCGATGGTGGTGAGGGACTTCCTTGTCCAATGTGTCGCCCCGCTTCAACGCCACTCTCGCCCAATGTGGGCCCTCTCCGGTCTTGATGATCGTGCGCACCTTCAGCGGAAGCAGCTTCCTCCTAAGACGCTCCAGGGGCTGCGGCGGCTACTCGTCGATGGAGTGCCTGAAGCACGCCCTGTCTCCGTGACTCCCTTGTACTTGGCTCCTGTGGCCGGAAGAGCTTTCGCTGAGAAGATGCCCCGCTTCGATGCATGGGGACTGTTGCCGGGGGGCACCTCTGATCCTCATGATGATCCCTTGGTGGTGGTGCCCGGCTCATGAGCCCAACCTTCCCTTCCGGGTCGGACGCGTCCAGTGGATCCCCTGATCCAGGGTCCACTCCGCCCTCGAAGCAAGCGGATGAAGCACAGGCGCCGGAGTCGACGGAGGTGGCGGAAGGTACCGATGCGCCACTGGCTCCTAGCGTGGCTGAAGGGGAGGCATAGAAGTCTCCGGTCGGGGCGAGTCCGGAGGATGTCGCGGCGGGAAATGAAGCGCCTGCCGCAGGCGTCCGCCGCGGCCCTACCCCAGGCCTTGGCGTATCTGCCTCAAGCGGCCTCCTGCCGTCCTTCGTGGCGCTAGGCAAGAGGCGGAGGTTGAGGGGCAGTTACGGCCCTGCCCCGAGGGCTCTGAAGAGGATGAAGCTGACTGTACTGGGCAGGTGTGTGTTCCTCGGCTCTTCCTGTTCTTCCCAATATGGTTCTCCTGACCCCTTGCTCCAAAGGGTTTCCTCTGGCTCATTCCTGAGCCGCTCCGCGAGGCTCGCAGAAGCTTCTGCCCACGTCCCTCCTCCGGACCATGCTGGGTCTTCGGAAGGCCTTGCACGGGTTCTTGGTGCCGTGCCCGGACCCTACCACGTGGGTCATGCTCCCAGCCCCCGAGTGCTTCTGGGGCAAGGCAGCTCTTGGTGCGTCGGGGGCACATCTCGTGCCCCGGGGCTTGTCTTCATCGTGGATCAGCAAGCTCTTGAGGCGGCCTGGACGGCTGACCGCCCATTAGGACCACGCCTGCCCACGCGTCGGAGGCAGCTTGCGCTCCTGGGGTAAGCCCCAAGGCGCATGCTGAAGGAGAGGGAGGAGAACCCCCTTTGGGCAGCGCGGATGTCGTGGACGAGCCCGGCCGCCTCCTGGAACTCGCGCTGCGCAGGAGCATGGTCCGTCATGATCTTGTGCGGGAGGCGTCAGACGCCCTGAAGCGCCTCGAGGTCGAGGTTGCTGTAGTGGATAGGCGCGTCGAGGCCGAGGGCCTGCTTCTGGCGAAGGGCTGGCGCTAGTTGAGGACCGTCGTTAAACTGAGCCAGTTGCAACATGAAACCGCCCTAAAGAAGGCGGGAGCGTCCATCGCCGCGGCTCAGGAGGCTTGCAACCGCGCCCTGGAAGAGTCTCGAGACGCCGACCGAGGCCGCGCAGCAGCTGAGGAGCGTGAGCACGAGCTCGAAGCCTCGAACGCCGCGCTTGAGCGTCAGGTTTGTACACGAAGGGATGCCCTTGCCGAGCCCGCCGCCGATGATGACAGCTCAGCGGGCCTCTCGGCATGAGAGGATGCACTAGCACTCGAGGCGATGGAGCTGAACATGGAGCACGAGCGCCTGGAGAGGATGGAGCGCCAGGTAGCCGAAGCCGAAGGCAACCTTGATGATCGCGAGGATGTCGCCAGGAAGGCTGGCAAGGAGGCAGAGTGCCTGCGGAAGGATTACTGCGCGAAGCTAGGGCTTCACAAGACTCGCTTTGCTGATAAGCACAAGGAACTCCAGAAGGAGGTCACGGCTCTCAAGATCAAACTGGCGGATGTCGAGCGCCATCTGCAGGTGTCGGAGAAGGCTCGCGCCGCAGCCGAGCGTCGTGAGTAGGCGTGGAGGGAGGCCTGTGCCGCAGCGGAGCGCCGCGAGCGGGCGTTGGAGAAGGCTCGCACTGCTGCCAGGGCGGAGCTGTCCTGCTTCCACAAGCAGGTGGAAGACATTTCCACTATCGCGGCCCGGAACTCCGAGGAGGCCGCGCGAGCTCGTGGAATGCAACACACCCACTCGAAGATGTTCGAGGCCTTGCGGCACAGGGTCGGCCGGGCCCTGGGTGAGCTCCTTGACTAGAGGTTTGATGACCCTCTGGTTGATGATGACGCCGGATATCTCGGGTTCTTCACCAGAGTGGTGGAGCGTCTTGAAGGCGGGGTCATGAAGGTTCGGCAGCTTGTTTGAGGAGCAGAGCCGCGACGTCCTCAGGCATGCGGTCTCCCGTATCTTTGGTAACTTGCTCCGTCTTGACCCTCGTACGGACTTCGGGGCCTTGCTGGAGCCTGCGCCTGAGGCGGTCGCTGGCCCCTTGGAGGGATGGGTGAGCAATCACGTGGACGTGTTGGTGACGGAGCTCGTTCCAGCCATCGATGACGCGCTGGTGCTTGAGGGGGGCGACGCCGACGGTTCTGACGAAGATGCCGATGCTTAGTCCAGCTCCTGCTGTAGGTTAGTTTTTGGTTGTGGCTCCAGAGCCGGGTAAGATGAATGTCGCTAGACTTAAGCTTTTGATCATGTAAGAATGGGTTTAAGCACTGTAAGAATGGGTTTAAGCACTCCCTCATGACGTTTGTCCCTGAGGCCAAGACCTCAGGCCCTCGTTGCGTTTCCGAGAGGAGCGTCCGGCGACCCCGTCTGGGCCCGTCTCGCGAGTACCTGCAGTTGGCACAAGAGGATTGGCGGTCCGGCTGCGGACCAGACTGGACGTGCGCCCACGCCTCGGCCACTGCTCGCGAGGAGTGATTGGGCGGGGTCGCAGACGTAGTCCGGCTTAGCCGAGCAAGGAGAAAAATGGACTAGGCGAAGGAAAACTCAGCGAAAATCGCAAAACATGGACGACAAACTCTCCCCCTTTATTTCAAAAAACGAGTCGTGCAGCCGCGGGATCGACTTGAAAAAGCAGATACAAAGGAGGCAAAGGCGAATGGCAAAAGGAGGGGACGCATCCGGCCCCTGAGCAGGTCTTCGGTGTTCTCCCTAGCGTGAAGCGTAGGGCTACCACCGGCGGGTGTGGGCATAGCCATTGGAGGGCAGTGTCGACGGCCAGTGCGGAGCATGGTGCATCCACTAGGATGTGGGAGGGAGCCCCCGAGGCCCTAGGGAGATGCTCCGGGGACTCCGGGGCGTGTACATCCCCACTCATTATTACGTGAGAGTGTCACGAGCGGAGATCTTCTGATGTGACCGCCCCTTCGCTTCGAGGGCCCCGCCCCGCGCTAGTCCGCTCCCGCCATGAACTCACCAGAAGGAGGAATTCATGAGGTGGGACACTGCACATGGTAGGGGGATGGGACCTTGGATATAGTCCCCCCTGCCGAGCACTAGGTACGCCGCTTACGCGATCTCCGAGCGCGCTTCGCCTCAGGTGCGAGGGGGACCCCGCCCTACCCACGCTCCTAATGGCCCCCGAGCCCTCCTGATCAGGGTCAGCCCCAGAGGATACGGGATTACGTGAGCGGGGGGACGGAGCCACGGTCTTGGGCCCTCCTGGTGCGCGTAAGACGGGCTGCCGTACCGCCTCCAGACGCATCCTCCGCAGCCCAGGGGATGGTGCGCTGGGAGGCACGGCGTCTTGAGTCTGAACGGAGGGAGAGAAGGCCCCTCCCCCACTCACATCATACTCGCCGCCGGTGAGCCCGTGGTGAAATACAGGGCGGGCTCATGTGCGACGGATCATGCGTGAGGGGACGAGGGCCTGACCCGAGCATTCCCTCCCTTTCTGTCTTGACATGGTACATGGGGTGTCTCCTTGGCCTGCCGAGGCTTGGTGCCAGAGATGCTGTCAGCCCGGGGCCTACGGCCAATCCCACGACTGTCGGCCCCTGCAGGCACCCACGGCATTTAATTCGTGCTCCATGGCCGTCAGTGGTGATGGCGGAGAGTCGAGGACTAAAAGCGGGAGTTCTGCCCCCAACCTTCTGCCCCCGAGCCCCCTTGTGCCGGTGCCTGGTCGCATCCAGCGTCGGGCGTAGTCCTGCGGTTGCTTCCTAACGGTTCCTCGGCAGGGGCGGTACCTGGATACAAAGGACACTGAGGCAAAGGGGCGGCGTCATACGCAGGGTTCAGGGGGTCATAACCCATGTCGCCCTCGTAGGTCACCATAGGTCTTGACCTTACGGGTGACTGGGCACGCCCGGCGCGGCCCCCGGTTCCTGGCGTTGTTGTGTGGAAGCAGAATGGCTCGGCTCTGGTGCTAGCGGCATCGAGGAGCTCGGCCACCCCGAGGAGGAGCGCGGCGTGGCCGGTATCGAGTAACCAGCACCTTAGCAGCTCCCTCGCCATCAGCAGCGCGGCCCTCATGTTTGCCATTTCGCGCCGGTCCCGCGAACTTGCTATTGCGTGCTCGGCGGCCCGCGCTGCTGCGCGGCTTTGGCGTCATGTGGGCAGTGGGTGGTACCGATCCCCAGGCGGTGGGTCGGTGGTGCTCATCGTGCGGTCGGCCCCGATCAAGGCCGAGTGACGGCGAGTCCCGTAGTCAAAGGGCGACGCTCGAGCAGTGCGAGCGCCACAGGCTTCCACGTGCGTCTGATGCGCTTCCACTACCGGGGCCGCGATCTGTTGAGGCGGGGTGACGCGGGGTCGACGGACGAGAGCGGGACGAGGTCGTCGGAGAGGCGAGATTTCGACACGCCCCCTACCTGGCGCGCCAAATGTCGGATTACGGGCTCCGCAAACCCAAGAAGTTCGAACACAGGGGCGTGAACGAAGATCCCTCCCACTCACGTCTACCTAGCATCTCGCCCTCGTCCAGTGAAGAGATTCAAGCGAACAACAAGTAAAGCACGCAAGAGTTTACCCAGGTTTAGGCCACCTCACGGTGTAAGACCCTACTTCCTACTGTGGTGGATTCGCCTCTGGAGGGCTTGAATATGGATGAGTATAGTGGTTCCTGAGCTCAGGGGGAGAGCTTTGGACGGTCAGGAGGCAAGAGTTCTTGCTTCCTTATGCGAGGGCAAAGTTTCTGGATCTGATACCCCCCATAGTGGAGATCCTAGCTACTTATATAGGCGGCCAGGGTCCTCTTTCCCCAAAATGTTTAGGCGGGAAGGGATCCCACAACGGCCATTTCGAGCGGGAACACAAGGACGTTCCTACCCAGACAAAAGCATTCTTCGCCTGCAAAAGGATCCGGCGATGACGCGGTGGTCAGCTCGGCGATGACATCCTCTCTGTCGTCCTTGCGGTCTTTGGTCTTGTTGCACCAATGGGGAATCCTTTGTCCTGCTCCTCGGGAACCTACGCCTGCGCTGTCTCCCTTGCACCAAAATGGCAACTGTGTCGTTGGCATGCGCTGGCACCCGCTGGCGTGGTGCGTCACTGCTTGCGTCAGTGCCTCCTCCTGAGGCAGGCTTGGACTTGGATTCTCCGCCCCTCCGGAGCAACCTAGCCGAGGCCGCTCCTGAGGAGGTCTTGACGTCGTTCTCCTCGCGAGGTCCAGCCTCCTCGCGAGGGTCTTGAGAAGCTGGTCGATCAGCTGGGCCGTACCAGGCAGTGGCAGGAGTGCGCTGCGGCCCGCAGACAGGCAGGTCTAGGTACCCTGGTTCCCAAGACGCTGAAAATATCATATTGGTATCATAGTACCATCCCTTATGTCACAAGATTGTTTTCGCATATACACAATTGATATCTTGGTTTGTGCATTTTGCATAAGTTTCCATATAAAAAAAAGCTTTTAAGCAAAAAGAGAAGAACAAAGAGCTTGTAAGCAATAGCCAAAGCATCGCCACATCGCATCACATAATACCATATTGATCATCTTGAATCATTGTGTGCAAAACACCAGAACATCATACACATATATCATACTTGGGATAGAAAGTTGATACATTTTGCATCTCATAGGTTGTGCACAAGTGTCGCATCCGCCTATTGAGCAATCATGCTAGCTTCTCTCTAGAGTTGTGCAACACGAGCGTTCTTCGTGGATTCCACATTTTGAGCACATTCCTTGGTTGCACGACCCCATTTACTATCTGTGTGTGTGTTTCCTTGTGCCATTCTTTGCTATTGGTCTACTTGCTTTACTTGCAATTTTTTGAACATTCTCAACATTTTTTATATCTTGACTAACATTTGCTCGAAATTTTGTGCCACCTATCCTAACCAAGCCCCTCCATAAGCATTCCTTGTGTAGGTGTAAGAAACAAACCCGGTACCAATTATCTTATTGTAGCATGACATTGAGTGAAACTCGATACATTTTCAATCTTCGAAGAACATAACTTTGGTATTGTCTTCTCATTTTCCTACTCACTTTTGCTCGAGTCTTGTGATGGATAGGCAAAGCACATCTACTTTGGTGTATAGCAACAACAATGAGTTTGATGCCATGAAGAACAATTTGGACGCCAAGATGGATGTTCAAATGGAGGAGCTCAAGGTCCTCATGAACAACTACAAGAGGTCTTCCTCATCTTCGAGAAGATACTCAAGTGCACATCCTTCCGAGCTACCATTGCCAGCGAGATCACATCGGCATTGACACCATCACCGACAAGAACATGAATTCCAAGAGCTCAACACCAACAACCGCTCTATGACTTCACCCTCTACCTTGGCATCTTCGCCAAGCGACTTCAAGCAGGCATCTTTGCCTCTGGACTTGCGGCATCTTCGCCGACCCACACCTCAAGAGAAGCTTACCAAGCTCAAGTCCGCGACTTCCACGAGATACTACGACCTCGATAATGACCACACAATTCCATTCTGTGGGACTCAGTGTCGGTGTATTTGGATCGACACCTATGGGATCACAAGAATCCCTACTATGGTTGCGGGGCGCGGGGTTGAGAGAAGAGAGGATCTAACAGTTAGCACACGGTTCCTTTACCCAGGTTCGGGCCACGAGGATGCATAAAACCCTACTCCTGCTTTGGTGGATTATATGTTTGTGTTCTTCGGCTAGCTACGGGGCGTGAGGAGCTCCCAAAAGCCGACTCGTGAAGAGTTCTGAAAAGCCCAATCCTTCTCCTGGTCGCCTCGGGCCTCCTTTTATAGGGAAAAAGGTTGCCACAGTGGCACACAAGAGGTGGAAAGGGTACAGTGATGCGAGGTTATCCCTCGCATTACCTGACAAGGCGCATTTAATGCGCTTAGCTTAGGTGCCCTTGCTTTATCGGGGACGAGGGGAGACATCCGTCTTGTCCGTCGCCGCTCCTCCTTGTGTTGACACGCGCCCCGGCCAGCGGTGCCTGAGATGCCATGTAGGCAGGCAGGCAGCTGAAGTGGCGCAATGGTGGGTCTTCCACGAAGATCTGCATGCCGCCACGCAGGTGCCAGCCCAGCTGGTTGGGTCGGCAGCTGCATGGGGCGGTGGAAATCAGTTGGTGCGGGCCTAATGGTGGCCCTGCGGGTGTCCTCGGCAAGGGCCTTGCCGGGGTCCTGGCAAGGGTCTTGCCGCGGCGCCTGCTGTCATCCCCGGCAAGGTGCTTGCCGGGGGTCTTGTGGTCCTCCTTGGCTGAGATCCCGCCAAGGGTCGTCGTCTTCTTAGCGCGTATCTGATCTTGAATGTCTTCACAAAGATCTGCATGCCACTACGGGGATACCTCCCGAATCCTTGCCCCATGGGGGCAGTGGACTCAAGGGTGATCCGCTCCGTAGGCGTGGGGCGAGTTGCCGCGGCGAGGGTCTTGCCGGGGCTGCTAAAGCCGGCCCTGGCAAGGATCTTGCCGGGGCTGCTAGAACCGGCTCCCGGCAAGGATCTTGCCGGGGGATACCGCTTCGTCCCTTTGCTCTTTGTGGCCTTGGCTTTGGGCTTCAGTCTCCATCGAGGTTCGGTCTTACCGTGGCTCGCCTCCCTTGCCATGCTTGGCGTGGTGGTGCCTGTGGCTCGGACTACCCGTGCACAGTCATGGGGGTACAAAAAGTGTACCCCTCTTTTTGTACACCGACACTCAGGAACCCGAGGAGTATCTCGAGTGGGAGCGCTTGATGGACGACTACCTCATGCTACATCAAGTTCCCTACAAAGATCAATTGAAGTGCGCCACATGAAACTTCCACGACATTGCGTCGACATGGTGGATTCACACACCTTTGGAGGACTATGACATGAGTTGGCCCAAGACGAAGAAAGGTATGCGGCGAGAGTTCGTGCCTCCCACCTACACGGAACAACTTCTATGCCATTTAGAGAACACCCTACAAGGATCCAAGTCCATCGATGCGTACTTCAAGGAGATGAAGAATGCCTTGCGATGAGCTTGTGTGGACGACCCCATTTGGACGAAGTTCTACTTCATGATGGGATTGAAGAATGACATCTCCAAGACTATCTTCCTCAAGAAGTACAAGTCCCTCGATGATAACTACATTGGTGCTCTCAAGGCAGGACAAGAACTCATGAAGGCCAATGCTTCTCCACCGCAAGCACACTTCTCGAAGACCAAACTCCAAGACGGCGACCATGAGGCTAGTACCACCACGATGTCCAAGGCCAACGAGCTCCAAGACAATGCTCCCAAGTTCGACTCCATTGTCTTCCCTCTTTTGTGGCATTAATGATGCCGAGTCTACTTCGACTCTTTTTCAAGACGGTGCGGTGACGACTACAACTATGGAGCCATTCGATGACCAAGCTTTGGAGGCGAACGACACAAATGACGAGCAAGGATGATACTTCCATCTTTGGAGGCGAGAGTGATGACATGCCATCTTTGGCCTTCATCCACGACGACGGTGATGAGATGGTTGAGCATGGGATTTTCCCTAAGACCACAACGACGTATGATGACTTGAGTGACTTTTGCCACCATATTGAGAGTGAGAGTGACTTCACCACTAACCCCATATATGATGAGTTGCCCCAATTCACACGTGAGGAGAGCCACAACCCCCACCACTTGAGTGAGATGAGTGACTCCACCTTATGTGAGTTTGAGTGCACCTATTTTGAGGGATTGAGTGAGCCACCACATAGAGAGAGTGAGATAGTTGATAGGTCACGTGAGGCCACTTTCAACACTAATGACTTGACCTGTACCTCTGTTGTGTCTTCTCATTTGGTGCTAGGTCTGATTTATGACGTCGCACCGATCCGGGACAACTTGATCCTTCCTATGGACAAGACGATGGCCATGGTGGACTATGATGCACCCCCACATGGTTCCATCAAGATGAATATGATGACCACCATTTGGTCTTTCACACCTCACCTATACCACTTGAGTGGAATGCGAAAGGTAACAAAGGTGAAGGTGATGCTCTCGTCCCACCAGTGGACTATGTTAACATTGATTGCTTGCATGATGTTGATCCACCTATTGCCATGTGTCATGCTAGTATGATTTCCCCCATGTGATTTATTTCCCATTTATGATGAGTATGATGATTTCCATGTGGAGTCTATTAGTTGTGATGCCATGTTATATAGGATTTCTTGTGAAAATTCTCTAGGTCACATCATGTTTGACAACCCGCTTAACTTGTCATAGGCTATGCATGAGATCACTCGTATGTAATATTTGCAATCTCATTGTAGTAACTATGCATATTCCATTAAGATAAACCCAATTTACACTTATGGCATAGATGACAAGCCCATGGTTATTGGCATTTGTTTTTCTTGTGATGATATTGACATGCTCCCTTTGCATCATTTATCTCATATTACATGCCATGACCACATAGCTTCGGATATGCATCATTTTGGATGTTGTCCATTTTCTCCATATGATGTTTACAATATTGCTCATGAGGAGAACACCATAGTTTCCTCATACATTTTAGGATATTTTGATCCATCCCATCCATTGCATGATTCTCATAATTGTGTCCACAATATGCTCCACGTGAATGAAAATGCTATTGTTGTGCCACATACTTGCTATAATTTGTGTTCCCAGTATGATATACATAACAACAAAGCTCTCATGACGGATGACATATTTCTATATCACACATCTCACTTGTTTGAGAATTGGTTATCTTGTGCTAACTCACACGTGCACATACACATCATGATGGATGATGTGTACATTTACCACACACACACTTTCTTTGGATTGTGTCCCTTTTGTGTAGGTACCCATACTTACTCGTCAACCTCGCAAGACTATGAGTTGACAAAACGAGCCTTGGAGAGCAACGATGCATTGGGAACCCATGAGTTGTCTCGCCAATCGTTTCCTACGCGCAACGATTCCGTGCATTTCTTCTTCTACATGTCCCTCACATGGTTATGGGTTATTGTCCTTTATTTATCATTTTCCCATATTCCCATGTCCACTTTCCATGATATGTTTATTCCGATGCCTTTGCCATGCAATTGTGACCCTTGTTTGCACTTACATATGATCCACCATTCTACTACTACTACTATGTGTATTTGCATGCTTGATGGAGATCCTAGTACCTATTGTCATGATTTCTTTGTGCCCCATGCTATTGATGCTTATTGTGTTCGGAGAGTCATGATGCACCATTGCCATTTGCATAGTACCTCTTGCCAATACAATGGTACTACTTTGCTCATTTCTTGCTTTCATGCTTGTGATATGACTTGTGCATTATTCATGCTCACAATTTGCACACATGCCATGATTGCCTTGATAATATCTAGTATGTTGCGTCTTCACACTACTAGCTTGAATGACTTGCTTGCCTCACACATGTTGAACAATTGCACTTTTGATCATGTTGAGTGCCACCACATCTTCACTAGACCATATGCATGTTATGTTTGGTTTGTCTTGCACTAGCCCCATGTGTTTCGACACGTCATTATATTAGGTGTTATGAACGATTCATATGTTTAGCATATACCATTTGTTGAGCACTTAATGCATGCTTGCTATGAGCTTGAGGTAGATGATTATTCCCTTGTCACACATATTTGCATCACTACCTCAAATTTACATGCTTGTTTCCATGATGCCTTTGATTTTGCTCAATTTATGTGCTTACATACCATGTCACAATCCCTTGTCACACCATATCCTATGCTTGATGACGACACTTGTTTCGTGAATCACCTCTTGAATGCTTGGTTTTGCACTAACGCTAACCACATTTGTTTTTCCAAGTGTTTGTTGTCCTCACTCCTTTTGAAGGAACCACTAGACGGTGCGACATTGGGGAGTGCCCATTTCTAGCTCTCCCATCCGTCCACCTCTACTCGGCGACGCCCTTTATTTACCATGGTGATGTGGATAATGATCCGTGGACGGATATCCCCCAAGGGGGAGGGGAGATGATACGGAGCATCCCTACATCATCCCCATGGAATGTCATACAACTCGTCAAGCACCTCGTAGACCAATGACAAGAGGACAGGCATGTGCCATAAAAAACGAGGTTAAATCTTTCCTCTTGAAGTTTCAATCGATTTCACATGTGAACTGGGTCCTACCTCAAACGGAGATATTATGCACTCTCAATTACCAAGGAGATGACTGTGTGGAGGCGAGGAAGGAGACCCGGACACACATGGAGAAGAAGAAGGAAGAAGGGTGGACGAATCGCCAACCATGGAAGACCCGGCCTACCTCGGGTACCGGGTCTCCTCCATAAGCCGGATGGGAAAGCTCCTGGCCGCCTTGGGTGCCCAGCCACTCCAGCCCCGGGTGCACGGCCCAGTGCGGGGACATGGCTGAGTCATCCTGGGGTGCCTGGCCCTTCGGCACCGGGTGCCTGGCCGCCCCACCTGGGCCTTGGCTGACTGCCTCGAGTGCCCGGCCCATAGGCCCGGGTCCCCGGCCACCCGCCTATGCACTCCCAGGCCACCCCAGGTGCCCGGCCTGTCCCGCCTGAGGCCTGCTGTCGCCCCGGATGCCCGACCACCTTCAACCGCGCCCACCTCCGGGTTCCCGGACCCCTTTGCCCCGGGTGCCGGTACTCTTCCAACTTGTTCTGCGTTTTAGGGGTCATTTTGGACCTTTGTACCCCCTCTCTCCCCCAATCTCGTTGAGGGAGTCCTGTATTCAGGGGTCCTCACGCATCTAGGTCAATGAAGCTGGGCCGCACTGGTTGTCCGCACAAAGAAGAAGCAGAAGACCTTCCCCCGTATTCGGTCACAACTCCTATGTACGTAGAAAGGCAGGTTTTGAGTCCAGATGTGTCAATTACTTCCTCCCCAAGCCACCCTTGTAACCCTAGGTCTCCTCAGGCGTGTATATAAGCCGAGGGGTTTAGTCTGTAGAGACTTAGGGTTTAGCCATTACGACCTCGTGGTAGATCAACTCTTGTACACATATTCATCCATATTAATATAGCAGGAAGTAGGGTTCTACCTCGATCGAGAGGGCCTAAACCTGGGTAAACATCGTGTCCCCTGCCTCCTGTTACCATCGATCTTCAGACGCACACCTTGGGCCCCCCTACCCGAGATCTGCTGGGTTTGACACCGACAATGGTGCTTTCATTGAGAGCTCCGCTGTGTGCTCGCAATGAGCGATCAATGGCACGCCTCGTCATCAACAATGAGATCGCCCTCGGAAACAACTTGGCTATCGGCCAGGTTCTCCAGCTCGGCGGGTTCACCATATGCGCCCGCATGGCATTGGGGCCGGTCGCACCGCATGCGGCCGTCGAGCATCACCTTTACGCCTATTCCGGCTATTCCGATGACGCGACTTTGGCAGAACTCTCGCCATTAAATGAGCTGCTGGATCGCATCGCCGCCTTGGGGCTCTCATCGCCAGGAGATCGGATCGGACTTAACTCTGGCCATGATGAGATCAACCCTTCTTCGGTTACTCATCTAGTAGCAGCAGTCGAGGACGAAGCCATAGAGACTTCTCCTCTCCAGACGGAGACCGCCACAGTCTGGATCTCCGAACCCATCGAGCCGAACACCTCCTTATCAGAAGACGCATTATGTTCCTTGAGTTCTGGGACCGACACCGGACCCAAAGGGCAATCAAACCCCATCAAGTCCGGATTGTCACCAACGGAGGTTTTTTAAATCCCGAATATCACTCTGAGTCAGGATTTAAAATTACCAACACCCACCCACAGTGGGAAAAACTCTTCAAGTAAATCCGGAATCCCAGACATAGATGATCTCACGAACATACAACAGCAGCCCGGAGAAACGGTCAACCACTTCTGGGCCAGATTCTTACTTGTCAAAAACAAGATCAGGGACTTTTGTGATGACAAAGAGGTCTCTTTATTTCACTACAATTGCACGGACGAGGGAGTCTTGAACACCCTCAACCGAAGCCGTGTTCTGAGTTTCACAGAACTATCACAGTTAGTACGGAAGTACCACGCAATGGAAAATACTTGGCAAGCCCAGAATACACCTTTGGAACGGTCCATCTCTGGACAGTACGTTACCAAAGCTAAATGGACTTACCCTAGTTGGTCAGCCGATAGCATTCCTATTGGCAAGAAGAACAAGCCTAATTCAAGGCATAGGTCCATACTAGACAAACTACTCGATACACCTTGCCAAATACACGCAACCCCGTATAATGTCTCAAACCATCGCCTTAGAGCATGCTGGGTACTCCGCCAGGTAGCAAAAAGCGGCATGTCACTTCTTGCCATTACCGCACCAAGGGAGAATGACACCAATGTCTTCACTGTCTTCGAGACGTTCTCCTCAAATAACCGTCGCAAGAGAGCAAATGGCAAACTTGCCGAGTTTTACCAAATTAGCTCTGCAAGCCCATGGAGCGACACGACAATCAGTTTTTCCACCGAAGACGCACCCCGAGTCTGACCGGTCCGAGCATCAGCAGCTCTTGTACTGGACCCAATAGTGGATGTCTTTCGCCTCACTAAAGTACTTATAGACGCAGGAAGTGGACTAAACCTCATATATGAGGAAACGCTTGGAAAATGCAGGTCGAAAAATCCCGCATTGAGCACACCAACACAACCTTTAGGGGAATTATACCAAGCCGCTAGGCCAAGTGTTCGGGAAGCATTAAGCTCGATGAAGTGTTCGGCTTACCGACAACTACAGATTGGAGGAACTACTCTTTCACATTGTGCCCTTTCACAGCAGATACCACGCCCTTCTAGGACGGGACGCTTTCTCACGCTTTCAAGCTATACACCATTACGGGTACATGAAGCTTAAAATGCTAGGGCCCAATGGGGTGATCACAATAATAAGTGATCCGGATAGAGCACTCCATGTCGAAAACAAAACGGCATCCTTAGCCTTAGAGGCATTATTCGAAGCTCTCGCGGCTGAAGAATTAACTACCCTACGATCAAAGGTGGATGCCGACGACGTCATCCTCGCCAAATGATCGAAATCTACCTCCTTCAAACCCGCTGACGAAATCATCAAATTTCAAGTGCACCCAACGGACCCCAATAAAACAGCATCCATCGGGGCACAGCTGGATCCAGCGGTAGACAGCGCGTTACGTGCCTTCCTTCGGGAAAATTGGGATATATTCGCCTCGCACGCTTCAGATATGCCAGGAATCCCACGTAGGCTGGCCGAGCATAGGCTCAATATTATAAAAGGGTTCAAACCAGTCAAGCAGTCACTGTGATGATTTTCTGAACCCAAAAGACAAGCAATGGGAGAAGAGTAAGCCAAAATATTGGAAGCCGGATTCATCTGAGAAATCAAACATCGGACTGGCTAGCCAACCTAGTCATTGTACCAAAGAAGGATAAATCCTGGCGCCTCTCTGTCAATTTCATAGACTTGAATAAGGTTTGCCCAAAGGATCCCTTCCCCTTGCCCCGCATTGACCAAATTATCGATGCAACGGTCGGACATGACTCGTTGTGCTTCCTTGATGCTTACTCAGGATACCACTAGATAAAGATGAAAGAATCCGATCAGGCCGCAACGGCATTCATTACACCATACGACCCTTTTTGTTTCAACACTATGCCTTTCGGACTAAAAAATGTGGGCGCCACATATCAACGCATGATTCAAACATGCTTAGAAAAACAAATTGGCAAAACAGTGGAGGCATACATTGACGACGTAGTTGTAAAGACCAAACACATCGAAACCTTGGTGGATGATCTCTGCCTTACGTTCGCCAACCTCCGAGAATATGGCATAAGGCTCAATCCGGAAAAATGTGTCTTCGGCGTTCCAGCCGGAAAGCTATTAGGGTTCATCGTATCCCATAGAGGAATCGAAGCTAACCCAGCTAAAATCCGGGCCCTGTTATAACTCAAAATACCAACCGATCTCAAGTAAGTGCAAAAACTAGCAGGCTATGTAGCGGCTTTAAGCCGCTTCATCTCCAGGTTAGGAGAAAAAGCATTGCCACTTTACAAATTTCTACGGCGCACTGAGAATTTCGAATGGACAAATGCGGCCATAGCCGGATTGGAAGAAATAAAAGCTTTAATAGCAAGCAACCCAATCCTAGACACCCCCGGTGTTGGCGAACAAATGCTGCTGTACATATCAGCCACTCACCAGGTGGTGAGTGCCGTGCTCATCGTCGAACGAGCCGAAGAGGGACATAAATTCACCGTTCAAAAGCCAGCATACTATGTATCCGAGGTTCTCACACCATGTAAATCATGGTACCAGCACTATCAAAAAATTGCTTATGCAGTCTTCGTGTCATCTTGGAAACTTCGGCACTACTTTCAAAAGTGTTCGATCACAGTGGCATCCGAGGTACCCCTCAATGATATTATCAATAATAAAGAAGCCATGGGATGCATAGCAAAATGGGCCATTGAGCTCCTACCGTTCAAAATATCTTACAAGCCACGCCGTACTATTAAATCCCAGGTGTTGGCCGACTTCGTCGCGGAATGGATAGAAGCCGAACTCCCTAAAGAGTAAGACTCATACTGCCACTAGAAAATGTACTTCGACGGCTCCAAAATGCTATCCGGATTGGGGGGGCGGTGAGATACTGATATCTCCAACAGGGGATATAGTTCGATACGTTTTATAGATTATGTATACGGACTCGAACAATGCGGCCGAATATGAGGCCCTTTTGCATGGTCTCCGACTAGCCGTATCCATGGGCATTCAACGCCTCGAGGTACGTGGAGACTCAAACCTCGCCATATCCCAAATCAATGGGGATTTTGGTGCGAACGATTCAAAAATGGCAGCTTATCGCAATGCCATATTAGAAATGTCGGCTCGATTTGAGGGGTTGGAATTCCATCACATAGCCCGGGATAATAACCAGGTAGCCGACGTACTCGCACGCATGGGATATAAACGCGACCCCGTCCCACCGAACACATTTCTGGAATGGTTGTTTAAGCCATCAGTAACATGGCAGGATGGGAGCAACGATGCGAATACAGATCCAAACACAGAACAGCCGAACTCAATCACAAAGTCATCGGAGAGCCCAGCATGGATATAACTCCGTCGGCTCACGAAATCATGGCTATTATAGCCCCCTGGATAGAGCCTTTCCTAGCTTACCTTAATAGGCATGAACTCCCCGATGACCAGAATGAGGCCCACCGCATAGTCCGACGCTCAAAAGCCTACAAATTTCACGAAGGTGAACTATACAAGAAAAGCACATCTGGTATTCTCCAACGGTACATCTCAGAATAAGAGGGAAGGCGAATTCTCATTGAAATACATGCTGGAATGGGCGGTCACCATGCCGCAGCCAGGGCGCTCGTAGGTAAAGCTTTTCGTGATGGCTTTTGCTGGCCTACTGCCCGAGCTGATGCCCAAACCTTAGTCCAACATTGCGTTGGCTTCTAGCTCTTTGCAAATCAAAGTCACATGCCTCCCACCGCACTGAGAACAATCCACAATACTTGGCATTTCATGGTCTGGGGGCTTGATATGGTCAGACCCCTTAAAGGGGGAAGTCATAAAAGAAAATACTTACTGGTGATGGTGGACAAATTCACTAAATGGATAGAAGCCAAGCCAGTAACAACAGCTGAAGCAGGACCCGTGATAGATTTCATATCCAGGGTAGTACACCATAATGGTGTCCTGCATATTATTATCACAGATAATGGCTCCAATTTCACAGCTGATGAGGTAAAAAATTGGTGTGCAAAGTTTGGTATAAAACTCGACTACGCTTCTGTATACCACCCTCAAACAAATGGTCAAGTCGAAAGGGTCAATGGTCTGATTATGAGCGGCATTAAACCCCGACTAGTGCGCTCCCTACGGGAGTTTGATAAACACTGGGTCGAAGATCTCGACTCCGTACTCTGGGGGCTGCGGACCAAGCCCAATCGTACGACCGGATATAGACCTTTTTTTCATGGTGCACGGCGGAGAGGTTGTCCTGCCCTGCGATATTATTCATGACTCACCTAGAGTGCGCATGTACGAGGAAAGAGAAGCCAAGCTAGATCGACAGGATGACCTAGATGGACTTGAAGAAGAGCGCGATACAGCGCTAGCACGTTCGGCATTTTACCAACAACAGGCTAGACGATACCAGAGCAGAGAAGTGCGGGCCAAGACATACAATGTCGGTGAACTCGTGTTACGCCTACCGGAGAAGAAAAAGGACAAGCTCAAACCAAAATGGGAGGGCCCCTTCATTATTGACGAAGTACTCACCGATGGAGCCTATCGCCTTCGCAATGCACAGGACAACCGCCTTGAGCCGAACCTTGCGAACGCTGCCAGGCTCCGACGATTCTATGGATAGTTCGGTAGCAATTTCTTCCTCTTTATAAGTTAGGTCTTGTATTTTATTCTCTTGTTTCTCTACCTTTTTTTTTCTTCTCTCTTTCCATTTACTTGGTAGGTATTCGGCTCGCCCGAACTACCACAGGACGATTACGTCCGCATATATACCTGGGGGCTTCTTTAACGAAGCCCATCATCAATAAAGCTTCTTGCTTAAAAATGTCGCCTATTTTTACAGTTCATCTTTGCCATTATATGAACCAATATGACTTAAGTTCTGGCCAAGCTGGGTTGCCTGGCTCCTATACTTACCCCTACGTTTTCGATTGTTCGGCTAGGGTGTAATGTGAGCACCTGTGCGATTGTTACAGCCGGGTAATCTGGATATGTACCTCAGACTGGGTGAAGCCGAAAGCTAGCGCTCTTAAGGGAATAATTGGTCGGTGGATACATGACATAACACATTCTACAACGTATTTTAAATAATAGGAAATGGCTTCCTAGTATCCCCATCATGGGATTGAAATCCTAGGCCTGCATCTTTATGCATGCCGAGCCAAGGAAAGGAACCCCTAACGGAACTATTCTCTCTGGAAGATGTTTCTTACGTTAAATAGTAATATAATATAACTCCCGAACTCAGTTCATCTGTTCAAGCAATTATGACCGGATTGCCTGGTTTCCAAAAACATCACATGCTCGTCACAGATATAGTATTTGGACACACTCCAGCCTTCGGGTTTATGGAGGTTGAAGCAGATGGTCGGCAATGACCAACTTTGTACAAATTCGGCCGGATATAAGTTTGATGGTAAAAGTACATTGATACATAGAATCAAACGACTATTTATTTTCTATTCCCTCTATCAGGCGGTCTAGTACACAGTCCTGTTGGGACAGCTTAGCAGCTAAACCTACTTGGTCATATACCAAACGCGGAGGAATTTCTTGTCCATCAGGCCCTCGAGGTCCCACACGAGCCATGTGATTTGGATCACGGCGAGTAAAACGCGTCTTCACCATAGCCCATGCTTCTCGAGCCCCCATGCGGCATGCTGAGGCTTTCCATAGTTCAAAGCAGCACCGAGCCCCTTTGAACAGGTCCGCCAAGTCCTCCATAGATTCTGGAGGGGAGTCGCCATGCTATAGAGCTCTGGACATACTCTTCATGGCCTTCCGAGCCCGTTCTGGAGGGTTTAGGGTTTAGGGTTCGGAAGACCTCTGGCTTGGAGCAGCTGCACACGTTGCTTCATCAAAATAGCCATCACATCGATTATAGTTAATCCCGAACTGGCAAGCAATTTGATGTTGCCGGCCAGTCGGCTAACCTCCGCACTCTCTTCCTCTAGGGGACCCTGGGGACGCCAGTTGAAAAGCTTCTTTGGAGGAGCACTGGAATACACGGGACGTACTTGCCGAACTGGACCCGGCAAAGCGACATCCTCAATGTAAAACCACTCTGAGGGCCACTCATCGGATGCCTTTTTCGGAGTACCGGGCAGCTAACATGTCCCGGCTATACGCCATGCGATGTGCAGGATTGACGCTGGAGTAAGATTGTGCAGTTGCAGGCCGTAAAACTCCAGGAGTCCCCTAAGAAAGGGATGGACTGGGAACCCCACACCTCTTATAAGGTAGGGGACTAAACATACCCGCTCTCCATTGGAGGGGTTGGGAAAGCTCTCCGCCAGGGCTTGGTTGTCAATGGACGTTAGTCCGGCCGGACGGGGACTAGATCCTCCGGAGGGAGATACCCCTGCGATTGCTGGGTCCGCAGATGCGCGTGGGACACGAAGCAACTCTTCCAATATCCTGCACTAGGGCCATGAGGGCGAGAGGAGGAGCTCGGAACACTGGCCATATCTAAAGATTTTTTGCAGGCACTAGGGATTTCTTCCACGTGGAATGAGATGGAGAAGCGATTGGATTTATTCTCTTATATAGGCGTTTTCTCTAAACAGTCAGGAGGGTATCTACAAAAAGACGCCCAGACGGTTCACATTCACCGGACACGTGGAAGCCAAGGTGACGGCAGCGAGGAACCGGCAAGTTATAATATTTAAAGAAGCCGATCTATCATCATAAGGACTCACCTTCCAAGACCGAAGACATGAAGCCGGATACAATCTCGTCCTTGAAGGCAAGTCTGGGGGCTACTGAGGGAGTCCTCTATTCTGTAGTCCTCACGCATTTAGGTCAATGAAGCTGGGCCGCACAAAGAAGAAGCAGAAGACCTTCCCCCGTATTCGGTCACAACTCCTATGTACGTAGAAAGGTAGGTTTTGAGTCTGGATGTGTCAATTACTTCCTCCCCAAGCCACCCTTGTAACCCTAGGTCTCCTCAGCATGTATATAAGCCGAGGGGTTTAGTCTGTAGAGGGATCATCGTCATTACAATAACCCCATTGGCTAGACTTAGGGTTTAGCCATTACGATCTCGTGGTAGATCAACTCTTGTACACATATTCATCCATATTAATATAGCAAGAAGTAGGGTTTTACCTTGATCGAGAGGGCCTGAACCTGGGTAAACATCGTGTCCCCTGCCTCCTGTTACCATCGATCTTTAGACGCACAGCTCGGGCCTCCCATACCTGAGATCTGCCGGTTTTGACACCGACACTCGTCCCTAGCCTTTAAGTACATTTCACCAAGCTCATTTTTAAGGATAGCAAAGCATATATGAGATATTGAGAGAGCTTTTCTCATCTACCTCACCAATGGAGAATATCCTTGGAGGATTCAAGACCCCCATCTAGGGAAGAATCCCCATCATAGGATCATCAAGACCTCATCTCCTTCTTGGATTTGGGAAGAACTTTACCCTAGGGCTTGTTTCCTTGGATTGATCTTGTATGCTTGTGGATCTTATGTATGCTACTCTAGTGGATGTGTGACTGGGTTTGTTTGGAGTGATTTCCCTTAGGTGTTCTTGTGTTCTTGCTCCTTTTCCCCCTCCAAGTGTGAAAAGATCTCCCCTAGGGTACCACCCTACAACATGTGGTGTAGGTGAGGTGGGAAAGACCAAATGGTGGTCATCATCATCAACTTGATGGAACCATGTGGGGGTGGATCATATTCCACCATGGCCATCGTCTTGTCCAAAGGAAGAACAAAGTCGTCGAGGACTGGTGCATGAACATATATGGAACCTAGCACCAAATTAGAAGACACAATATAGGTGGAGGTCAAGTCGTTAGTGTTGAAAGTGGCCTCACATGACCAATCAACGTTCTCACTCTCTCTATGTGGTGGCTCACTCACTCCCTCAAAAATAGGTGCACTCAATGTCGCATATGGTGGAGTCACTCATGGCTCGCTCAAGTGGTGGGGGTTGTGGCTCTCCTCACATGGGAATTGGGGCAACTCAACATATATGGGGCTAGTGGTGAACTCGTTATCACTCTCAATATGGTGGCAAAAGTAACTCAAGTCATCATACGTCGCCGTGGTCGAAGGGAAAATCCCATGCTCAACCATCTCGTCATTGTTGCCATGGATGAAGGCCGAAGATGGCACATCATCACTCTCCTCCGTGACCGAAGGGAGAATCCCATGCTCGATCATCTCGTCATCATCACCACGGATGAAGGCCAAAGATGGCACATCATCACTCTCGCCTCCAATGATGGAAGAATCATCCTTGCTCATCACCATGTCGTTCCCCTCCAAAGCTTGGTCCTCGAATGGCTCTGTAGTCCTAGTCGCTGCCGCACCGTCTTAAAAAAGAGTTAAAGTAGACTCGGCATCATCAATGTCACAAAGAGGGATGGCGGTGTAGTCGAACTTGAGAGCATGGTCTTTGATCTCATTGGGCTTGGACATCATGGTGGTACTACCCTCATTCTCGCCGTCTTGGAGCTTGGTCCTCGAGAAGTGTGCTTGTGGTGGAGAAGCCTTGGCCTTCCTGAATTCTTGTTCCACCTTGAGAGCACCAATGTAGTTGTCGTTGACGTACTTGTAGTTCTCAAGGAAGATAGTCTTGGAGATGTCGTTGTTCAATCCCATCATGAAGTGGAACTTCATCAGAATGGGGTAGTCCACACCGGCTCGTCGCAAGGCATTCTTCATCTCCTCGAAGTACTCATCGATGGACTTGGATCCTTGGATGGTGTTCTCCAATTGGCGTAGAAGTTGCTCCGTGTAGGTGGGAGGCATGAACTCTCGCTGCATAACTCTCTTCGTCTTGGGCCAACTCATGTCTCCTCTGAAGGTGTGGGAAGCCACCTTGTCGACGCGCGGTCGTGGAAGTTTGTTGTGGCGCACTTCACTTGATCTCTGGGCACTTGATGTAGCGTGTGGTAGTCGTCCATCAAGTGTTCCCACTCGAGATACTCCTCTGGTTCTGAGTCCCATTGAAAGGAATCGCGTGGTCGTTGTCGAGGTCGTAGTAGCTTGTGGAAGTCATGGGCTTGAGCTTGAAGTCGTTGAGTGGTTGTTGGTGTTGAGCTCGTGACCTTCACGTTCTTGTCGTTGATGGTGTCGATGCTGATGTGATTTTGCCGAAGATGGTAACTCGGAAGGATGTGCACTTGAGCATCTTCTCGAAGATGAAGGGGGCCTCTTGACGGTCTTGATGAGGGCTTTGAGCTCCTCCATTTGAGCATACATATTGGCGTACAACTGGTTCTTCATGGCATCGAACTTGTCGTTATTGTTGTGGACCGAAGTAGATGTGATATGCCTATTCATCAGAAGACTCGAGCAAAGGTGAGTAGGAAATGATATAAACAATACCAAGTTACCTTTTCTCAAAGTTAAGGATGTATCTCGTTTCACTCAATGTGAAATGAAAGAATAGTGGAATTGGTATCGGACTTGTTCACTTACACCTATCAACTAAAGCTTTTAGAGTGGCTCGGTTAGGATAAGTGGCACAAAAATTTGATGGAAATGTTAGCAAGAGTCAAATAAAGTTGAAAGAGATTCACAAATTCGCAAGTGAAACAAGGAGACCAATAGAAATGAATGGAACGCGGAAACACACACACAAATAAATAAATGGGGTCGTGCAACCATAGAATGAGTGTGGAATCCACGGAAAACGCTCGTGTTGCACAACTATAGAGAGACGCTAGCACGATTGCTATATAGGTGGATACGACACTTGTGCACTACCTATGAGTTGCAAAATGTATCAACTTTCTATCCCAAGTATGCTATTTATGTATGATGTTCCGGTGTTCTAGCACAAGATGATCCAAGATGATCGGATATGATACCATAAGATATATTGTGAAGCAATATGATATGATGCTATGGCGCTTGCTTACAAGCTTCTTTGTGCACTCTTTTTCTTTGCTTAAAATCTTATTCTCTTTTTTTTTGTATGGCCACGACGTGAAATGCACAAACCAAGATAGCAATTGTGTATATGCGGGAACAATCTTGTGACACAAGGGATGCTACTATGATACCAAGATAATACCAATATGTCTATGTACCAAAAGGGGGGTACACTTTTTGTACCCCTATGACTGTGCACGGGCAGTCTGAGCCACGGGCACAACCACACCAAGCAAGGCCAGGGAGGTAAGCCCGGGTAAGACTGAAGCCCAAAGCCAAGACCACGAAGAGCAAAGGGACAAAGCAGGTTCCCCTGGCAAGATCCTTGCCGGGAGCCAGTTTCAGTAGCCCCGACAAGACCCTTGCCGCGGCAACTCGCCCAACGCCTACGGAGCGGATCACCATTGAGTCCACTACCCACATGGGGCAAGGATTCGGGAGACATCCCCGTGGTGGCATGCAGATCTTTGTGAAGACATTCAAGATCAGGTACGCACTAAGAAGACGACGACCCTTGGCGGATTCCTAGCCAAGGAAAACCACAAGACCTCCGGCAAGCACCTTGCCGGGGATGGCAGCAGGCGCCGCGGCAAGACCCTTGCCGAGGGCATCCGCAGGGCCACCATTAGGCCCACGCCGACTAAACTCCCACCGCCTTATACAGCTGCCGACCCAACCAGCTGGGCAGGCACCTATGTGGCGGCATGCAGATCTTCGTGAAGACCCACCATAGCGCCACCTCAGCTGCCTGCCTACCTACATGGCATTTCAGGCATCGCTGGCCAGGGCGCGTGTCGACACAAGAAGGAGCGGCGACAGACAAGACGAATATCTCCCCCGTCCCCGATAAAGCAAGGACACCAAAGCAAGACGCATTAAATGCGCCTTGTCATGTAATGCGAGGGATAAACTCGCATCACTGTACCCTTTCCACCTCCTGTGTGCCACTGTGGGGACCCCTTTTCCCTATAAAAGGAGGCTCGAGGCGACCAGAGGAAGGATTCGGCCTTTTGGAGCTCCTCACGCCCCATAGCTAGCTGAAGAACACATATATACAATCCACCAAAGCAGGAGTAGGGTTTTACGCATACTCGCGGCCCGAACCTGGATAAACGAACCGTGTGCTATCTGTTTGATCCGCTCTTCCCTCAACCCCGCGCCCCGCAACCGTAGTAGGGATTCTTGTGATCCCATAAGTGTCGTTCCCAATACAACGACATCTTTGGCTCGCCAGGTAGGGGGCGCTGCAGTTGTGAGAATCGGCTTTAGCAGTTAGTTCGACGCTTCTTCATCATCATGGCACCCAAGAAGAAGACGACGATGGCGGTTGGCCAGTCGGAAGCCGGACATCCCATCCCGACGCGGGCGAGCAGCGGATCGGTCGCGGAAAGGACCCGGGGCGCTGCTCGCGAACACCAACACCGTCCCAGCGGCCGAAGTTTTGGAGGTCGCGATGTTTGTGCACCTGGTAACGGGCCACACACCGCCAAATCGAAAGACGGAGCCAGGCCCTCCGTGGGTGGCGCGTGGCCTTCCAGGATCGCTGCCACATCACCCGAAGGCGACACAAGGGCCTCCAGGACTCCCACGCTGGGGCCAACAGCGCGCTCCTCCCAAGCAGCGCGCGACGAGCGTCGTCATCACGCCGAAGATCCCGGGCGTCGCCGCGGGAAGAGCCCCGAGCGCCACTCCTGAGACGTAGAAGACCTGCCCGCCCGCCGAAGCGCTGGTGAAAACAGCATGCGACCGCGATATCGTGATGGAGCTCCTCCTGACATGGTCAGGGGTCGAAGCGCATCGCGGTCCGTGCAGGTTTTGCTACCGGTAACCCCAGCAGAAGCCCTGGCGCGCGCGCAGTTGCTCCTCGACTTTCCTCCCGTTACGGGGAAACTCGATGAACGGAGAGACACCATCCGAAGCCTTGTCGCGATCGCCAACAAGGATGAACCAAGTCCAGCGAGGCCCTCGGGTTGACGTTCCGAAGGGCTCCCACGCACCGGCGGCGGGAGGACCGGCCGCACCGCGGCCACGGTGCATTCGCCTCCTCCTCGCTCGATACCGCGTGTGTCGACTCGTCGAGACGTCGCGGGTGACGCCAACTCCATAGCGCCGTCCGACCCACGGACCCACGGCGACTAGCATCAAGTTCTTCAGGAGCGAGCTCATGAAGACGCTCGGACCACCATCGAGCACCGGCGCGGAGCGCGCCACCAGTCGGACAGGCGAGCAGGGCCTGCTGTGAACCGCCTAGCACCGGAGAGCCCTGGAGGCCTACCTTACAAGGTAGGCTGTCCAGCTTTTATCCATGAGTTGCAGCAGTTCCAGTGGCCGACTCACCGCACCTTCAAGCCTGACGTATGCAAGAAGTATAATGGCAAGACCGACCCGTCGGAGTTCCTCAGCATCTACACCATCGCGATGCAAGCTGCCGGAGCCCGCGACGATAAGGATCTTGCTAATTACTTTCTATTGGCTCTTAAACCCAACGCCATGTCGTGGTTGATGCACTTGCCGGTAGACTCTATTTCCTCCTGGTCGGATTTGTGCCATGAGTTTGTTGGCGCCTTCACTGGAGGTCACCAAGCCCATGGCCAAGCAACTGACCTACACGTCATTCCCAGAAGGAAGGCGAGAGTCTGCGTAAGTATATACAGAGGTTCAGCCAGGTACAGTACAATATCCCTGATGTTCACCCTGCCGCCATCATCAGCGCGTTCCATCAGAACGTGCGTAATCGCAAGATGCGTGAAGAACTGGCAATGACCAAGGTGAAAGATGTGGCGGAACTATATGTTCTTGCTGACAGATGTGCCCGGGCTAAAGAGGGAAGGAAGTACCCCGACGAAGATGCCGACGCAGAAACCGACTCTTCAGATGAGGATACTGCCACCCCGGTGAAGAAAGGCCGGCACCGCAACAGGAAGCGCAAAGGTAAATCCATGCTTGCCGTCGAGGGATCTGATGACGCCGGCTCCGCCAAGAAAACCAAGGCGGATGACCCCGGCAAGGAAATTGCCGGGTGTGTCACTTGCCGCGCCTTGGCGGATGCAGAGAAGCGAGGAAACTCCAGCAAGCGATACTGCAAGATCCATCGCACCAAAGGCCATGATCTCCAGGACTGCCGACAGGTCGAGCTCCTTGCTGAGAAGCAGAGGGCTGAATATGAGAGGCAGGACAAGGAGAAGGGCCAGGACGGTGCTGAAGTGTAACGCCCCGGACACACCCGCCGATGGTCGTTACTCCTGGCGGGATCTAGACTGGCCTCACATATCAATACTAGTCTTTTCTGCGCACTTTGTCCTCACTCGTGCGCACCCGGGAGCAACTTCTCGGTCGGTCACCCATCCTGAAACTACTCCAAGCTGAGCACGCTTAACTTTGGAGTTCTATCCGAATGGGCTCCCGGAAAAGAAGGAATTCCTTATTGATATGAGTAGTCTATCATCCCTAATAAGCCAGGCCATCACATACACCCTCACTCAGAGGAACCGACGTTCTCGTCGGGCCACAGGAACATTCCCTCTTGGCACAACCGTCTGTGCTTCCAGGACAGCACATGTGCCATGCCGTGTGCCACGACGGGTCACAAGCGTCATGCACAACATGACTGCAAACTGTCCGCAAACATCCGTGTAACCGCGAGGGTCAGCTCTGATACCAACTTGTAACGCCCCGGACACACCCGCCGATGGTCGTTACTCCTGGCGGGATCTAGACTGGCCTCACATATCAATACTAGTCTTTTCTGCGCACTTTGTCCTCACTCGTGCGCACCCGGGAGCAACTTCCCGGTCGGTCACCCATCCTGAAACTACTCCAAGCTGAGCACGCTTAACTTTGGAGTTCTATCCGAATGGGCTCCCGGAAAAGAAGGAATTCCTTATTGATATGAGTAGTCTATCATCCCTAATAAGCCAGGCCATCACATGAAGGGTCCGGCAAGAAGCATGACGGCCTAGCAGGCCATCACGGCAAGGATAAACAACAGGAGAGGCCCGCCCGGGGCCATGACAGAAAGGCAGGAGACGACGATCACGAAGAGGACGACGAGTCCGGCGACCAAGAATTTCAGAAAGCCACGGAGGCCATGTGTGTCGATGGCGGCGCCTCGCTGCATACTTCTCACCACCAGCTTAAACAGTGGGCGCGTGAGATTACAGCGGCGGAGCCGTCGTCTGGTGCCCAAAAGCCGCTGAAATGGTCCAGCACACCAATCATTTTTGACACTGAGGATCACCCTGATCGCACTACTGCGGTCGGGTGCTTGCTGTTGTTGGTTTCACCGACAATACGCAACCTCAAGGTGACAAAGATGCTAGTCGATGGCGGGGCCGGTCCGAACTTAATCTCGCCAACCGTGATCGAGAAGCTGCAGATTCCTGACGAAGACCTCGAAGAGACGGACACGTTTCAGGGGGTCAACCCGGGGAGAAGTTAACCGAAGGGGAAGGTCATGCTGCCCGTGACTTTTGGAAGTGATCTGAACTACATGACAGAAAGGATCGTGTTTGATGTTGCCAAGATCCCCTTGCCCTACAACGGGATCCTTCGCCGCCCAGCGCTGGCCAAGTTTATGGCGGCGGCACACTGCGCCTACAACACCCTGAAGATGCCAGGACCTGTGACGATCATCACCGTCCCCTCCGATAAGAAAGATGCGCTGATTTGCGCTAACTAACTATACCAACAAGTAGTTGCAGCAGCTGCTGCCACCAGGGCACTTGCTCCTGCTACTGGGGCCCCCCAGAAGAAGAAGACCGGTGAGACCTCGGACACCCACTCCGGCATGTGCACCTCTTCGGAGTGTCGCGCTCCCGACGAGGACGTGCCAGAGAGCTCTAGCGGCAGACACAAGAAGTCCAGGGCCACACCGCCGGGAACCAAGAAGGTTTCTGTCAAGAAGGACGGCACAGGAGGGGCTTTCACCGTAGGCTCCACTCTTGAAGACAAATAGGAAGAAGCGCTCGTCACCTTCCTACGGGCAAATGTCGATGTGTTTGCATGGCAAGCATCCGACATCCCCGGCGTTCCCACGGAGGTGAGTGAGCACCACCTTGCTGTCTGTCCTCATGCGCGGCCCGTCAAGAAGAAGGTCAGGAAGCAAGCTTTGGAACGACAAGAGTTCATCACAGAGGAGATCCGGAAACTGGAAGCAGCGGGTTTGGTAAGAGGAGTGCTCCATCCAACGTGGTTGGCCAATCCAGTGGTAGTGCGCAAGGCAAATGGGAAGTGGAGGCTGTGTATTGATTACACAGATATCAATAAGGCTTGTCCCAAAGACCCCTTCCCGTTGCCGTGCATCGACCAGATTGTTGACTCCACGGCTGGGTGTGACCTGTTGTTATTTCTCGATGCCTACTCCGGCTACCACCTGATCTTCATGACAAGAAAAGACGAAGAGAAGACATCATTCATCACCCCATGTGGTACGTATTGTTTCGTACGAATGCCTTTCGGGTTGAAGAATGCTGGCTCAACATTTGCAGGGGCAGTCCAGATTGGTTTTGAACCCCAGCTCCATAGAAATATGGAGGCTTATATGGATGATATAGTTGTCAAAACCTTGAACAGGGCAACCCTTATACCGGATTTAGAAGAAATCTTTGCAAACCTACGCAAGATCAATCTCAAGCTGAACCCTGAGAAGTGCGTCTTCGGCGTCCCGTGCGGCAAGCTTCTCGGGTTCTTTGTGTCACATCGTGGGATAGAGGCCAATCCGGACAAGGTCAAAGCTATAGAATAGATTGAAGCACCCAAACGGGGCAAGGATGTGCGCCGGCTTGCTGGCTGCGTTGCCGCCATGAGCAGATTCATTTCCAAGTCTGCCGAGCGCGCCCTCCCCTTTTTCAAGATTTTGAAAAAGGCGGGCCCAATGGAGTGGACGCCAGAAGCCGAAGCAGCATTGCAAGATTTGAAGAGGTATCTTTCCTCCATGCTAGTACTAGTTGCGCCTAGGCCACAAGAACCGTTGCTGCTATACCTGGCGGCAACGAACCAGATGGTCAGCGCCGCACTAGTGGCATAGAGAGAAGTTGATGGCGAGGAGATAGCAGCGACAGAGCCTGATGCCGTTGGTGCAGAGACGACATGGCCAGTTGGAGTGCCGCCAAGGAAGAAAATGATGCAGCACCCAGTCTACTTTGTTAGCTCCCTCTTGCAGGGGGCTAGATCAAGGTACTCCGGCGTGCAGAAATGGCTCTTCGGCCTTCTTATGGCCTCGAGGAAGCTGTGTCACTACTTCCAGGCACACGAGATCACTGTCGTCACTCGCCTCCCTCTGCAACGGATATTGCACAATCCCGATGCAACGGGATGAATTGTAGAGTGGGCACTGGAGCTGTCCATCTTTGGCCTCAAGTTTGAAAGTACCTCGACGATTCAAAGCCGAGTCCTGGCGGAGTTCGTTGCAGAATGGTCCACGACGCCTGATGAAGAAGCCCAGGAGACTGCTCTCCCCGGCAAAGAGGCGAGTTGCGATTGGATCATGTACTTTGATGGAGCTTTCTCCTTACAGGGCGCCGGGGCTGGCGTATTGCTTGTCGCGCCCATCGAAGAGCACCTCAAGTACGTGGTCCAGATGCACTTCCCCAGGGAGGTATCAACGAACAATACAGCCGAATATGAGGGGCTGCTTGCTGGTCTTAGGATCGCGGCAGACCTCGGAATCAAGAAACTCATTGTCAGGGGCGATTCGCAGCTTGTCGTCAAACAAGTCAACAAAGATTACCAGAGCCCGTTAATGAAGGCCTACGCCGATGAAGTGAGAAAGCTGGAAGAGCGCTTTGATGGTATACAGGCGGAGCACGTTCCCCGAGCAGAGAACGACATCGCCGATTACATGTCAAAGCGCGCTGCCCTCAAGTTACTTGTGGAACCAGGTACCTTTGTGCTTCAGCTTTCTCAGCCATCCGTTGATCCATCAACAGAGCAAAACAAGAGGAGGATATCAGGTCCCGACAAGTACTTTCCCACCGAGCTCCCCGGAGCCGCCGACAAAGATGTTGCCGGGGACACTGAGCCTGCCACGGGACGGCTAGCTCCGGTGGAGCGTCAAGCTCTTGCCGTCGAGACAGCCGCTCCTATAGCGGAGGAAATGCCTTTAGTCCTCGCCGTCGAGCCCCAGGCTCCAGCATGGGCACATCATACCGTACGATTCCTCCAAACTGGGGAACTTCCTGAGGAGCAGGAAGAAGCAGAAAAAAGTAGCCTGTCGGTCTGCTATGTACCAGTTCGTCGATGACGTCTTGTACAGAAAGAGACCGAACGGCGTGAAGTTGAAGTGTATCCCTCGTGAGGAAGGACTGGAGCTGTTGGCAGAGATACATGGAGGCATATGTGGATCCCACATAGGGTCAAGATCCCTTGCCGACAAGGCATTTCGGCAAGGCTTCTTCTGGCCCACTGTACTCTAGGATGCGACGACACTGGTCACCAGGTGTGAAGCATGTCAGTTCCATTCAAAGAAACTTCATCAACCAGCTCAAGCCCTTCAAACCATACCTCTCTTCTGGCCCTTCTCGGTCTGGGGGCTCGACATACTGGGCCCTTTCCCCTGCGCTGTCGGGGGCTTTGAGTACTTGTACGTCGCGATCGACAAGATCACAAAGTGGCCAGAGGTGGAGGTAGTGAGGAAGGTCAAAGCTCAGTCAGCCGTCAAGTTCTTCAAGGGACTAGTGTGCCGTTTTGGTGTACCCAACAGGGTCATCACCGACAATGGCACACAGTTCACAAGCCTCACCTTCATGCAATATACCCAAGACCCCGGCAGCAAGGTCTGTTTCACTTCCGTTGCTCACCCACGAAGCAATGGTCAAGCTGAGAGGGCAAACGTTGAAGTACTGCGAGGCTTAAGGACAAAGACCTCTGCCAGGCTGCACAAGAGTGGAAGGCGCTGGATTGATGAGTTGCTGACGGTTCTTTGGTCGATCAGAACGACGCCAAATGTAGCCACCGGCCAGACACCCTTTGCCCTAGTATACAGGGCAGAAGCAGTTCTCCCCACTGAACTCATATACGGGCTACCTCGAGTGCTCGCTTATGATGAGCTTGAGCAAGAGCAACTGCGGCAAGACAACGCAACGCTCCTTGAGGAAGATCGTCTTCGGGCGGCTATGAGAGCAGCATGCTACCAGCAAGCCTTGCGCTGCTACCATAGCCACAAGGTCCGTGCCCCAAGCTTTGAGGAAGGCGACCTTGTTCTTCGGCGCGTTCAATCGGCCAAGAATACCAACAAGTTGACGCCGAAGTGGGAAGGCCCTTATCGGGTAATACGAGTCACCAGGCCTGGCGCAGTCCGCCTGGAGACCAAAAATGCCATTCCGGTGAGCAATTCCTGGAACATTGAGCATCTTCGCAAGTTTTACCCATAAGGCGCGGCTTCCGGGCCTCCCGGCAAGCCACCTTTTGTACAAGCCTTGCCGACAAGGCATGTAACCCTTTGTACAAAGCCAGGCGCAGACCCTGAGCATAAATAAATGAAGCGCTGGCACCCTAAGTTATAGCCTGCATGCTAGGTCAAGTCTCATCCTTGGTTAGGGTTGATAGTGCTAAGCAGCGGCTAACCCCTAGCTTAGAGGTCGAGTTTGCATCCCTTTGTCTTCCTTTTATCTTCTTTGGTTCACGGGACACACAGATATCCTTGCCGGAACCACTTGGGGAGGAAAAAAGGAACAGACCAGCATCTGGGCCCCGGCAAGCCAGTATTGCCGGGGGCTGCAAGAGCAAAGATTCACCCACGGTAAGCCAAGGTTGCCTGGGGCTGCAGCTTCAGATAAGTTCTTCATCCCTTATCATGCATTCTACTATGGACTGAGGTATGTGAAACCTCGTTTTCTCCTTAAAACTACCATGCTGCCCTAACTATAGGCCCTGGGGCTCGTTCCTGGGACCAAGTTGGGTCGTAGTCGCGGCAGCGAAAAGGATGAAACAAGGAGCCTAACTCCACTTCATCCCTGCCTTCGCCAAAGGCGTGAGAAAGGTCGAGCAAAGTGGAGTGTCAGGACCCCGATCCTAAGTCACACCGATCTAGCTTGTAACACGTCATATCACTTTGCGGCCTCACGCACGGTATCCCCACAGGTGCCACCTTACCTTGCCCGGGACCGTTTGTGCATTTTGGCACACGTATATGACAGTGTCGCCAGCATCCATATGACAGAGAACCCATGCCAACATGGCTAGTTATAAACCAAAAGTGGCAATAAATTACAGAGACAGGCATCCATGACCCAGCAACGAACGTGTCGGTCATCAACGTATGAACCCAAGTCGTAGCAAGCTACAAGGACTTAAAGGAACAACGCGTGACATTTCCCCTAAGGGACAGACACAGGAACGAAGAAGGACACATGCCGACCAACCTACGTGTTCCGAGCAGTAGCGAGCTACCAAGGCTCGGTGGAAGCACTAGGAGGCATTTCCCTGTAAGATAGGCTACCATAGGAAAACAACTAGGTGTCGGATCCCACACATACCAAGCATTTCAATCATACACACAATATGCTCAATTTGTGCAAATACAACATTGCATCACAACAAAACTCTATGACTCAAAGTACTTTATTTAAGTGGCTCCGAAGATCCATACATAACATATCCACATAGGTAGGGGTCACTTGACCCAACACTCAAGTCATACAATCATACAAGCACAAGTGGAAGCCAACATGTCTGAGTACAGACAACTTGGAAATAAAACATGCTTGGTGTAGCCTGACTATCTACAAGGCCCTTCACAAGCTCAGGAACTTCGTCTGGGTAGCAAGCTACTCGTCGACGTCAACGTCTATGTAGAACCCATCAGAAGGGGCAGGGTTCTCCTCTTCAAAAGTTATTAAGCAAACATGAGTACAAAGGTATTCAGCAAGTCTTACAACAAAACCTAACATACATGCATCATTATCAACAAGGGTAGTGGAGTTCATAGCAGCAAGCCAGCTTTGACTCTTGGCTAACCTATACTACGACTCTCAGCAGATTGCAAGATAAGACTACATACACGAGTCCTCTACTCACCACATCAATACACCACCGTGGATCCTCTTCCATCATCCTACGGGAGGGCCATCCACGGCACTCACACTTGTCTTGAGGCTTTTAGTAGTATCCATCAACTTGTCTATGAACTGTAAGAGCAACCAAGTAGTCCGTACCGCGAACAACGGCTATTCGAATAGATTGGTAACCCTACAGGAGTGTACTTCTTCACACACGCTTCCACCACTTATCGTCGTTTACTCGACATGTACTCGGCAACCTTCAAGCGGAAGCCCAGCGAGGGTGTCGGCCACGACTTGACTAACTACACAAGACCCTTGTCTAGGTTTATCACCTATTTGGGTTCCATCCGTGGGGAGATCCGGCCGGGGTGTCGCTCACGGCCCCAAACGATGTGTACAGGGTTCCCGAGTCATCAAACGGACGACCGGTACACCGTGTGTCACACCCTGATTTTCGTGCCACTATGCTTGAGCTAGTTATCATGTTAAAAATGTGGATTTACAAAAACTTTTGAGTGTTTTTGACTTTGCTTGATTTGACCCTTGTCTGCTATTTGCTAGTGCTCTAAAAATAAAATATATCCTCCAACTCTTATACTTCATCTTCTTGATCCAAAACCTTTTCCCAATGATCAGGCCATGTGCATAGACCAATATAGAATTTTCTTATAAAAATATTTTGGCCAAATGGTACTTTCTAAAATTAGTTTTCCAAAAACCCCTGAATTGAGGTTTGCACTACAAGTACCTTATATAGGGTGTGAAAAATCTTCCAAAAAGTACATTTGAATCCTATTAGGTATAGGACTCCCAGAAACCACAAAAGTATAATTTTAAAAGTTATTTTTATATTTTATTTAAAAGCTTTTTTAAGGCAAGAAATGGTCTTTGATAGGGAAAAATTATTTAACTATTTCAAAAATATTTTCCAAAATTCAGGGAAACTCATAGGACATATATTGTCCATATATAAGAGTTTCAACACATGGTCATGTTCAAAATATTGGGAAAGTCCTTCCAAAACCCTTTCTGGATATTTCAAGCTTTTGAAATATTTACAAAGGAAATATTCTCCAAAAATTCCAGGGAAATTCTATCATGTCATATATGACATATTTGATGATCTTGCAAAGCCTCATGCCTTGAAGATCAAGGAATCATCATCTAATCCCCTCAAAACCACTTCTGCCCATTTTGAAGTTTGAGCAACTTTACATTGCCAAACTTGTCCAAATGCTCTCAAACTTGGTGCACATGCTAAGATGATGTAATTATGCATCTATGCCAAATGGCACAAGTTTTGGAGAAGCATAACTTGATCTAAGTGCCCCAAAACCATTTCTGTTCAAATGCAAATTTGAACAACTTTACATTGTCAACTTTTTACCTGGGGCCTCAAACTTTGTGAGCATGATCATAACCCCAAATGATGATGCTACACCAAGTGGTGCATCAAGGGGAGATGATTAGCTTGACTCAAACAAGGTGAACCCATTTCTGTTGATTTCTAGGGTTCACCAAAGTTACATTGGCAACTTTGCCCAAATGAGCTCAATTTTGGTGGAGGAGCCTAATTGTGTGTGACATTCCATCCTGTTAAGTCCCATGCCAATTGGAAGTTATTTGCCTCCCCAAAACCTGATCAAACACCTTCTGTCCAATTACCAAACCAGTGTTTGGACCCCTTTTACTTTTTCCCTTTACCTCAAATTCCTACCACAGCTTCTTCTGATCATCTCCTACCCCCAGTAAATTCCCCATGTCCTCAGCTCAATTATTGGGGGGTAAAAACCCCATTTTTACACCTGTGGACAGCAACACTCTTCTCCTCTTTCACGTCTCTCCTCACTCCAGTGGCCTCCAGGGCATCCCAGGTCGTCTGGGCAATTGTTTACTACTCCCTCTACCCTCTGGACACCATTGGACACGCCCTGGACGCCAGGCAATGCCAATGGCAGCCAAAAGCACGCTCTGGAGCGCGCTACAGTGCTCTGGAGCACTGCAGCCGCCCCCAATCACTGGCCCCGACCACCTAGGGCCTCCCCCCTCATGTCCCCCGAGGCTGCCTCGGCGTCCGGGACACGCCGGGCGGTCGGCCCCCTCCTCTCTCCTCCTCTCTCACCCCTGCTCGCACGCGCACCGGCCGACCCTGAACCCCAATGGGCGCGCTCACACGAGCAAGACATCTGGCACATCCCCGCTCCTCCTCTCTCTTCCTCTAAGCATGGACCAGCCCCACGAACGCCCTGGACATGCCCGCTGGTGCCCCTGTGGCTTGCAACGACAGGAAGGGCCTCGCCGGCGCATGCGACTTCGGTGGACCGACGCTCACCTATAAATAGGCCGCCCCCGAGCCCCCTCGCGGCTCCGTTGCCCCCCTCTCCCTCTAGTGCACCTCCCTGACAGGACAAATGCCCTCCCCTTGCCCTCCAGCCATCTCTACGGCCGGAGCAGGGCCGCCGGCCGCCGTTTAAATCTGTGGGCCTCGCCCCTTCTTTCTTCCCTCTGATCACTCCCGCACTCTCTCCTCACCACCGCCAACTCACCTCAAGCTCCAGTCCCTCCTTTCCCCGACTCTTCCTCGCTGTGCCAAGACCGCCGACGGTCGCCTCCGCGGCCACCCAAGCCGTCGCCGTTTCAGCCCTCTCCGGCGTGCGTGAAGTACGTGGGCGGATGCGGCATGTCCTCCTGAGCACACCAGTGGGCGGAGCGTCGCTGGAGGAGGCCCGAGTCGACAGCGCTCGGCAGCGCCTCCCCTGCCTCACCTCTGTTCGAGCAGGAGGAGGAAGGCGAACCTGCCAGGCGGGGCCCGCTTGCAGGCGACCGAGGGGCTGGGCCCGCGCATAAGTGGAAGCGCCTCCGTGGGAGCCGCGTCCCTGCGGTGAAAACGCCTGGCCCGATGGCGCCTTCGACGTCGCCTGGCCCTCTGCGGGTGGCTATGCAGTTGGGCCGGCCCAGTTGCTGTGCAGCTATTCTTCGCCCTGCGCGCAAGGGTATAAGCCATTTTCTCTTTCCCTTTTCTTTTTCTGTGAACTTCAAAAATGCCTAAACAATTCAAATAAACTCCAAACTTGATGATTCAAATTTCCTATGGCTCCATAAATCATGCTCTATCACATGGTGCAACATGCACATTATTCCAGAGACATTTTCTTCACACACATTTATCAAATGCCAATATATCATTTTCTGTGATGAACTTTAGAAAATCACAGAGAGCTCAATCTTGATCCAAATGCAGTGGTTCAAATTCCTAGATGCTTGTCATATCCAAACTTAGTTTTGGAACATTTTTATTAATACTTTCTGTACCCCACCAAATATTGAGCCATTCCTTCATATTTATCAGCTTTGCAAAATCCTAGGAAATTCATTTGAATTCCAAATCCAGTGAAACCAACTCCTAGATGCTTCTAAAATCATGACTTGTTGATGGGTACCTTTGCTCATCATTCAGGAATATATTTCTGTACACTTCTTTCAAATCCATAAACCCCTTGATTCTATTATACTGAAATGTTCCAAGCTACCTATTGATCCAACACCTATGAAACCACCTTGGTTATTTTTCATATGACCAGAGGTATCCTAGAAAAGTCCAACTCCTATTTTTAGAGCACTTTTATTTTTGCTTTGATTGTGTTGCTTATTATGATTGTTTCCATCGTTAGTTGACGAAATAAACAGAGTATTCGGTGATGGACCAGAAGGGTTGAAGACTCGGAAGAATAAGGCAAGCAGCCCTTTGACCATGTTCGAGAAACCTTTTTATGCATGTCTCATAGCACCTTATTATTCAATGCATCGGAATCAGGTAGAAGAGGTGACCACTTTGGTTGGTACCTTTGTTACCTTACTATTGAAACTTGCATCAAACATGACCGTACCTTCCTATGAGGGTTATGTGGGTGGGAGTAGATAGATGTATGCTATAGTAGTTGGCTACGCAAAATGGGTCAGGGTTATGCATTGAGTGAAACAAGTGTGGTTTGGCATACTTGCAAAAGACCCAGTGGGTGCCACTAATGCCCCTGGGAGTTGATGATGAGCTAGGGCACTACTTGGTGAAGAAGTAGTGTGCCGAGGCTTGATGAAAGTGTTGTTTACAGAGATGGATTAGATTTATGTGTGACTACCGTCCCAACCAAACATGCGCAACCACTCTACCCTTATATGGGAAAGGGCATTATTGATTACCTAGGTCGATACTAGCATGGTGCCCGCATTACTAGTGACGGGGGTGACATGAGGTCACTCTCAGGACGGGGTCGTGCTTGGATAGGCGGCCATGACTGTCTTTATAGGGCACCGGACACACCGTTGGTACCCCGTGCTTGTGGTATGTGATGAATACGGAGCGAGGCTCCAAAAATCTTGAGATGTGAAATGTGGGGCACGGGGCTGTTACCAATCGAGTGGACTCCATATTAGTGTCGTCTAGGGAAAGATAGTGATCGGGTGCTTAACCCGGGTACTTGAGGTACCGCGGGTCGTGGATGTCACGGAAGTTCCCCGGATCTAGTGGGTAAAGTGTGCAACCTCTGCAGAGTGTCAAACTATTCGAATAGCCGTGTCCGCGGTCAAGGACAGTTGGGTGGTGCTACTTAGACTATGTCCATAAGTTTCTGGGAAACAACACGATTCAGAGATATTGTTGATGTGATTCTGAGAAAGTCACAATGAGCTTGAGCATGAGTTGATTACAACTCTTTCTCGATATTGATGTCTGTGATCTCCTGATACTTGTTGCAGAGACATGCATGTCCATGTTATATGTTGATCATACTTGCATATGAAAAACTAGCTTTCCGCAAAACTGCCAATTTAGCAGTAGAGCCTTGCATAATTATTCTGTCTTCACACTTGGGTTGCTTGCGAGTACATTCAATGTACTCATTGGCTTGCCACTGGTTATTTTATTGGCCAGGTATGAGAGAGCAGGTTATGATGAAGATTTCTTGGTGACGAGCATGCGAACTAGGACGCTTCCTAGTCAGAATGCCTGTAGGGTTAAGGCAGATGGCATGGATCCAAGTTGTTAATGAAGATTTCCACTGCGATGATATACTCAAGGCCTGACCATTATGGTCCTATTTGTGTATTACGGTATGTATGGATGTAAGACTCTTCTTATTCAGCTTCTGTGTGTTCAGTGAGCATTGATCTCTGGGATCACTGTACACGTGCATTCGGTGATCTCGACTTATGAGTCGGGGTCCCCACAGAGCTGGTATCAGAGCCATCCTGACTGTAGGAAGCCTTAGTTAGCATGGTCGTTAGTTAGGGTAAAACTATTTTCAAAAACTATTACTAGTTTTCAAAACTATCTATACTTCTCTTCCCTTCTCAGTTTTTCGGAAACTAGGCTATACTTGATCTCTTCCTCTTCAAAACCTTGGTCGCTAGAACCCTTATGCCCCTGACCACTGGATTTTCTGTAATCCTCGTGGAGTGCACCTTGCCAAACACTCACCCACCTCTTCTGAATGCAAGATTGACGACACCACGACAAGACGGTACCAACAGAAACTACATCCTCGATGAGTGAGGACATGAAGACCCAGAAGATGGGGGACACCCTTGACAAGAGCCCCCAAGATGGTGCAACTTTGGCCTATGATGACCAGGGTATTGGTTATGCAAAATCATGATATGCATCGCTAATAGAGTAATCATGTCACTACCGTTGTTGTATCGGCAACCACCGGTGGATGAGAACCTCGCCATTTGGTCTGCCTCACCATAGTGAGCAGGAAAACGGTTCTCTTCGTCCCCCGCCCCTGGTGTCGATGTTGTCATCAATGTAACCGACATGTTGGACCTCTATTATGCCTTGTTATTGTCATTGCATACGGATCACCTACCTGGTACCCTCGACGTCCCAGAAGGCACAAGGGATCGTCATGATTAAAGAGATAAGGGAAGACCAAGTCAACGCCAGCTACAAGGAGGCACCTTCACCACATCACTCCATCAGGCGAGAAGTTGTTGAAGATTCTTCAGGCTCAACCCGAATCATTCATCAAACAACTACAAGGGACATAGCAACACCTGAGGAAGCTCAGAAGACTGCACGAGGCACAAGTCACGACACTGAGGCTGAGAACCCCTAGGGTAGGATGAGTCGTGTACCCCCTATGCGCAGTCGAGTCCGTATGATGGTTCGAATAGAACCATGATTGTGAGTTGCTTGCCTTTATTTGCCTGTGTTTTTATATAAGTCGCACTTTTGCCCCAGGCAACAAGTGCATGGCTGTATCACCTTCCTTGCCTTGTTTCTTTTGTTTCGGCCTTTTTGCACCTGTTTGTTGCACCTGCACTATAGAACCCCCTTTAGGCGTTTCCCTCCTCTACGCTGCTTCTTCCCTCTATTCTCTCTCTCCCCAACTGAAGACCCGCAAGACAAGATGCACCAAGGATTCTACCTCGGCAGCCAACTGGCACTGAAGACTTCTGCTACAACCTCCGTGGCCAATTGCAACCCCGTAGAGTTATGTTTAACCCTCCAGACCAGTAACCCCATTCCAAGATCCTTTGAGACTTCATGAGACACTCCAGCACGAATCCTTAACCATGTGCCTAACCCATGGTAAAGCAAGAGAACCAGCTAAGCCTTTATAACCTTGCACAACACTGGGTTCGTAATGGAACTAGTGGACACAGTGAGCGAGCACATTTTCATCCTAATATAGCACGAGAACTGACGATGCCATAGATAGACCAGTTCGAGGATATTGGACAAATGACTTGGTGGCTTTATATCAGTGACTTCGCGGAATTATCTGAGACCTTGGTGGATTGTGAGATTTCATATTGATGGGTTCATGACTTTGGGGAAGCATGTGGGAGTACCCGTTGGGCATAAGATTTGGATTTATGTAGGTGATTCTGGTTGGTATAATGCTGATATATCTGCATGGTTCGGAGTAGAATTGGGTTTAGGCCTGTGATCCTGATTATGATATCATGCTTCTCGGTGGACAATAACCTAGGAGATTGGATTATTTGTCGGAGTTGATTTAGGGATCGATATAATCCTGACCTTGGAGTTTACTTGACCCGGATGATGAGAATTTGGTGGGCATACTATCGTAATGCATAGTCCTTCCGAGTATTTGGGTATTATAGGGACTTGAGATCTTGTGGAACACCGAAGATATCGGATTCGTAGAATTGTCGGATTATGTGGTGATTGATAGAAATTACCGGGCTATTGGAGGTGATCTATAGGAAGGAAACAAAATCTTGGAGTGGCATATGACGTGTTTCCTTAGAATAGAGATACCTTATCGTGAGCCTTGCAAGAATAGGTTGAGCGCTTGGATTGTGGTGTTTAATTTAAGCTTAGCAGCATGTGTGACCTACCCATGGATTTTAGGGGTAGACATACATATGGATTTGGGGATCGTAGACAAGTATAATTTTGTTAGACCGTCTCTTGAGAGTCATGAGGATATGTATGGCATGAGTGGTGATTGAAGTTGGTCTATGCGAGAGGCTGCTTTTTCGTTCGGAGTACAAGATAGAGCTATTGGCATCTCAGAAACTGTGCTTAAGGATAAGATGATAAACGTTCACTCACTCACTCGAATCCTTGAAACCCCTAAGCCCCACCAAGCCATAACCTGGTCAGATTTTGACCACGGGCCTTCACTCTAAGTCAGGAAGGCCTCTGAAAATACTCAGCGGAGACCACCACCAATACCCCAGCTTACCTTGCGTACCCCCATAGACCTCATGGAGTAATTGGACAAGTTGGGTCACGTCATTATTTGATGGCCTACTTGTCTACCCGAAGACAAAGAAGAGACGGACAACTGGATGGAAGACATTTGAAGACCACCCTGTCAAGACGGAAGATCTACACCGACCACCGTCATCAAGAAGTAAACTTCCGCGTCGAAGACCGGGCGTATCTGCAAACCACTCCTCTCGAAGGGACCGAGCATTTCCGTGTCGAAGGAACGCTCACACCAAGATTTATCGACCCTTCTTCAAGACCACTACAAGACAAATAGTAGACGGCTCCTAGCTAGACTTACCACCTGGGATACCCTCCGTGCACCAAATCTTCCACAAGTCCCCACTCTGGAAGTACTTCTTACCTCCTAGCTAGCCCGATGCCTGCAAGGACATCGATCACCGAGCCTTTGGCAACAAACCCAACCTAACCTACGCAAGAGACCCCTCAGCAACCTGCATCAAAGGCAACAAGAAAGAAGCCACACCACCAAGTACTTCAAGATTCCAGTGGAGCACTACCCGTAAGCAGAACCAACAAGAAGAAGTGAAGACTACCCCGTATCCAAGACTCCGTATTCCTTTCCATGCCTAGTCTGGGAATCTCGGGGACGAGATTCTTGTAAGGGGGGTAGGTCTGTCACACCCTGATTTTCATCCCACTTTGCTTGAGCTAGTTATCATGTTAAAAATGTGGATTTACAAAAACTTTTGAGTGTTTTGGACTTTGCTTGATTTGACCCTTGTCTGCTGTTTGCTAGTGCTCTAAAAATCAAATATATCCTCCAACTCTTATACTTCATCTTCTTGATCCAAAACCTTTTCCCAATGATCATGCCATGTGTATAGACCAATATAGAATTTTCTTATAAAAATATTTTGGCCAAATGGAACTTTCTAAAATTAGTTTTCCAAAAACCCCTGAATTGAGGTTTGCACTACAAGTACCTTATTTAGGGTGTGAAAAATCTTCCAAAAAGTACATTTGAATCCTATTAGGTATAGGACTCCCAGAAACCACAAAAGTATAATTTTAAAAGTTGTTTTTATGTTTTATTTAAAAGCTTTTTCTTAAGGCCAAAAATGGTCTTTAATAGGGAAAAATTATTTAACTATTTCAAAAATATTTGCCAAAATTCAGGGAAACTCATAGGACATATATTGTCCATATATAAGAGTTTCAACACATGGTCATGTTCAAAATATTGGGCAAATCCTTCCAAAACCCTTTCTGGATATTTCAAGCTTTTGAGATATTTACAAAGGAAATATTCTCCAAAAATTCCAGGGAAATTCTATCATGTCATATATGACATATTTGATGATCTTGCAAAGCCTCATGCCTTGAAGATCAAGGAATCATCATCTAATCCCCTCAAAACCACTTCTGCCCATTTTGAAGTTTGAGCAACTTTACATTGCCAAACTTGTCCAAATGCTCTCAAACTTGGTGCACATGCTAAGATGATGTAATTATGAATCTATGCCAAATGGCACAAGTTTTGGAGAAGCATAACTTGATCTAAGTGCCCCAAAACCATTTCTGTTCAAATGCAAATTTGAACAACTTTACATTGTCAGCTTTTTACTTGGGGCCTCAAACTTTGTGAGCATGATCATAACCCCAAATGATGATGCTACACCAAGTGGTGCATCAAGGGGAGATGATTAGCTTGACTCAAACAAGGTGAACCCATTTCTGTTGATTTCTAGGGTTCACCAAAGTTACATTGGCAACTTTGCCCAAATGAGCTCAATTTTGGTGGAGGAGCCTAATTGTGTGTGACATTCCATCCTGTTAAGTCCCATGCCAATTGGAAGTCATTTGCCTCCCCAAAACCTGATCAAACACCTTCTGTCCAATAACCAAAACCAGTGTTTGGACCCCTTTTACTTTTTCCCTTTACCTCAAATTCCTACCACAGCTTCTCCTGATCATCTCCTACCCCTAGTAAATTCCCCATGTCCTCAGCTCAATGATTGGGGGGTAAAAACCCCATTTTTACTCCTGTGGACAGCAATACTCTTCTCCTCTTTCACCTCTCTCCTCACTCCAGTGGCCTCTAGGGCATCCCAGGCCGTCTGGGCAATTGTTTACTACTCCCTCTACCCTCTGGACACCATTGGACACGCCCTGGACCCCAGGCAATGCCAATGGCAGCCCAAAGCACGCTCTGGAGCGCGCTACAGTGCTCTGGAGCACTGCAGCCGCCCCCAATCACTGGCCCCGACCACCTAGGGCCTCCCGCCTCCTGTCCCCCGAGGCTGCCTCGGCGTCCGGGACACGCCGGGCGGTCGGCCCCCTCCTCTCTCCTCCTCTCTCACCCCTGCTCGCACGCGCATCGGCCGACCCTGAACCCCAATGGGCGCGCTCACACGCGCAAGACCTCTGGCGCCTCCCCGCTCCTCCTCTCTCTTCCTCTAAGCGTGGACCAGCCCCACGAACGCCCTGGACACGCCCGCTGGTGCCCCTGTGGCTTGCAACGACAGCAAGGGCCTCGCCGTCGCATGCGACTTCGGTGGACCGGCGCTCACCTATAAATAGGCCGCCCCCAAGCCCTCTCGCGGCTCCGTTGGCCCCCTCTCCCTCAAGTGCACCTCCCTGACAGGCCAAATGCCCTCCCCGTGCCCTCCAGCCATATCTACGGCCGGAGCAGGGCCGCCGGCCGCCGTTTAAATCCGTGGGCCTCGCCCCTTCTTTCTTCCCTCTGATCACTCCCGCACTCTCTCCTCACCACCGCCAACTCACCTCAAGCTCCAGTCCCTCCTTTCCCCGACTCTTCCTCGCTGTGCCAAGACCGCCGACGGTCGCCTCCGCGGCCACCCAAGCCGTCGCCGTTTCAGCCATCTCCAGCGTGCGTGAAGTACGTGGGCGGGTGCGGTATGTCCTCCTGAGCACACCAGTGGGCGGAGCGTCGCCGGAGGAGGCCCGAGTCGACAGGGCCACGCCGGCGAGCGCTCGGCCGCGCCTCCCCTGCCTCGCCTCTGTTCGAGCAGGAGGAGGAAGGCGAACCTGCCAGGCGAGGCCCGCTTGCAGGCGACCGAGGGGTTGGGCCCGCGCATAAGTGGAAGCGCCTCCGTGGGAGCCGCGTCCCTGCGTTGAAAACGCCTGGCCCGATGGCGCCTTCGACGTCGCCTGGCCCTCTGCGGGTGGCTATGCAGTTGGGCCAGCCCAGTTGCTGTGCAGCTATTCTTCGCCCTGCGCGCAAGGGTATAAGCCCTTTTCTCTTTCCCTTTTCTTTTTCTGTGAACTTCAAAAATGCCTAAACAATTCAAATAAACTCCAAACTTGATGATTCAAATTTCCTATGGCTCCATAAATCATGCTCTATCATATGGTGCAACATGCACATTATTCCAGAGACATTTTCTTCACACACATTTATCAAGTGCCAATATATCATTTTCTGTGATGAACTTTAGAAAATCACAGAGAGCTCAATCTTGATCCAAATGAAGTGGTTCAAATTCCTAGATGCTTGTCATATCCAAACTTAGTTTTGGAACATTTTTATTGATACTTTCTGTACCCCACCAAATATTGAGCCATTCCTTCATATTTATCAGCTTTGCAAAATCCTAGGAAATTCATTTGAATTCCAAATCCAGTGAAACCAACTCCTAGATGTTTCTAAAATCATGACTTTTTGATGGGTACCTTTGCTCATCATTCAAGAATATATTTTTGTACACTTCTTTCAAATCCATAAACCCCTTGATTCTATCATACTGAAATGTTCCAAGCTACCTATTGATCCAACACCTATGAAACCACCTTGGTTATTTTTCATATGACCAGAGGTATCCTAGAAAAGTCCAACTCCTATTTTTAGAGCACTTTTATTTTCACTTTGATTGTGTTGCTTATTATGATTGTTTCCATCGTTAGTTGACGAAATAAACGGAGTATTCGGAGATGGACCAGAAGGGTTGAAGACTCGGAAGAATAAGGCAAGCAGCCCTTTGACCATGTTCGAGAAACCTTTTTATGCATGTCTCATAGCACCTTATTATTCAATGCATCGGAATCAGGCAGAGGAGGTGACCACTTTGGTTGGTACCTTTGTTACCTTACTATTGAAACTTGCATCAAACATGACCCTACCTTCCTATGAGGGTTATGTGGGTGGGAGTAGATAGATGTATGCTATAGTAGTTGGCTACGCAAAATGGGTCAGGGTTATGCATTGAGTGAAACAAGTGTGCTTTGGCATACTTGCAAAAGACCCAGTGGGTGCCACTAATGCCCCTGGGAGTTGATGAGGAGCTAGGGCACTACTTGGTGAAGAAGTAGTGTGCCGAGGCTTGATGAAAGTGTTGTTTACAGAGATGGATTAGATTTATGTGTGACTACCGTCCCAACCAAACATGCGCAACCACTCTACCCTTATATGGGAAAGGGCATTATTGATTACCTAGGTCGATACTAGCATGGTGCCCGCATTACTAGTGACGGGGGTGACATGAGGTCACTCTCGGGACGGGGTCGTGCTTGGATAGGCGGCCATGACTGTCTTTACAGGGCACCGGACACACCGTTGCTACCCCGTGCTTGTGGTATGTGATGAATACGGAGCGAGGCTCCAAAAATCTTGAGATGTGAAATGTGGGGCACGGGGCTGTTACCAATCGAGTGGACTCCATATTAGTGTCGTCTAGGGAAAGATAGTGATCGGGTGCTTACCCCGGGTACTTGAGGTACCGTGGGTCGTGGATGTCACGGAAGTTCCCCGGATCTAGTGGGTAAAGTGTGCAACCTCTGCAGAGTGTCAAACTATTCGAATAGCCGTGTCCGCGGTCAAGGACAGTTGGGTGGTGCTACTTAGACTATGTCCATAAGTTTCTGGGAAACAACACGATTCAGAGATATTGTTGATGTGATTCTGAGAAAGTCACAATGAGCTTGAGCATGAGTTGATTACAACTCTTTCTCGATATTGATGTCTGTGATCTCCTGATACTTGTTGCAGACACATGCATGTCCATGTTATATGTTGATCATACTTGCATATGAAAAACTAGGTTTCCGAAAAACTGCCAATTTAGCAGTAGAGCCTTGCATAATTATTCTGTCTTCACACTTGGGTTGCTTGCGAGTACATTCAATGTACTCATTGGCTTGCCACTGGTTATTTTATTGGCCAGGTATGAGAGAGCAGGTTATGATGAAGATTTCTTGGTGACGAGCATGCGAGCTAGGACGCTTCCCAGTCAGAATGCCTGTAGGGTTAAGGCAGATGGCATGGGTCCAAGTTGTTAATGAAGATTTCCGCTGCGATGATATACTCAAGGCTTGACCATTATGGTCCTATTTGTGTATTACGGTATGTATGGATGTAAGACTCTTGTTATTCAGCTTCTGTGTGTTCAGTGAGCATTGATCTCTGGGATCACTTTACACGTGCATTCGGTGATCTCGACTTATGAGTCGGGGTCCCCACACCGTGCCACGTACATGTCGCATCACAGCCCACCCCGAGGGTCAGCGCTGCGCACGACCACCAGTAAACTACAAACAACAGAAACTAATTGCAACTCCTGGACAAAGGACAAGGGGACTTAATAAGACGAGAGGGCTTGGAGCGCCCGGAGCCCAATGCGTGGTAGTAGCTGTAACTTGAATCACACATACAGATCTCAGGTCCTATGGACGGTTCCAATGAAACAACCCACCACGTACTCCTACATGGCCTTTCATCGATACCTTTACCAAACATGTTCCACTTCTCTCTCTTTATCGAGTATGATTATTTCACCCTGATCCATCACCCAGATGGACTAGACCTGACACAAATCTAAGCATAGCAGGCAACATAAGCAAATAGCGTGGTGGAACAAACATCACAAGGCTCAATCAACTCCTACACATGCTAGTGGGTTTCAACTATTTACTGTGGCAATGACAGGTCATGCAAAGGAATAGGGTTCAACTACCGCAGCAAGTAGCAGTTCACACGCTGTTGCCTTAATGCAGTAAAAGAGAGCGGGAGCGAGAATATGGGTTTGTACCGGAATGATCAATGGGTTGCTTGCCTGACAGAGTGGTTGTCGGGTACTGCTCATCAGCTGGATACGCAGAAGTATCCTCGGGAGCAGGACCTACCACGAAGAACATCGGCGATACATTTAATAAGCAAACAAATGCAACAATATGATGATGCTCATGATATGGCAAGATGCATATGTTTTGGGCTAATGCATCTATAAACAGAAGGGTTTGAGCCCATTTGAATCAAAGATTCAAATTTAAACCCAAACTAATATTTATTAAAGTTCCTTATCATGTTTTAATGTTAACAGCAAGGTTAACTTGCTCAAGCATGCATGAAACTAGTGCCATTGGAAAGATTGGATTTTTCTGATCAATTTTCATATATAAATCTTTTCCATCTAAGCTACTGTTCAATTTATATGTTTTTTGAAGTTTAAAGCATTTTTTGTAATTTCTTGAATTGTTTTATATCAAATAATCCCAGAAAAGCATTTACTGCGTCAGCATGACATCATGCTGACGTCAGCAAGTCAACAGGGCGGTCCAGGTCAAACCTGACAAGTGGGACCCACTGGTCGGTGTCAAAGTTAGTTGTTTAACTACTTAGGATTAGTTTAGACACTAATCTAGATTTCACTAACAGGCAGGGCCCACATGTCAGTGACCCAGGGGGGTCAAACCCTTGGTCAAACGGGGTTGACTCGCCGGCGTTTAGCCGCCGGTGAGGCCAAACGCGGCGGTGTGGTGCGGGATTTGTGCTCCGGCAACCAAATCGACGGCGGAGCACACCTACGGGCAGCTGGGAGTGAGCCGCGTCGGGTGGTGGTGGCTGGCCTCGGGGTCGCCGGAAAAGGTGCCGGCGACGAGTCCTGCGGCCGCCGGAGCTCGGGTGAGCTCGGGCTAGTCGCTAGAGCACGGCGAGGCTCGTGGAGTGGTGCGTTGGGCTCCTGGGGATGCGGTGAAGCTATCGGACGGGGTGGCGCGGCCGTTGGGTGGCCGGAGCCTCGTCGGCGACGAGCTCCACGGCAGCGCGTGCGGGTGAGCTTCGTGCGGTCGGTACAGGGCTCGAGGGGGAATACGGAGAGGATGGGGAGGTAGCTGGGCTCACGACATTCGTGTTAGAGTTGACGGCGAGGTCGGGAACGAGCTGCTGCGACAGTGAGGTCACCGACAATCTCGACGGCCGAATGGGGGATAAGTTCTCGGGGACGACGCGTTGAAGCTTCCGGCGAGGCGTGGCTCGATGGGGAGGTGTAACAAACTGTGGCGGAGCTCGGGGACACGACGGGGAGGCGAGGGGAGCTCGGTGGCTGCGGCTATGGCGGTAGGACAGTGGCGGCTGCGTCGGCCATGGCGCCGGGAAGGCGAGGGAGAGGAGCTGGGGAGGGGGAGACATGTCCGCGAGCTCGGGGGAGGAGTGGGTGGTCGATCCAGGCCACCAGAACGGCGAGGGGAGGAAGCAGGGCGGTGGGCAGCTGCATGGCGCGCGCTGCTGCCGCCGTCGAGCACCTACCTGCCTGCCTGGCCGAGCCAAGCAACTCGGTGGAGCGGTGGCTGGGCTGGGCCGGCAGGTGGGCCTGCTAGTGGGCGCCAAGTAAGTCTTCTCTCTCCTCTCTTTTCTATTTTAATTGTGTTTGTTTTCTTTTGCAACTTTGTTGAATTAATAAAAATGCTAGAACATTTTTATAAATCATAAAACTAGTCATGCCCACTGTATATAATATGAACAGCATGGAACATTTTAGTTTATGATTATTTGGGCACATAAAATATTTTATAGTATTTAAATGCCCAAATGCAATTACAATATGAATTAATCCATAGACCTTTGGATGTCCTAGAAAATTGTGCACCATTTTTAGCAGAGGTTTAAGACCAAGGCAAAGATGATGAACATTTTTGAAGGGCATTTTGGGTACATTGGAAAAGATTTTATTAAACCCTAGTTGTTAGAAGAGGGGTGCTGGGGTTTCTGTCATTCCCATTTCAAGTTTCTGTGGAAAGTAAACATGATGCACACTCTAGCTAGTCCTAATGCAAGCACTGACTAGGGATGTGACAACTCACCCCCACTCAAAAGAATCGCATCCCGAGATTCGGGTTCCTCCGGAAAAAGGGTGGGGTACTCAAGTCGAAGACGATCCTCCCTTCCCCAAGTAGCTTCACACTCGGAATTATGTGACCATTGAACCTTGAGAAACTTTATATTATGGCGTCGAGTGGTATGCTCGGTTTGATCAAGAATACGAATGGGGTATTCTTTATATGTGAGATTGTCCTCGAGATCAAGAGTTTCGTGGTCCACTCCGCGGATAGGATCCGAGAAGCAACGCCTGTGTTGAGAAACGTGGAAGACATCATGAACTCTGGAAAGGTGCGGAGGTAGTTCCAATTGGTAGGCAACTTATCCTCGCTTGGCAAGAATGCGAAAAGGACCAATGTAACGAGGAGCCAATTTGCCTTTGATACCGAAACGATGGGTTCCCTTAAGAGGGGTAACCCGAATGTAAGCCTTATCGCCGACTTCAAAAGTCACAACCTTATGATGACTATCATATTGGCTCTTCTGGCGAGACTGGGCTGTTTTCAATTTCTCACGAACGATGTGAACTTGCTCTTCTGCTTCCTGGATCATATCCGGACCCAAGAATTGTCTTTCCCCGGTTTCTGACCAGTTAAGAGGCGTTCGACACCTTCGTCCATATAGAACTTCGATGGGAGCCTTGCCCAAGCTGGCTTGATAACTATTGTTATAAGAAAATTCGGCGAATGGAAGACACTTCTCCCAATCCATACCGAAAGAGATGACAGAGGCTCGAAGCATATCCTCCAGAATTTGATTGACTCGTTCCACTTGACCACTTGACTGAGGATGAAAGGCGGTGTTAAAAGAGAGATGAGTCCCCATAGCATTCTGGAAACTTTCCCAAAATCGTGAAGTGAAAAGACTTCCACGGTCTAAGTTAATTTCCAACGGCACACCATGAAGTGATACTATCCGAGAGATATACAAGTCTGCTAGCTGTCTAGCGGTTATACTCTCTCGAACAGGCAGGAAGTGGGCTACTTTGGAGAGGCGGTCGATAACGACGAAGATAGCATTATTCCCTTTCCTGGTCCTGGGAAACCCGGTAATGAAGTCCATACCGATCTTGTCCCATTTCCATTCAGGAATAGCTAAAGGTTGAAGGGTGCCAGCAGGCCGTTGATGCTCTGCTTTGAATCGACGACAAACGTCACAGTTAGCAATGAATTGAGCGATTTCTCTCTTCATCCTAGTCCACCAGAACCTCTGGCGTAGGTCCTAATACATTTTGGTACTAGCGGGATGAATGGTGAGAGGAGATTCATGAGCCTCCTTAAGAATCAGCTGCCGTAGATGTTGGTTCTTAGGAACCACTAAGCGGTTCTCGAAGAAGACAACACCTCGATCATCCGTAGATAAACTTCTAGAAGCTCCGCTAGCAATGCTCTCCTGGAGCCAGGATATACCCTTATCACGCTTCTGGGCAGCTATGATTTGATCCGTCAGGGTAGGTTTTGCCACCAAGGTGGAAAGGAATCCTCGAGGAACAATGTGAAGGTTAAGCTTACGAAATTCCTCGTGGGTAAGTGGTTGCCCTTGTTGTAACATCAGGTTGTTACAATAAGACATACGACTTAGTGCATCAGCCATGACATTAGCCTTCCCAGGGGTGTAAGTGATTCCTAAGTCGTAATCTGTGTGCAACTCAACCCAACGTCTTTGCCTGGGATTCAAATCCGGTTGGGTGAAGATGTATTTCAGACTTTGGTGATCAGTGAAGATTTCACAGCGATTACCAAGAAGGTAATATCGCCATGTTTTAAGTGCGTGGACTACAGCTGCAATCTCTAGATCATGTGTAGGATAGTTATCCTCATGCGGACGCAACTGTCGAGATGGGTAAGCGATCACTTGACGATCTTGCATGAGTATGCAACCTAGTCCTTGTCGCGAGGCGTTGCAGTAGATAATAAAGTCCTTGGAAAAGTCTGGTGGTACCAGTACGGGTGTAGATGTCAGGCGTCTTTTCAGTTCCTGAAAGCTGGACTCTCACTGTGGGGCCCACTCAAACTTTTTATCTTTCTTGAGGAGTTCAGTTAGAGGTTTAGCAACCTTAGAGAAATTCTCGACGAAGCGTCGGAAATAGCTCGCTAAGCCAAGGAAACTCCTAACTTGCTTGACCGATTCAGGAGGAGTCCAATCAAGGACGGCCTGAACTCGCTCGGGATTGATGGCAATTCCCTTGCCAGAGATTACATGACCCAGATAGGTTACTTCTGGCAACCAGAATTCACACTTGGAGAATTTGGCATAGAGACGGTCCTCTCGAAGTTTCGTCAATACCAGCCTTAGATGCTCGACATGATCTTCCTTGTTCTTGGAGTAGATGAGTATATCATCGAGGTATACCACGACGAATTTATCCAAGTACTCCATGAATATAGAATACATTAGCCGGGAGAAAGTGGTTGCGGCATTGGTTAACCCGAAGGACATGACGGTGTACTCGTATTGGCCATAACGAGTAAAAAAAGCCGTCTTGGGAATGTCCCCGTTCTTGATTTTGATTTGATGGTAACCCAACCTCAAATTCATTTTGGAAAAGACTGAGGATCCAGCGAGCTGATCATACAGATCGTTGATCCTGGAGAGCGGATACTTGTTCTTCATGGTGACCAGGTTGACAGGTCGATAATCTACAACCATCCGTTCCGTTCCATCCTTCTTCTTAACGAAGAGGACGGGACAAGCCCAAGGGGAAGAATTAGGTTGGATGAAACCCTTTTTCAAGGACTCATCGAGTTATTTCTTAAGCTCAGCTAATTCTAGGGGTGCCATCTTATAGCGTTTCCTAGAGATTGGGACAGTTCCTGGAATAAGATCTATCACGAACTCGACATCTCTGTCAGGTGGAACACCTGGCAGTTCTTCTGGAAAGATATCCGGAAAGTCACGGACTACCGGGATATCTTCGAGTTCTGGTATAGGGCTGGCATTAAGAGAGTAGAGCTGATGCTCAGCCATTCGGGTCAAAACATTGACTGTCTTGCCGGATGGGTGTGTAAGTTGAACAGTCCTAGTGTAGCAATCAATCTTGGCGTAATGAGCTATCATCCAATCCATACCCAAGATGATGTTTATGTCCGAGGACTTGAGAGCTATTAGTGATGCAAGGAAAACAAGTCTATCGACAAGAATTTCATTCCCATGGCATACCCTAGAGGTTTGCCACTTTGAACCAGGAGTTTGAATAACCATGGAAGTGGGCATGTCACAAAATGTCATGTTGTGCATTCAAGCATAGCTCTCAGATATGAACGAATGAGATGCTCCAATATTGAAAAGAACAGATGCCGGATGGCAGTTAACAAGAAGCGTACCAAGGACGACGTTAGGATCCTCATAAGCTTCCCCAGCAGAGACATAGTTTACATGACCACGTGCAGTGGGGATTGGCTTGACATAGTTCACCATGCCTGTTGGCTTACCACGGCCAACGGGCTTTCCTAGCTGGTTCTCAGGACACTCACGCATGTAGTGTCCTGGTTCTCCACACTTGAAGCATGTCAGAGTGCCAGTGCGTGGAGCAAAGTTGGTAGGTGGTCCTCCATAAGTCTTGGCAGGTTCATACTGTTGAGTTGGGCGGGGCGCCTCATAGGATGGCCTCGGAGTGTACTTGGGTGGCAGAGCAGTGTTAGGAACCCACACACGGCGCTTGTGAGAGCCAGAGCCGGATGAGGAACCAAAGTCACGAGAATACTTGCTTGTGGGTTCGAAATCCGTCTAGCCTGTCTCAGCAGTGATAGCTTTGTTCACCAACTTCTGGAAAAAGGTGCACTCGTGCAGACGTAGATCTCGGCGAAGTTCAGGGCTGAGTCCCTTGCGGAACCTCGCCTGCTTCTTGGCATAAGTGGATATTTCCTCAGGTGCATAGCGTGCCAAGTTGCCAAACTCGCGTCAATAACCATCCACGGTTAACCGGCCCTGGGTGAAATTGCAAAATTCCTCCCGCTTGCGATCCATGAGACCTTCCGGAATGTGATGTTCACGGAATGCCTCACTGAACTCAGCCCAAGTAGTGAGTTGTCCAGCAGGATGCATAGCCTCAAAGTTTTCCCACCAGAGGCTGGCAGGGCCCTCAAGATGGTAGGCGGCGTAGGTAACCTTGTCAGGTTCGGCCACACGGGCAGAGTGTAGCTTGTGAGTGATACCGCGAAGCCAGTCATCCGCATCCAGAGGTTCGGCGGAATGATGGAACTTCGATGGGCACATCTTGATAAAGTCATTGATTGACACCACGTCATTCCTCTAACGGAACCCAGTGTTCTGCTCTATATGTTCCAGTAGACGGTTAGTCTCTCTCTTGTTCCGTTCTGCCTCGAGCACAACTTCAGCCAAGGAGGGTGGCTGGGGCAGATTCTCATCTCTAGCCCCACTAGCCTCACCCTGCTCTTGAGCAGCAGGAGTGCTGCGAGTGTTGACCATCCTAGGAAAACAAAACAACGGTTTCGACAAGGATGGAAAAACTTGACAAAGGAGTGCAGAATGTAATGGATGACACAGAATGCAGAGATGTTCATCCGTACGACATGGTAATATAGAAACTGCCATATATACACCAGTGGTCATACACACCAAACATAGTTTAGTACAAGCCAAGGCTAAAGTACAACTGCGGTGAAAGACGAAACATCTCATCAGAGGCATTCCAAGCTCCTATACATTATTTAACTACACCTCCGGAACTCAGTACAAGCTAAGTCATATTCGAGAAGACGCGCATGACTGTGGAAATACGACTACTACGATACTACTACTGCCACGGTCTAACTCAGACACTCCCGTAGTTATATTCGTAAAGATCACCACCGTAGCCTGGAAGTGGAACATGTGGATCTTGAAACTCTCGAGCACTCGAAGGCTGTGGACCATAGGGACATGGATGCGGTCTCGCTCCCGATGCCGGTGGTAACCGACGCCCACGTGGAGGTGTGATACCCCCGACGTCACGCCAATCCATACGATCAGGCAGACGAGTCCGCACGGGGTACAAATCCCGCATATCCAGATATCCGGCGTGCACGGCAGGTGCAAGCCGTGTCAAAGTAGTCCAGTGGGCGGCTCGAGTGTTATACATCTCCATCAGGAGGGCACGGACCTCACGGTCCCTATCCTCCAGCATCTGAGTGGTAGTCTGAAGCAGTGGCTCCTCATGAGCGGCATCAGTATACTGACCAGTGTAGTAGCCTTCCTCTCCAGGAAGTGAGGCTGGCATGTAACAGAACTCAGTGTTCAGTAGCAGGGCATGCCTAGCCCGGATGATGGTCATCATCGAGTAAGCGACATCCTGCACTGCCATCTCGATGGTAACCCCGAGTCCATAAGACCAATGGATGGGGTCGGTAGCTCCGGGATATGAGGGGTATATCCGGACGGTGTAGAATTACTGACTCTGGTTGAAATCCCGGTACTGTTCCTCCACAGTGTACTCAGGGTACCAACGGTAGCCGATCTCAGTCAACACACGGACTAGCATGGCCGTGTGCCCTGGCACATTAATGCACCGAGTCAAGCGGACCACCTGGTGAGGTGTGCGACCAGACATCTGAAACATGAAATAATGCGAAGGCATTAGAATATCTGGAAGAAATCGGGCAGCATAACGACTGTAAATGCTCAAAAAAGATTTGAGACATCATACAAATGATAGCATAGCCACTCAACAACATCATATCAAGGTTCCGGGTAAAACTAACCATCGTACTAGAAGGGTAGAAACTAAACTGAGGCTTGAAACCAACAATCCTAAGAGTCTATGGATCAGTAACACGTGAACCTAGTAAAGATGAGAGACCTAGTCCTAAACCCCCGTAGAAAGAATAGGCTGACTCAAAAGGGCATAAGGTAAAGAAGTAAAAAGAGCCTTATGTTCCCTTCCACAATCAATTCCCCTACATATAACTAAGAATTTTTCTAGACTCAACATCGACCAGTTTGGCTTGAGAAACCTATAGGCAGTCCGGCTCTGATGCCAACGCTCTCAGGACCCCGATCCTAAGTCACGCCGATGTAGCTTGTAACACGTCATATCACTTTGCGGCCTCACGCACGGAATCCCCACGGGTGCCACCTTACCTGGCCCGGGACCGTTTGCGCATTTTGGCACACGTATATTACAGTGTTGCTAGCATCCATATGACAGAGAACCCGGGCCGACATGGCTAGTTATAATCCAAAAGTGGCACTAAATTACAGAGACAGACATCCATGACCCAGCAACGAACGTGTCGGTCATCAACGTATGAACCCAAGTCGTAGCAAGCTAAAAGGACTTAAAGGAACAACGCGTGACATTTCCCCTGAGGGACAGACACAGGAACGAAGAAGGACACATGCCTGCCAGCCTACGTGTTCCGAGCAGTAGCAAGCTACCAAGGCTCAGTGGAAGCACTAGGAGGCATTTCCCTGTAAGATAGGCTACCAAAGGTAAACAACTAGGTGTCGGATCCCACACATATCAAACATTTCAATCATACACACAATATGCTCAATATGTGCAAATAAAACATTGCATCAGAACAGAACTTTATGACTCAAAGTACTTTATTTAAGAGGCTCTGAAGAGCCATACATAACATATCCATACAGGTAGGGGTCACATGACCCAACACTCAAGTCATACAAGCATACAAGCACAAGCGGAAGCTAACATGTCTGAGTACGGACAACTTGGAAATAAAACAGGCTTGGTGTAGCCTGACTATCTACAAGGCCCTTCACAAGCTCAGGATCTCCGTCTGGGTAGCAAGCTACTCGTCGACGTCAACGTCTATGTAGAACCCATCAGAAGAGGCAGGGTACAATGGTACAATGGTACTCAGCAAGTCTTACAACAGAACCAAACATACATGCATCATTATCAACAAGGGTAGTGGAGTTCATAGCAGCAAGCCAGCTTTGACTCTTGGCTAACCTATACTACAACTCTCAGCAGATTGTAAGATAAGACTACGTACACGAGTCCTCTACTCACCACTACAATAAACCACCGTGGATCCTCTTCCGTCATCCTACGGGAGGGCCATCCACGGCACTCACACTTGTCTTGAGGCTTTTAGTAGTATCCATCAACTTGTCTATGAACTGTAAGAGCAACCAAGTAGTCTCTACCGCGAACAAATGCTATTCGAATAGATTGGTAACCCTGCAAGGGTGTACTTTTTCACACATGCTTCCACCACTTATCGATGTTTACTCTACATGTACTCGGCAACCTTCAAGCGGAAGCCCAGCGAGGGTGTCGGCCACGACCTAACTAACTACACAAGTCTCTCGTCCAGGTTTATCGCCTATTTGGGTTCCAGCCGTGGGGAGATCCGGCCGGGGTGTCGCTCACGGCCCCAAACGATGTGTACAGGGTTCCCGTGTCACCAAACGGGCGACCGTTACACCGTGCCACGTACCTGTCGCATCACAGCCCACCCCGAGGGTCAGCGCTGCGCACGACCACCAGTAAACTACAAACACCAGAGACTAATTGCAACTCCTGGACAGAGGACAAGGGCAGTTAATAAGACGAGAGGGCTTGGAGCGCCCGGAGCCCAATGCGTGGTAGTAGCTGTAACTTGAATCACACATACAGATCTCGGGTCCTATGGACGGTTCCAATGAAACAACCCACCACGTACTCCTACATGGCCTTTCATCGATACCTTTACCAAACATGTTCCACACTTCCCTCTCTTTATCGAGTATGATTATTTCACCCTGATTCATCACCCAGATGGACCAGACCTGACACAACTCTAAGCATAGCAGGCAACATAAACAAATAGCATGGTGGAACAAACATCACATGGCTCAATCAACTCCTACACATGCTAGTGGGTTTCAACTATTTACTGTGGCAATGACAGGTCATGCAAAGGAATAGGGTTCAACTACCGCAGCAAGTAGCAGTTCACACACTGTTGCCTTAATGCAGTAAAAGAGAGCAGGAGCGAGAAGATGGGTTTGTATCGGAATGATCAATGGGTTGCTTGCCTGACAGAGTGGTTGTCGGGTACTTCGCTTCAGCTGGATTCGTAGAAGTATCCTCGGGAGCAGGACCTACCACGAAGAACACCGGCGATACAATTAATAAGCAAGCAAATGCAACAATATGATGCATGCTCATGATATGGAAAGATGCATGTGTTTTGGGCTAATGCATCTATAAACAGAAGGGTTTGAGCCCATTTGAATCAAAGATTCAAATTTAAACCCAAACTAATATTTATTAAAGTGCCTTATCATGTTTTAATGTGAACAGCAAGGTTAACTTGCTCAAACATGCATGAATCTAGTGCCATTGGAAGGATTGGATTTTTCTGATCAATTTTCATATATAAATCTTTTCCATCTGAACTACTGTTGAATTTATATGATTTTTTGAAGTTTAAAGCATTTTCTAGAATTTCCCGAATTGTTTTATATCAAATAATCCCAGAAAAGCATTTACTGCGTCAGCATGACATCACGCTGATGTCAGCAAGTCAACAGGGCGGTCTAGGTCAAACCTGACCAATGGGACCCATTGGTCGGTGTTATAGTTAGTTAATTAACTACTTAGGATTAGTTTAGACACTAATCTAGATTTGACTAACAGGCAGGGCCCACATGTCAGTGACCCAGGGGGGTCAAACCCTTGGTCAAACGGGGTTGACTCGCTGGCGTTTAGCCACCAGCGAGGCCAAACGCGGCGGTGGGGTGCGGGATTTGTGCTCCAGCGACCAAATCGACGGCGGAGCACACCTACGGGCAGCTGGGAGTGAGCCGCGTCGGGTGGTGGTGGTGGCTGGTCTTGGGGTCACCGGAAAAGGTGCCGGCAACGAGTCCAGTGGTTGCTGGAGCTCGGGTGAGCTCGGGCTAGTCACTAGAGAGCACGGCGAGGCTCGTGGAGTGGTGCGTTGGGCTCCTGGGGATGGGGTGAAGCTATCGGACAGGGTGGCGCGGCCGTTGGGTGGCCGGAGCCTCATCGGCGACGAGCTCCACGGCGGCGCGTGCGGGTGAGCTTCGTGCGGTCGGTACAGGGCTCGAGGGGGAATACGGAGAGGATGGGGAGGTAGCTGGGCTCACGGCGGTCGCGTTGGAGTTGACGGCGAGGTCGGGGACGAGCAGCTGTGACGGTGAGGTCGACAGTGATCTCGACGGACGAACGGGGGATAAGTGCTCAGGGACGACGCGTTGAAGCTTCCGGCGAGGCGTGGTTCGATGGGGAGGCGTAACAAACGGTGGCGGAGCTCGGGGACACGACGGCGAGGCGAGGGGAGCTCGATGGCGGCGGCTATGGCGGCAGGACGGCGGCGGCTGCGTCGGCCATTGCGTGGGGAAGGCGAGGGAGAGGAGCTGGGGAGGGGGAGGCGTGTCTGCGAGATCGGGGGAGGAGTGGGTGGTCGATCCAGGCCACAAGAACGACGAGGGGAGGAAGCAGGGCGGCGGGCAGCTGCGTGGCGCGCGCTGCTACCGCCGTCGAGCACCTGCCTACCTGCCTGGCCGAGCCAAGCAGCTCGGTGGAGCGGTGGCTGGGTTGGGCCGGCAGGTAGGCCTGCTAGTGGGCGCCAGGTAAGTCTTCTCTCTCCTCTCTTTTCTATTTTAATTATGTTTGTTTTCTTTTGCAACTTTGTTGAATTAATAAAAATGCTAGAACATTTTTATAAATCATAAAACTAGTCATGCCCACTGTATATAATATGAAGAGCGTGGAACATTTTAGTTTATGATTATTTGGGCACATAAAATATTTTATAGTATTTAAATGCCCAAATGCAATTACAATATGAATTAATCCATAGACCTTTGGATGTCCTAGAAAATTGTGCACCATTTTTAGAAGAGGTTTAAGACCAAGGCAAAGATGATGAACATTTTTGAAAGGCATTTTGGGTACATTGGGAAAGATTTTATTAAACCCTAGTTGTTAGAAGATGGGTGCTGGGGTTTCTGTCATTCCCATTTCAAGTTTCTGTGGGGATGTGACATGGGGGGGTGGCGAGGCCTGTTGCCGGGCAAGAAAGTGTTTATCTTAGAGATATCAGGGATTTATTTCCTGTTGTGGGTTCTCCCTGCGAACAAATGATCCGGCAAACATCCGTTTTTCATTAAAAAACAGTCCACTCAGGTACAGTCCATAGGGAATGAAAAACATGAACAAGGGGATTACAGGTTTCAAATTTAACAGATGCCCGAAGGCTTACAAACTAAAAAGAGATAAGATGCCCGTAATGCCTTTCTTGTCCCTCTCCTGAGGAGGCAGGTCAAGGAGGCGAGAAGGGCAAAAGGAGCGCCTAGGCGAGCTACGAGTGGCAGAAGACACCAAGAGAACATCTTGGTGGCCGCCCAAAGGCCGGATGGTGATGGCGGCGCCGGAAGCAGAGTTCGAAGACGAGGCGGCAGGACGTCAGTACGCGTCGAAGGCGTCGGTGCCTGCATACTCCGACATGACGACCTTGCCGCCCGCCCTCTTCCTCTTTCGCAGCCTCCCAACGCCAGCCGCCAAGGGGACGGCCCCGAGAAGTTCAAGGAGCCGGCGACACGGATGATGGGGTCGCTGGTGCCACCAGGAGCGGCGCCCGACACCTAGTCGGACCCGTCATCCTGCCGCCTACCGCCCTCGTCGTCGCTGCCGCTGTCCTCCTCGTCACTCTCGCTCGAGGAGGAATCTTCATCATCAGAAGAGCTCTCCACGCAGCACCTTGCACGAGTCCCGAAGTGCCCAAAGACCTTGACGGAAAGAAGGCTAGCTTCCATCAACCTAAAATGGAGAGTGAGCCCATCCATCAAGCTGTGGATACGAGAAAACGTCTTCCATCCCCGACGAAGATACATCACATGAGGAGCAGGGAAGTCAACGTGGACCCGCGTGCCACTGATCCCGCAGCCCCTCATGTGCAGCCGCAATGACTCCGGCGGATCCAGCTCCATCTCCCGCGCAAATGGAGTCGGAAGATGAAGGCGACGATGCGGCGGCCGGCGCAACCTGACGAAGAACTCGCAAGGGTCATCCCCAACATGACCCTCTGTTGGAGGAGGAGCCGCTGGCGGGGGCGAGGCCGGCGGGCCACCCCGTCCTCCTCTTCCCCGAGCGCCACGGCCTCGCTCACGCAGGCGCAGAAGAAGGAGGGACGCGTTGTCGAGCGGCAACCCTCGCCGCCACCATTGAAGGGCCGGGATTTCCTCTCTCCATGACCAATGGAAGAGAGGAGCAGAAGCTGAAGGAGGAAGAAGATGGAAGAATGCGGGGCGCCGTCCCTCCCCTCCCGCTCTTTATAAAGGAACGGGGCTGGGGCTCGACCGCCCCACTCGGCCAATCAAGACACGAAAGTCGTAGGGAGCCAGGACCGACCCGCCGCCCCAACCAGCGACGGCCCGGTTTCCCGCCTCCACCGTTTGCCACCCCAAGCGCATGGGAGACACGTGGCAGATGTGCAGAACCGAGGGGACGGGTGAGGCGACCTCTCCCCACCCCGTGATCGTGGGGAGTGGACGCCTTGAGGACCGCGCCTCGGCCCCATTCAGTAAATGGGCCGCGCCTCCACGCCTCCCCCCGTTTATGGGGAAGGAGCGAATCCGCCTCTTTACTGCGACGTGACGCATGCCTGCGAGAACCGCACCGCGCATGCCGCCCACGTCACCCGCACCTCTCCACACCACGCCACACGCGCGAAAAATCTTACCGCGGTAAAAACCGTCCCGCCTGCCCGAGCACCGTTCTGGGCCTAGACCAACAACGCGTCGCGCTTATGTGTGGCCCAGGCCCGGGGGCTCCTGTCGGTGTACAAAAAGGGGAGGGGGTACACTTTTTGTACCCCTATGAATGTGCACGGGCAGTCTGAGCCACGGGCACCACCACACCAAGCAAGGCCAGGGAGGTAAGCCAGGGTAAGATTGAAGCCCAAAGCCAAGACCACGAAGAGCAAAGGGACGAAGTAGGTTCCCCCGGCAAGATCCTTGCTGGGAGCCAGTTCCAGTAGCCCCGGCAAGACCCTTGCCGTGGCAACTCCCCGACAAGACCCTTGCCGCGGCAACTCGCCCCACGCCTACGGAGCGGATCACCCTTGAGTCCACTGCCCCCATGGGGCAAGGATTCGGGAGACATCCCCGTGGTGGCATGCATATCTTTGTGAAGACATTCAAGATTGGGTACGCACTAAGAAGACGACGACCCTTGGCGGGATCCTAGCCAAGGAAAACCACAAGACCGACGTCAAGCACCTTGCCGGGGATGGTAGCAGGCGCCGCGGCAAGACCCTTGCCGGGGCCCCGGCAAGGCCCTTGCCAAGGGCATCCGCCGGGCCCTTGCCAAGGGCATCCGTAGGGCCACCATCAGGCCCACGCCGACTAAACTCCCACTGCCTTATGCAGCTGCCGACCCAACCAGCTGGGCAGGCACCTGCGTGGCGGCATGCAGATTTTCGTGAAGACCCACCATAGCGCCACCTCAGCTGCCTGCCTACCTACATGGCATCTCAGGCATCGCTGGCTAGGGCGCGTGTCGACACAAGAAGGAGCGGCGACGGACAAGACAGATATCTCCCCCGTCCCTGATAAAGCAAGGACACCTAAGCAAGACGCATTAAATGCGCCTTGTCATGTAATGCGAGGGATAAACTCGCATCACTGTACCCTTTCCACCTCCTGTGTGCCACTGTGACGACCCTTTTTCCCTATAAAAGGAGGCCCGAGGCGACCAGAGGAAGGATTCGGCTTTTTGGAGCTCCTCACGCCCCATAGCTAGCTGAAGAACACAGATATACAATCCACCAAAGCAGGAGTAGAGTTTTACGCATCCTCGCGGCCCGAACATGGATAAACGAACTATGTGCTATCTGTTTGAACCGCTCTTCTCTCAACCCCGCGCCCCGCAACCGTAGTAGGGATTCTTGTGATCCCATAGGTGTCGTTCCCAATACACCGACACAATATGATATGATATATATGCAATGGAAGGTGTAGATCGATGATCAATAATGTGCACAAGTAACGTTGCCAGCAATACTCAAAGGCTAGTCTCGATAGGAAAGTGACGCAAAATGGGCTAGGGGTTAACAATGCAAAGGCAAGAAGAATGTACAATGATGGGATACCACGATACCAAGGCGATATAGAGGTTACCGTTCTTGCTTACGGTTAGGGTGTCAAAATGGTGAAGGTTGTTGTTGATGTCTAGTCCGTGGTGATGATGAGAGGCGGTGTTCTTGATATAGAATCATTCCTTATTAGCCAAAACACCTTAGGAAACGGAAAAACCACAAACTCCAAATCTCAAGGACAAAAGTCAAATGGTGGTAGCAGAAAAGCGATGGTGGTTGTAGAAGAGGATGGTGGGGCTATACACATTGTCGAAGTTGAAATCACGGTCCCTAAGTAGCTGAAACACCTTGGGAGACACAAACCACAACTCAAACAAGCTCAAACAAAATTGGGTTAAGTTGTGTTGGTGGAGGAAATGTATGGTGGGAATGGTTATGCCGAAGTGGTGGGGTGGTTGATGAAGAAGCAACCGTCTCTAAGTAGCCGAAACACATTAGGAGACTCAAATCACTACTCAAGCAACCACTAGTGTGATGGGGAACAAAATGGGTTATGTTGCGGAAGGCTATTGTGGCTATGCGGATGATATGGTGGAGGTCCTAGGAAAATTTGCCAAATGTTGGGAAATTTGATGGAGTCAAATGATGAGGACATCAATACCATTGTTACACCCACTGCCCCTGCTATTATACATACTGGACCAATTACTAGAGCTCGCGCACGCCAATTGAATCACCAGGTACTTTCATTTCTTGGTAATGATTCTAATGTTCATGAGAATATGATGCTACCTAAATTGGATACATTTGTCTTGCTTACAAATGAAGGGCCTAGCTTGGACAACAAGGATGAACATTGGAGCAAGATCAAGCATGGAGATGATAGCATGCGCAAGTGGAACAAGAACGGAGTTACAAGTGATGATTTCAAGACTTTGAATCCACGATAATGAGTGCATGAAGCCTTGGACGAAATATACAAGATGCCACTTCATAAATTACGTCCAGAGGCTATAACGGGTGCTGCGTCACCTTATTATTGGGCCAGGCCCATGTAATTTCAAAATACTTTAGTATAGGCTATTTTTAGAGTCCGTATGTGTGGGGAAACAAGAGTTAGGGTTGATTTCAGACTACTCCTCTAAGGGCCACAAAATTTTACCCTTCTTCCTCCATATATACAGCCCTTAGGGCGTCGTTTAGACTTTGGGTTTTGTTTAGATTAAAGTTTTCCATAGCTGCAACTTCGCGTACTTCGTTTGTGTTCAATGACCAGACAAAGACGTCACAGAACCCACCTTGATCAATAAAGCTTTCCTCTTATATTCGCAATATCCAGATTCCGATCATAATTTCTTGCTTCTTCTTCGTTTGCTTGCAGAAAATACACCCTCGTGGTCAGGTTGATTGTGCTCCGTTGTGGTCAATAACCTCTCGGAGTTGGTTTAGCAATTGCTAAGGCGCGACGTCCTCGCATGTTCGTAGTCGGATCATCGAAGTCTACTCCACCGAAAACGATAGCCACCATCTTATCGAAAGACGGGACACCTTTTCCTCTATCACCTTTGCAAGCAAGATGGAATAAACGAGTGATATTATTATAGTCCTTATACTCTAGAATAGTCGGAATCTCTCTATTTAAACCACCCATAAAACGTGCAAGCATAGCCTTATTATCCTTAACATACCACATCTAATCAGGCTAGTTTGTAATTCATGATAATATTTCTCTACATATTTTTTCCTATTCTTAAACGCTACAATTTATGAAGTAATTGACGTTGATAATATGGTGGAACCCAACGAGTACGCATAGCATTTTTCAAAGCAGCCCAAGTAGTTGGAATATTATTCGCATATAATCTACGATATTAAGACCACCACACACAAGCAAAACTAGTGAAAGCACAAAGAGCAGCATCAACACGTATCTCCTCGGGATATTCTAAACATGCAAAACGTTGTTCAATTTCTAACTCCCAAGTCAGATATATATGAGGAACATATATACCCTAAAATGGTGGAATATTCAAATTTAGTTTAGGGAGATGGTCATGATCTCGTACCTGAGGGTGTGGTGCAGCCCTACCATTGCGATTATTTGCATGTGGACAACCTGGTGGTGTTGGTTGCACATAGTTTAGATTTTGATCAATCTCATCCTCGTAATCTCCCGCATAATCGTCCTCCTCCTCAGCAGCAGCAGGAGCCACAGAAGTATCAACATCATCACCAACAGTTTGGCTAGGCTCAAGAGGGACACGGCTCGCTCGGCGGATGGCTATTTTGTGATGTGGAGGTAGTTTTTATTGTTGTTGTTGTTGTTGTTGTTGTTGTTGTTGTTGTTGTTGTTGTTGTTGTTGTTGTTGTTGTTGTTGTTGTTGTTGTTGTTGTTGTTGTTGTTGTTGTTGTTGCAGAGGTGCAGCCGGTGGTGGTTGTGGAAGACGTGCAAGCACTTCAACGAATTTAGCATCGAGCTTTGTTTCAAACGTCTTCTCAAGGCCAGCTATCTTACCCATGGCCTCTTCGAAATTGTTCAGCACATCTTGCACCTGTTCAGACATTATTTGCTGAAATTTATCATGTAATGCCTTGTTGGTCATGTTCTCTCAGTCAGTCTCATCCGCTTGTGATCCTGCCATGATTAGCAGCAATAGAAACACACAGAATATGCACCTACAGACTACTAGAAAGTGCTCGTCGTGGGGTCTCTCAAATCTGTGAACCAAATCTCAAATTATTACCAGTTCTTACCAAGCAGCAGGTGGTGATCGGCGACCGTTGTAGTCAAAACACCTCAAAGCTTTGATAGAGCGATTACCAGGGAGAGTCAAACGCACGTGTGGAGATGGGAAGGCTTATAATATGGTAGCAAAAAGGGTCAGCAATAATCAATTCAGAGATGCAAAGTTGAATAAACGTTCAATGAGGGTACTGTGCTGGTCCTAGGCTAGACCGTACTAGAGACGCAAGCCTAGAACACTAACAAAATCACGGCGTTGCACGTAATCAACGGAAAAGCACACTCTGAAATGTTTTTTGTGCCTCTTTTTTTTCGCTCCTTTTTTTTCCGAAAATCACTATCATGGCAAGTGTCTCAAAACTCTTCCCAAGTCAAACTAAGAAGATAGGCACAAAATGTTTTTGACTATTTTTTTCGGAAATCAGGGCAGCGGCGACTAAAAAGGACGGTAAAAAATAGTATGATGGCACGTGTCTCAAAAGACTCAGAAAATCGTAAAAATAGGATATGGAAAAAATATTTTCACATGTCGAAATTTTGGCCTAAAAACTTCCCACGGGTCTCTAGACTCTTTTTTTTACGAGACCTACTCAGGCAAGGAAACACAAAACCAAAACTAGATGGATCTCAAAAACAAATCTAAAACGAAAATAACTCGGATTGGTAGTCGATATATGGTGGTAGAATATGGCAGCGGTGGTGGTATATGGCTGGGGTGGTAGTATATGGATACAGATTGGTGGTGGTATATGGATACGGATCAGTGGTGGTATGTGGCAGGGGTGATGAAGATGTTGCGGCGGCGGCGTGACAACTTATGACCAGAACTCGAAACTCTAAAAGACTGGACGCTAAGACCAGCAACTTGACAAAACGATGCAACCGCAAATTCAACAAATCAAAATATTGAAAAGACTATGCAAAGGCTCCAACTGGTTCGGATATGATGAACTAACCCAAATTGTTTTTGGCTTTTTGTGGACTGTAGGTACGAAGAACAGACTCGGTCTAATCTAAAAAACTATAAAATCTCGTCGAGCAACCTCGAAATCTGATGTCACTTGATAAAGGCAAAGGTGTCCCGTCTTTCGATGAGATGGTGGCTATCGTTTGGAGCAAGTCGACTTTGACGATCCGACTATGAACATGCGAGGACGTCACGCCTTAGCAATCGCTAAACCAAGTCCGAGAGGTTATTGACCATGCTGGAGCATGATTAACCTGACCACGATGGTCTGTTTCCTGCAAGCAAACGAAGAACAAGCAAGAAACTAAGATTGCAGTCTGGATATTACGAATATAAGAGGAAAGCTTTATTGACCAAGGTGGGGTTCTATGATGCCTTTGTCTGGTCGTTGAACACAAATGAAGTATGCGAAGTGGCACCTATGGTGAACTTCAATCTAAACAAAACCCAAAGTCTAAACGATGCCCTAAGGGCTGTATATATGGAGGAAGAGGGGGAAATTTCGTGGCCCTTGGAGGAGGGGTCTGAAACCAACCCTAAATCTTGTTTCCCCACACATACGGACCCTAAAACAGCCTATACTCAAGTATTTTGAAATTACATGGGCCTAGCCCAATAATAAGGTGATGCAGCACCCTTAATAGCCTCTGGACGAAATTTATAAAGTGGCATCTTGTATATTTTGTCCAAGGCGTCACGCACTCATTATGGTGGCTTCAAAGTCCCGAATTCATCACTTGTAACTTTGTTCTTGTTCCCCTTACGCATGACATCATCTCTATGCTTGATCTTGCTCCAATGATCATCATTCTTGTCCAAGCTAGGCCCTTCATATGTAAGCAAGACAGTATCCACTTTAGGCAGCATCATATTCTTATGAACATTAGAATTGTTACCAAGAAACGAAAGTACCTGGTAATTTAATTGGCGTGCCCGACCTCTAGTAATTGGTCCTGTATATGTATCGGTATGGGCTGAGGACATCACTAACAAAGTTACGCCCACACCACCTACTGATACATATACAGGACCAATTACTAGAGCTCGCGCACGCCAAAATTACCAGGTACTTTCGTTTCTTGGTAATGATTCTAATGTTCATGAGAATATGATGCTGCCTAAATTGGATACATTTTTCATACTTACAAATGAAGGGTCTAGCTTGGACAAGAAGGATGTTCATTGGAGCAAGATGAAGCATGGAGATGATGGCATGCGCAAGGGGAGCAAGAACAGAGTTACAAGTGATGAATTCGGGACATAGAAGCCACCCTAATGAGTGCGCGAAGCCTTGGACAAAATATACAAGATGCCACTTCATAAATTTCGTCCAGAGGCTATTATGGGTGCTGCGTCACCTTATTATTGGGCCAGGCCCATGTAATTTCAAAATACTTGAGTATAGGCTGTTTTTAGAGTCCGTATGTATGAGGAAACAAGAGTTAGGGTTGGTTTCAGACCCCTCCTCCAAGGGCCACGAAATTTCCCCCCTCTTCCTCCATATATACAGCCCTTAGGGCGTCGTTTAGACTTTGGATTTTGTTTAGATTAAAGTTTTCCATAGCTGCAACTTCGCGTACTTTGCTTGTGTTCAATGACCAGACAAAGGCATCACAGAACCCCACCTTTATCAATAAAGCTTTCATCTTATATTCGCAATATCTAGATTGTAAATCTCAGTTTCTTGCTTGTTCTTCATTTGCTTGCAGGAAATAGACCTTGGTCGTCAGGTTGATCGTGCTCCGGCGTGGTCAATGACCTCTCGGATTTGGTTTAGTGATTGCTAAGGCGCGACGTCATCGCACGTTCCTAGTCGGATCATCAAAGTCTACTCCTCCGAAAATGATAATCGCCATCTCATCCAAAGACGGGACACCTTTGCCTCCAGCAAGTGGTATTAGATTTCCAGGTTGCTCGGTGTGATTTTACAGTTTTTCGTAGATTAGATCGAGTCTGTTCTTTCTACCCACAGTCCACGAAAAATCCAAAAAAATTAGGGTTAGTTCATCATATTCGAACCAGTCTGAGCCATTGCATAATCTTTTATGTGTTTACTTAGTTGAATTTGCGGTTGCATCGTCATGTCGAGTTGCTGGTCTTAGCGTCTAGTTCTTTAGAGTTTCGAGTTCTATTCACAGGTTGTCACGCCGCTGCCACATCAAATTCATCTCCGCTGCCATATACCACAACCACTGCCATATCCTACCACCTCTGCCATATACCATCACCATATATCCATCACGAATCCGAGTTCTTTTCATATTAGGTTTGTTTTCAAGATCCTTCTAGTTTCGGTTTCGTGTTTTCTTGCGTGAGTAGGTCTCAGAAAAAAATTCCCTATCGTGTTTTTCTGTCACATTCCTAGTCAGTGCTTGGATTAGTACTAGCTAGAGTGTGCATCATGTTTACTTTCTACAGAAACTTGAAATGGGAATGACAGAAACCCCAGCACCCGTCTTCTAACAACTAGGGTTTAATAAAATCTTTTCCAATGTACCCAAAATGCCCTTCAAAAATGTTCATCATCTTTGCCTTGGTCTTAAACCTCTGACAAAAATGGTGCACAACTTTCTAGGACATCGAAAGGTCTCTGGATTAATTCATATTGTAATTGTATTTGGGCATTTAAATGCTATAAAATATTTTATGTGCCCAAATAATCATAAACTAAAATGTTCCATGTTGTTCATATTATATACAGTGGGCATGACTAGTTTCTTGATTTATAAAAATGTTCTAGCATTTTATTAATTCAACAAAGTTGCAAAAGAAAACAAACAGAAATAAAATAGAAAAGAGAGGAGAGAGAAGGACTTACCTGGCGCCCACTAGTAGGCCCACCTGCCGGCCCAGCCCAGCCACCGCTCCAGCGAGCTGCTTGGCTCGACCAGGCAGGCAGGCAGGTGCTCGACGGCGGCAACAGCGTGCGCCACGCAGCCGCCCGCCGCCCAGCTTCCTCCCCTCGTCGTTCTGCTGGCCTGGATCGACCACTCACTCCTCCCCCGAGCTCGCAGACACGCCTCCTCCGCCCCAACTCCTCTCCCTCCTTCCCAGCACCATGGCCGACGCTGCCGCGCCCGCGCCGTCATGATAACCGCATCCACCGTCGTCCCCATGCAGCGTCACCGTGTCTGTTCGCTCCGCCGTCGTCGACTACGTCGAGCAGGCTGAGCCCCGAGCGCTCGCCCGCTCTGGAGTCGCCCCCGACCCCGTCTTCCCCAACTCCGGCCGCTGAGATTGCCACCGTCGCCCCGCTCAGCTCCGACCTTCCCCGAGCCCGCCTCGACGCTTGCTGCAATCGCCGTGTGCTCAGCTCCGTCCTCCCCCTCTCCATTAGCTCTCTCATGCACCGTATGCACTGCACGAAGCTCACCTGCATGTGCCGCCGCGGAGCTCGTCGCCGACGAGGCTCCGGCCATCTAACGTCCCGGCCATCGTGCCCACTAGCTTCACCGTATCGAGTAGGTGCTGTAGGACCAATCCACGCGCCTCCAAGAGCACCGCACCGACGAGTTCGTCCTCGCCCGAACTCCGGCAGCTGCTGGAATCGTCGCCGGCGTCGTTTCCGGCGAACCCAAGGCCAGCCACCACCACCACTCGCTGCAGCACCTCACCAGCAGCACGTAGACGTGCTCCGCCGTCGATTTGGTCGCCGGAGTACGTTTTCCGCACCTCACCGCCGCGTCTGGCCTCGCTGGCGGCTAAACGCCGGCGGGTCAACCCAGTTTGACCAGGGGTTTGACTCCCCTGGGTCACTGACATGTGGGCCCTGCCTGTTAGTCAAACCTAGTTTAGTGCCTAATCTAATCCTAATTAGTTAGTTAACTAACTGTGACACTGACCAGTGGGTCCCACTGGTAACCTGACCGCCCTGTTGACTTACTGACGTCAACATGATGTCATGCTGATGCAGTAAATGCTTTTCTGGGATTAATTGATTTAAAACAATTCAGGAAATTCCAGAAAATACTTTAAACTTCAAAAAATCATATAAATTCAACAGTAGCTCAGATGGAAAAGATTTATATATGAAAATTGATCAGAAAAATTCAATCTTCCAATGGCACTGGCTTCATGCATGTTTGAGCAAGTTAACATTGTTGTTCACATTAAAACATGATAATGCACTTTAATAAATAATAGTTTGGGCATAAATTTGAATCTTTGATTCAAATAGGCTCAAACCCTTCTGGTTATAGTTGCATTATCCAAAAACCCATTCATCTTGCCATATCATCAGCATGCCTCATATTGTTGCATTTGTTTGCTTATTGATTGTATCGCTGGTGTTCTCCGTGGTAGGTCCTGCTCCCGAGGATACTTCTGCGTATCTGTAGCGACCACGATCCGAATGGACCGAATTCTCTGTGTTCTGTGTCATCCCTGGATCGGTATGCTAACACACACAGTACAAACAGGATTTATAACAGAGGTAAATCACATGTATTAAGTAACGTAAATACTATTACTTCAAATCGATCATAGCGGAAGCAACAAAGGTCGTGGATTCCCATCAACACCAACGGCAAAGTTGAGTGTAGAAATCGTAACCCCTAACGTATCACTTACTCGTCGTAAGATAATCTTGCAACATAAAATGTTGCAGCCCGAAAACGGGTCAGTACATTGAATGTACTGGCAAATTCACACTGTAATGATAATGATGAATAAGGCCTACAACTACATGCATATTTGGCTGGTGGAGGCTGTAAGGGTAAAGTTTTTGCGTAAAGCCAATTTTTTCCTACTGCAAAGGAATGCATTTTAATTAACTATCATGGTAGTTGAAAAATTGTTAAGAAGATAGACATCCTCTCAACCCCAATTAAAAGTAATCATTAAACCCAACAAAATTTAATTAAGTAACATGTTGAGATGCACATGAAAATCCAAGTACCAGATACTAAAGATGTCCATCACCGGGGACACGGCTAATCATGATCAGTTTGTACACTCTGCAGAGGTTTGTGCACTTTTCTCACAAGACTCGATCGCCTCCGTTTGGTTTCTCGCACTACATGGTGTTTGAGAAACGGATGACCGAGACATAGTCTTTCAGTAGCGCTAGCACCTTACGATCGGGCGGACCGTACCAACCTACATCCCCCTACATCTGCTAGTCCACCACTGTAAGAGTTCGCACAACTTACTCATACTATGCCAGAGCCCATATTGGCATGTGGTTGCACATGGAAGTTTCTAGTATGAATAATCTCATGATCCCTTTGAGCCTGGGTGGCGGTCCAAAAGAAAAACAGGCAATCCTGGAATACCCAGGTGCCTCAATCCACCCAGATGTGTATTAATGTTGCCACCTTAAGTTGAACCATTAATTAAACAATCTCACATCTGTCATGGATTTCACTCACCCAATCCACGTCTACGAGCATAGCATGTCCTATCAGCAAACGTAGAAGTAACTCCCAAAGGTTTGAATGTAATGCAGGTAATAGGTACTACCTCAATCTACTTTCCAATCCCACAAGTTAATTGATCCTACTCATGCAATGTGTTTGAGGATATAACTAATGCAATGAAAACTGGGTATTTGAAAAATATGATCAAAGTGTGAACTTGCCTGCAATGTTGATGAAGATGATTCGCACTCAAAACTCTGGATAGATCTACTCGTCACACTCCGGTCAATCTATCGTAAGCAAGCAATAATAACCACACATAAGCAATCACTCAGAAAGATCAGACAGAGCGAATAAACACTTCGAAAAACTTTGAAAACAAACGAATGATTCTTGAAACACAAAACAATTTCCAACATTACCAAAATTATTTGAATTTGGCCTTATCGGAAAGTTTAGGTCAAGAGCTTCGATTTGCAAAAAGAATCAACTCAAACGGAGCTACGAAACTCAAATTATGATCAAAACAAGTTTGAATCTAAAACTAGTTGAATTCAAATTTTAACTTTTCAAAAACATGTTTGAGTTGTATTACTGGAAAGAGGGGATCGTAACGAAGACATGGGCGTTGGTTTCGTTGGATTTGGACCAACGAGTAAAAATTTAGGGCCGTTTGAAGTTTAGGGGCTAATCTGTAAAAATAGTAATTACAGACAAGTCCCTGGCCGAAAATAAAAGAAAAGGAAAAATACTATCGAGCGAACGCTCGCTATTAGGGCTTAACCAGTGAATGTTCACTGTATAACTAAACCCTAAAAAAATTTAAAACCGATCTAAAAACTAAAACCTAACTAAAAGAAAAATCGGGGTTTTTACCTAGGGCGGTTTTCCGACGAAAACCGGCAGTTCGGAGAAAAACCGGGGG